>VZTF01001476.1:1569316-1601370 GCA_013397755.1 Cnemophilus loriae
TTTTTTTTTTTTTTTTTTTTTTTTTAGGTCTGGCTGTTTTAGGGGGGGGGTACTTTTGCATCCCATTGAGGAACCCTTGCCTCAGCACCTCGCTTGCAGCTGTAAACCTCTGTATTTTTCTTGCCCTTCCACTTTGCCAAGGAGGAAAGTGGGAAAAGGGGTTGCACCCCACCAATTCGTCTCCATTGGTTTTGCTTCCTAGAGGAGGATGAGAAGGGAGGAAAAACAAACTCATTCTGTGGAAGGATCCTAGAGCTCCTGGAAGGTTTTGGAAGTGCAGAGCCCCAGGGAAAGAGCTGGAGGATGAAGAAGCTGCCTGAGCAGGATGCTGACCCAGACCAGCAGGAATGGGCTGGGGTGGGATGGAGGGCACAGAAGGGGGCAGGTTTCTAATTAATTGCCTAATAAGCTTCTCTTTTAAGAGGTCTGATTCATACACAAGTGGAGTTAATAGGAATTTCTGCAATGGCTTTTAGGCTCAAGACTTCAGGCATTTTAATATAAAAAGCATTTTAATCCTGATTTTAACAACCAGTGCCAGTTTCTCCTCGACTCGCCGTCCTCACCCCTCCTGAGCTCTGGGTCATATTTGTGGGCACAGTCACCACGTTTTGGCCTCTCCATCAAGGTCACAAGCTGGCACAGGGAACCCCTCAGCTGTTCTTCAACTCCTCAAACCAGCAGAAAATTAGTTAAAAATCATTTTAGTACCCCCCGCCCTACACAAAGGCCACCATCACACTTTACTTCCAAAAGCAGCTGCCACCACATTTCCTTGGCTCCCCTTCTTGCCTGTGAGAGAGATGGGACAACCCAGTCCCACTCCCTCCTCCCAGCAGCCCTGCTTTGCTGCCCCAGTTACCCCAGCACCAGCCTCTCCAGTCACCCCAGTTCATCACAGCAGCCTGGCCCCTGACGCGCTCAGAGGCAGGATTTGATGGATTTGATCTTGAAAATCCAGCCCTGTTCTTCTCATTTGTCACCTGCTCCCTCTTCTTTGCCTCTAATTCATTTTCTCTTTCACCTTTCAGAAAAACAACAAAAAAAGGAGGAATAGAAGGCCCATCTGTAGATGTTTTCCTGAAGATTTCAAAAAGAGAAGATGAAATGACAATATTTCTGTGGTGCTCAGCAATCTCCGAGCAATGAGAAGGAGAGAAAAAAGGATGGTGACTCCCTGGCAGAGGAAGTAAAGCAAAATCTAGTTTCGAGCAGGAGGTCACAGGAAGTGGGAGCTGCTGCTGTGTTTGGAACGAGGCTTCATCAGTTTCCTGGAGGGAACAAATGCAGAGCTGGGGACAGAGCGTGCACAGAAAAACTCTGATGTGGAGGGGACAATGCCAGCGTGGGAGGGCAGCCACGGCACGTGAGGCCTCAGGACCTCTCTTGCAGGCCCCAGGGTCTCTCCACCTCCATTCCCTGGGTGAACCATAACAGCAAAACTCCTGCCACACAACCATGCTGAGTTTTAAACCCTTGGCGACATCCCCCAGCTACGCTCAGGGGCACCTAAGGGCACATCACAGGTCCACTCATCCCAGGCCTCTCTCCCAAAGCTGGTGTCTGGTAGCTCATTCCATAAGCACAACCTCAACAGATACTCCCTGACCTCCTTCTCAGAACGGGCTCAACCACTTGAGCCAAAACTTTCCAGAAGGACTCGGCCAGGGAAGTTTCCACTCCTAAAATTCAACCGAGCTCAGCGTTACACGTTTCTCTTTCCAGGTGCTGATGGGGGGCATCAGCTCCTCCGCCAAGGCTGCCTCCACTCCAGTTACTGCATTGCAGAGCGAGCCAAAACGGGCAGGGAGACACCAGCACCTTTTAAAAAAAGGCTCTCAAAATAAGTAAACCAGAAAAGAACAATTTGTGCCATCAGAAAAAGAAGGTTTTTTTCACCAATGGCGTGAGGAAAAAGCCTTGGACCAGCTGGTCCAGGAACCACAAGCTGCTGTCATGTACGGGAGGGAAAGGAGCCAAACACAGAGGTGACAGGAAAGAGGGAAAACAAATCTGTGCAGTCAAAGCCATTTCTGAGGGAGTTTGTCAAGCTGGGAAGTGAAAGGCACAGCAGAAGAGTTTTTCCCGATTCCTCAGACGCTCCGAGACAGAGCCTGTAATTTCTCTGCTGCGTTTAGTTATTTAAGTGGGGACTCGGTGTGGAGGCAGAATCCATGAGCAGAGCTGACAGCCAGTGGGTAAACCTCAGAGAGAGGCACTGCCCGCCTTCCGCCCCACCAGCTCTCACAGAGGTGTGCAAAAGGATGTTTAAAGCTGTTTAAAAGGGCTTTTAAAGCTGTTTGAGACAGAGAGAGCAGCAGCAAAGAAGAGCCAAGCGCTCACGTTTACACAGAGGGCTTGCTTGGTTTGCTTGGCCATTTCCTGATCACTTTGGTTAACTTTACAAGAGAAATAATAGTAAGGAAAGTTATAAAGACCTGCCTGGAAAAAAAAGGGAATTAAAAAAACGCTCATGCCTGGGCAATCCCCTAAACAGCAGCACTCCAGGTCCTTTCTCCCTGCCTGCTCCAGCTGGGATCCAGCAATTCCTACCTCCCCCTTCACTACGAAACCCACAGGCCTTCCCTGGGACCACGGAGAACATGGAAAACTTTCAAAAACAGAAAGGGCTTTTGTTTCCTTTTGTCTGGGAAGGAATAGGCTGCTTCAGCATGAAAGAGGGAAGTAAATAAAATCGCATCAAATAAAACACCAAGTCACCCAAGGAGATAGAATAAGAAGAGAAACAGGTGTAAAAGGAGGAGGTTGGGTCTGGTAAGATATTTCTGGTGAAAAAAGGGTTCCAGCACTTTAAAAAAAAATCCTTAAAAATAATTTCCTCTCCAAACTGCTTGGGAGTCTCATAATTACCAACAATGATCACAGACCCATTCATTTGATCCTAAAATTAATACATCATGTTCGGAACGATATAGCATTAATTTATCACAAGATTTATGAAACTTGTACTTTTTTTCTAATGAGTTTTATGCAAATTCTGCTCCATCCATTGTTTGCACCCTTAAAAAGAAAAAAAAGTTCCCTCGCAGAAGCTGCTCTGTCAAAAAGTCTCATTCACTTTTATTGATATCTGTCCTTCTCTCCTCATCCCCACAACAGGAGGGGGAAGGAGAGCAGCTGGCTGCAGCCTGGATGTGATCCTGTTCCCAAGGTACACACCACGAGCCCTGCAGGTGAACCAACCATTCAAGGCACTAATTTTAAAGGAAATTAACTGGTGGTTCACTCACACCTTTGTCTGAGAAGGGTCAAGAGAACAAGAAGAGCAGCAGGGATTTGGGAAATCAAAGCATTTAGAACTCCCGGAGTGGAAGGTCCGTGTTTGGTAAACTTGGAGGATAAATACAAAAGGTGAGAGGGAGGGAAGCATTAGCACTGAGCATCATGGGGTCATAAAGGGGGAAAACCCACGAGATTAATTTAATTTTTTTATGGCAGAGCTGTAAATGCACGAGATGTCCCATCAGCTCAGGAAAGCACTTGGTCTAGCACGTGACAAATCCTGAGTTTTCCCAAAGACCAGGGCAATCCTTAGGAGCACAGGCAAGATGGTACAAAACAGGCAGGACCATTTCCAGTTCAAGCACAGCAGGAATATTTATTTCATTCCCGAGCACTGCCAACTGGAAATCAGACTGCGATCTTCATGGGTACCCACACACCTCCCAGGTGGAGGCTGGGGAAAGGCACTTCTGGAAAACCCCTAAATATCAGGTGCAGCCTCACTCCTTGGAGCTGCCTTCCTGCTACTACTAACAACTATCCGTGAGTCACGTAGAGGGATGGGAGGAGGCAGGATGAACTGGAAAAGCAAAGGAAAACATGAATCTGGGGTTGGCAGAAACATCCCAGCATCGCCTGGGGGGCTTTTAAAACTGGCCTGGAAAAGCTGTTAGCAAACCAATCCTGGAATAACATCAGCACTGACTGGATGAGACCCAAACCCCAATTTTGGCAGCTCTGGGAGAGAGGAGGGTGCTCCCCACCTCCGAAGGCAAAATCCATTCCCCCTGCATGGCCAAAGACTTCCACGAGCACTGCTCCACATCCATGCCCGTCTCCAAAACAACCCGAACACTCGGTACACCCTCCCCACTGACTCCTCCAGGAAAGCCTGGCTAAGGCAGCCTTGATTAACACATCTGACACAAAGTTTAAACCCTAAATCCATAGAATATCCTTTTCTAATTAACTTTTGAAATCAGAAACAGCCCAGAAAGAACAAGGAGCGTTTCCTTTGTTCCTTCCTGCCTTCTACCCAAACTCCCTCCAAAATGTTCATTTTTTAACTAACTCTTAGATCAAAGGAAACCCTGTCACAGGTCTCAGCTTGGGAAAACAGGGGCACACACCCACTGCCATCTCCCCCTCAGTACAGAAAGCAGGAGGGCAGAGGCCAGAAGATGCAGCTGACCCACAACCCTCGAGTTCAGTGCTTCTCTTTGGCCTTATCTGACTTTCTAGAAAAACACCAGGGCAAACAGTAGAAGAGCAGAACCCCAGAAACCTATTTAATGAGGTGCTCTGCTACTTGGTGTAAATAAATGATTTATGAGTAAGGTGACACATGCGGTATTTTGCATTTTAGCCAGGCAAGGTAACATAGCTTCGTGTTAATTAGAAAAGAGAAGCTGTTCTGCAATTAATATGAGGTCGGAGATAAAGCTCGTTAGGTTGCAATGCCCACAGAGCAGGTCTCCCAGGACTGCAGGACACCTGTGGGGGTGTCAGATGCCTCCAGAACTGTGAGGCAGGACACGCTCTGAGTTCCTAGGGACTTTTAAAGCCCTCTAATCCAAACCTCCTGCCATGGGCAGGGACATCTTCAGCTAGACCAGGTTGCTCAGAGCCTTATCCAACCCGACCTAGGGATAAAGCACAGAAACAAGATGCCCTACCACACTCATTGTAAAAAACTCCTTGCTTATACTTAATCTAAATCAACCCTCTTTCAGCTTAAAGCCATTATCCCTTTGCCCATTCCAACAGGCCCTGCTAAAAGTCCCACTTCCTCCACCACCAGCAGCCCTGTCAAGCTGAGGAGCTGATCAATATGAATGGGAGAAAGAGGGAAAAAAAAAAGCGCCAACAACAAAACAAACTCATCAGCAAATTACACTTGCGCAAGCGAACGGGATTCATTCACGTCTTGTTTGAAATCTCATCTGCGCCTCACAAAAGCTGAAACATCCCCGAGGCTCTCAGTCTCACAGGGAATACAAACCCCTTTCGTGCTACAGCTTTTGCCCAGCTGCTCTGCTCTCTGAATGGTTCGGGGGAACAAAAATACAGCTATCCTCAGCCCAAATAGCACAGAGCGTTTTGCTCCAAAGCAGGATTTGGTACGAGCATCCAAGTCCCAAAGCCACAGGAAACAGTACCAGCGGTCAGGCTTTTGCCTGCAGATCTCAGATCCGTGAGTAAACCGGCCTTGGACTGTCACCGTAACTCTCTGAGGTTTCAAAACATGTGCTGGGTGATGAATTCTGCCTCGTTGTAATGAAGATGCAGTGAAATCCCTTCCTGATTTATCTCTCCAGGGTTGAGTTAGTACCTCCTGATGTCCAAGATACGGCTGCAGTAAAAGCAGGACTCGAGCAACGGGGTAGGAATTGGAAACCTGAGGCAGCCAAGTTTTGGAAAGGTTACATTTCCTGCTCCTCCTCCTCCTTGGATCATAGAGTTGTGGCAGGATTGAGTTGGAAGGGACCTTAAAAACCACTTTGTTCCAACCTCCCTGACGTGGGCAAGGACATCTTCCACTATCCTAAGTCACTCCAAGCCCTGTCCAACCTGGCCTTGAACGCTTCCAGGGATGGGGCAGCCACAACAAAAGCAACAAAACCTTTAAGAGAACCAAGAGAAACCACCAAGGGCTTGGAAGTCTCTCCTCAAAGGTGACAGCCTGAGAAACACACACAGTCCATCAACCCAACTCCTCCAGGCACAACCCAACTCCTCGGGGCCGGCAGCGACTGTCACAACTCGGACAGAGCATTTCCTCCCTCTTTTGTCCCTCTGAAATGCCAAAAGGGAGGTGAGGGGAGACTTGGCAGGTGGTGCCTGGGTGCATGAGGCAGGAGCTTATCTTTGTCCCCACCACAGCACTGCAGTAAATTGCTTGTTGATAAATGAGGCTATTTAGGAGCCGGTGGTGCCAGCGCCGCTGTTATTAATGACACCGATGTGGAGAGACATTTAAGAGCGGCCCCGCGTCCCATTGTCCCCTCTCCTGTGAGTAATGGGGCACTTCAGCCACGGGGCTTCACAAACCAGCTTGGCCTGTTTAACAACAGACACAAAACAAGGCCCAGGGAAACGGATGGAGAGCGCCGGACTGATGATTCCAGTGTGCCGATAAAGCCAAGCTCCTCCGGGAGAAGTTGGGCAAAGCTCCAGTCCTGAGATGGAATTAAACCGAACCCAGCAACCAAGGCTCTTCCACTCATCCCTGTGTGCTCCCACCAGCCACACACAGCGCCTCGTTCCCCCACCCTACGGCCCTGTGCAGCAAACCCACCCCAAAACCAGGGAAAAGCCAAACCACGACAGCCTCAACTGGAAGCAGCAGCAGCGGTCCAGCTGTGCTCGCGACACGCGGCACACCCTGGAGCACAGCAAGGGCGATATCTGCCTGAAGCCCCGGAGGCTTTCACGGGGCCATTGCCTCACTTTGGACGTCACAGATGTCTAAACGTGGCCAAGAGGACAATGAGCGAGAAATGAAGAGGCTGTTTATTGCAAGAGGAAACCTTGGAACAGAGCTCCACAGTGGCTGGTGGGAGAGCGAGGCAGAGCGTGCGAGCACACAGCTGTAAACTTGTTTCTGAGTTAATATACCCACGAGTGTTTTTCTTTTCCTATGAAAGCACACTCTTCTGCAAACAAACATCTGGAGAGCTCTGTTACAGCTGGACCATTATCCCCAGTGACTGGAGCATTCAATTAATTTAGCCTTTCTCATTTGCGAGTTGTCTGCAAATAGACCCGGGTTTGCAGGAATTTATTTGTTATTCGAATATATCCAGTGAATGGTTTATTAAAAACATATTTCAGGCAAAGGATTCCTCGCTAATTGCTCCTACAACTGTCGCTCTGAGTGTTGGCAACTGGCAGCTCACCCCACATAAATGGTCACTGTGGTCAGGTGGGAATGCCTTTGCATGTTGATGGAATGTAATCTGCCTCTGGAAAGAGCTTTCCGAGGGTTTGTGGAAGCACCTGCACACAAACATATCCTCACGCAAACGCACAGCATCCAGCCTGCCTCGATTTCCCCAGAAAGCACAGAACAGCTCGTCCAGAAGTTGTCACAAAGACAACAAGAGCAGGGTCGAACACCAGAATTAATAGACTTGAGGCAAAAACACCACCAAAAGCATCTCTCAGTCACTTCCATAGCGCCTTGCAAGAATCCTGATCCAGGATCCTACCTGCCCAGGTGCCCTTTGTCTCAGAACTCCAGGAATTTCATCACAGCAGCAGGAGAGAACAGGGTGAGAAGGGAAGCAGTGAAGGGCTATTTCCAAGACTGATTCAATCCCTCAGGCGTGCGACGAGCCCAGACTCCTCCCTGACAGTGGTACTACAAATCGTAGGCTGTACAGTACCTGTGACATGTCTGAAATCACAAATCCTCCTACAGGAGCAGTTCTAGTCTTCCACTAAGCAGGACAAGGGGAAATGGCTTCAAACTGCCAGAGGGCAGGGTTAGGTGGGATACTGGGAAGGAATTCTTGGCTGTGAGGGTGGGCAGGCCCTGGCACAGGGTGCCCAGAGAAGCTGTGGCTGCCCCTGGATCCCTGGAAGTGTCCAAGGCCAGGCTGGACAGAGCTTGGAGCACCTTGGAATGGTGGAAGGTGTCCCTGTCTATGGCACAGGGTTGGAATGAGATGGTCTAACCCAAACCATTCCAGGATTCTATGATTCCCCAGGGCGACCTGTGAGAGCCTGGCTGCTCTTTCTGCAGGCCAGGTCAGAGCTGCAAGGGGTGGCTGAGCCTGCACACCCCTCACCCGGTGTCCACATCAGCCAGCGCTCAAAAAAACCTCCCTCAGTCACATGCAAAACCAAGTAACATTTCAAAATCCAAACTGAACACAAAACTCCACGCCAAATCCCAGCTGCTGGGTTGTTTGAAAGCAAAAAGAAAGCAATCACTGGGGTTTCACAGACTGTTCTAAAAGTGGAAATTTAGGAAGAGAAAAGTGATCCAATAAGTCCCAGCCTTAGGCTTTTTTCTTTCAATTGCTCAGAGTGAAGACTTTCAGAGCTTCTCTTTCCCCTGAAGCCCTGGTTGAGGGAGAAATGGGTACTGACCACCAAATTCAGCAGCTCTCTGCTACTTGCACACACCAGAGACTCCTGTGACCTAACAGGTGTCACATCCATCCATTTTTCCAGCCCCTTTGGAGCAGCAGCCTCCAACTCCCACACAAACCCAGCCTCTTCAGAGCACATCCACTAGAGCTGAACCTTTCCTATGCTACTGGACCATTTTTTGGACAAAGAAAACCCACCCTGCTCTTTCCACCTAAAACTGATTTCCAGACTGAATCCACATCAGCCACTCGGCCCGACTGAAGGACCTTGTGGATCTCCATAAATTAATTTGGGTGCATCACAGCTGAGACTTGAGCCATCCCACAGCCTTGGGGACACTGTCCCAGAGGCTGGCAATCCCCCACAGCATGAGACACAGCTAAAAGCCTCAAAAAAAAAAAAAATCCCCAAATAAAGTCAATCAGCCAATCCAACCACAGCACAGGCAGTGTTGCTTTGAGAGCAGTGAGCTGCCATCAGCAAGAAATGCACCTCTTTTCCTCCTTCCCATTAAAAGAAAACCATTCTTCTTCTTTTTTGGTTGTCCTTTATTCTAGCCCTTGTCCTTGGCAGGATGCAGATACCCTGGCCTAGGTAACTCCCATAAATTCCTCAAATTTGGGCTGAGATTATATCTGGGGTTATTAAAGAGTGATAATAAACCTTATCAATCACGAGTGAATGCAAAAGGAATAAGAGAAGGATTTTCCTAGGACTGAAAGTGCAAGAAATTCATAACTAACTTAATACTTGTACCAATAAGAGATCCTCATGATGAATCTACTTTAAAACCAGTTTGACTCTTTCCAGAAGTAAAAAAGAAAAGAAAAGAGAGACCCTGGGGGAGTCTAAGCCCTGGCCCTGCATCTCCTCACCCCAGGCATTCCTCAAGCAAAACCTCCTGTTTCTCTTTCAACTCCACCTCTTGCCCACGACATAATCCCAGGCTCCTCAGGTTTTGGGATG
This sequence comes from Cnemophilus loriae, assembly GCA_013397755.1. NCBI lineage: Eukaryota > Metazoa > Chordata > Aves > Passeriformes > Corvidae > Cnemophilus > Cnemophilus loriae. The sequence goes on from VZTF01001476.1 coordinate 1,578,626, forward strand.
CCCGTGTGTGCCCTCAGGTGAGGATGTTGTCCCATCTGTCCCTCGTGTCCCCTCACAGGCATGTCCACAGGCTGCCTGCAGCCGCCCTTCTGCCGTGCCTCCCAAATGACTGATGAGCCTGCACGTTGTTTTTGAGCAGCTCACGTGCCAGGCAGGATGACAGACCTTGGGAACCTGGGCATTAATCTGGAGATTTATAGTCAAATCTGTCACGCTCGGGGAAGCTTTTTCCCCCCAAGAACTCTGCCTGAAGGTCGCTTTTCCCTGGGCAATGAGATCCAAGAAACTTTCTCAGCCGCCTTGGCCCCCACCAAAGGGGGAGCAGCAGAGGGAGACGGCCACCAGATAACGTGCCCAGCCTCAAGGCACAAATTTCTTCTGTATCTATCTGCTATTATCTATGTTTATATATTCTCCTCTCCCCACTGAGGCTGATGACAGACACAGGACGAGCTGGTGAAGAACAAGAAGTCCAGACATTTAAGGGTGCAGCGAGTCTTGGAGCAGGCAGAGGGAAAACACCTTCTGGGAGCTGCCGCGGGCTGGGTGGCAATTTCAGGCCAACAGCTAAAGAAAAAAAATTAAAAAATCAAATAAACCTGCCCAAGCCAGGGTTAGCTGGGTAGCTGGATAACAAAACTGGAGGCAAAGCCCACTGTGCACATGGCTGAGAGCCAGGACCACAGGCAGCTCCCACCTGAACCTCACTGGATGCCCCAAAAGGATGCTCTGGGATGAGCTGGTTTCCAAGAGGGGTTTTCCCAGGACATGCCCGAAAGCCAAGCCCTTTTCTCAAGGCCCCTGACACCCCAAACTGGAGGGTGTCTGTTGATAAAGATGCCTTGGACAAGGCAAGAGCTCTCCTGTCCTCCTACAACGTGCCAGGACGGGCTGGTGGTGCACGTGCTGCTCGCGGCTTTGGCGGCAGAACAGATCAATTCCGACAGGGAAGACTCCTGAGGTTTATAGTCAGGGCAACGCGAATAAAACCAGTGAATCATTTATTCAGTCAATTTTAGCCATCCCTAACAACGAGCTGTCTGACAGCAGACCACAAATTTCTCTAGTGTATTCTTATTTAACACAATAATCCCTGTGGATAATTCTTCGACTCCGGCTTGTTTAGAAAGCGCAGACTATAAAGATGTTTCAGAGGGATACAATGTTCACTGCGCCCTTTCTTCCCTTGTCTGAGCCATCAGATCAAGTTTACAAGCCAAACAGGGATAATTCTAAGTCAGAAATTCACTTTCTCTTAGCACTCTTGGCAATAGAATCCATGCAATGCTCCTGCCTGTGACCTGTGCAGGAAGACGACCTGCACTGCACAGCACCAAAGGTGTGTGCTTACAAAAATTCACTCCCCACAAACATTTGCGACACTTGTCCAGCTTGTCACAGAATCAAAGACGAGAGAAAAACTCCCTAGAGCAAGTCACAAGACTGTGGATGGTGACAGACTCACTGCTTCACCATTTGGTGCTTTCCAGGCTGGCTTGTGTGGATAAAAGGTGTGGAAGGGAACAGGGATAAAACACACAAAAAAGGCTTTTAAAATTAAAGAGTTTCAAGAGCAAACGCTCCACTACAACTTCCCCTTCAGGACAACAGGCATCCTTTTCTTCCCCAAAGATTTGCCTTGCACATCCTCCCAAGCTCTTTTTTCCCCTCCCCTCACTGGAGTAGCCAACACCTGCTGCACAGCGCATCTCCCCTGCCAGCTCCTTCCCTGCCTTCCCGAAGCACTCCCAGGCCCCAAGGAAGGCAGCAGAGGACCACACACACATTCCCACGTCCCTGCAGACAGAAGCCGCCCAGGTGACAAACACATGTTGGGCCAGGAAGAAAGGGGGAGCAGAGAGGAGGCAGATTTGCAGGCTCTGATCCCAGGCGCCTGACCCCCCTCCTCTCCCTCGTTATGGATGAGGCAAATTAGCTGTGACACTCATTAGCTGCAGCTCCTAATTAGTGAAAATTAATATTGGTTTTGATAGAAGTGTTGGCTGAAGCTCTCCCAGGCAAAGGCATTATTGACCTTGTTATCCTGTTTAATAGCAAGTTACATCACAGAAACTACTTTTCGTGGAGCCGACAGATTGCAGCCGCCTCCCACCCTCCACAGCCCCCTTTCCCTTCCCTACCAGCTCCAAGGGACAAATCCAGCCCCTGCCAGAGCACCCTCAGCCCCACGGGCACCTGCACCCATCCCTGGCAGCATCCCAAGCCTCCCCATCCCTGTATGCACCCCAAGATCCAAAGCCCCATCTGACTGATGGTCCCTAGCCCCACCACGTCCCATTCCAACACCCATTGTCCCAAGGAACTCCAGACTCACCAGAGGAATCGCTTGCCCTCGCCTCTACTCACATTTCAAGAGAAGAAATAAAGGGGAATAGCTTTGCAATGCCAAAATGGCATAGCGGTGCAATGGCAGCGAGCATTTAATAGGGAAAGAAACAGGAGCAGCATTCTCTGGGATCCCCACCCTTGGAGCCTGGGAATCCCATGGTGGCAAAGTAACAGACACCAGTAAACCAAAGGAAAATATTTGCACACAAACGTTTGCAACAACAACAATGAAAAAGCAGAAAAACCCCACCGCAGTGCGTTATTCACACATTAATAACAATAAAGATGTCAGGCTGTCAGATAAGAAGTTAATCTCGTTCAGAGCACAATTAAGGATGCCATTACCCAACCACCTGGGGCCACTAGCACGAGGCAGTGGGTTCCATGGAAAGCAGGGATGAGCCCATGCCTGGTGAAGCAGCTGGCCCAGCCCTGCCTCGACACCCCGCTCCAGCCAGGGCAGCCCAAACACTGACGTTGCATCTCGCTCAAAAGAGGCTGCGTGCGGATCCGTGACGGGAAAACCTCTTCTAAAGAGCATTCCTCCACTCCTGGGAGCGGCACCCCAGTGAAAACTGTCCCTCTGCCCGCCTGGATAACACCACTGGGATACAGGATACACCGAGAGCAAACCCAGACCACCTACAATATTTGCTGGTCCTGGGGTGAACTTCTACCTCTTGGGGGCTGGAGGGGGGAATACCACCACTGAAAAACAGGTTTTCCAACAGATTCCAGCTGATTTTAAAGCAGGATGCCCACCAAGCACAGCAATTCTGGCTTTTCAGATGAACTAACCAGCAAAACAAAATAAAAAATACACCTCCAACTTACAACCTGGCATGCAAAATCAAGTTCCTGGTTTAAAATCCATAGTGGCCCTCCCCTCTCTCTCCTAGGAGACACCTTTCCCACCTATATCTGCCCAAAACTGCCTGTGGAGCATCCCAGCACCAGTGAAACTCGTTCTCCTGCCAGTGTTGCCTGAACTTCGAGGATGCTGCCAATTTTTATGGCTCCATGAGATCATCCTGTTGCAGTGTGATGAAACCAGCTCGGAATTTTTTCCCCCCAATACAGAGCCTTAATTTCTGACCCTTTCCCCCACCCCACCAAAGCAGGTGGGCAATGACTTCTGGCTGATGCCCTCTGCAAGCCCTCACTCTGCACCTGGTGGGAGCGCAGACAATTTTTCCAAGACAAAGACCAACTTGCAAATCCTGGGAGATGGTTTTTTTTTCCCCACCCTTCATGCCCCTAGGAAAGCTGCTGGGAGAGATGTGGAGGCAGGATGGTGCTTTCTGTGTGGTCCCCTCACTTCTTGCCTCACCACCCCACCACACATCAGTTCTCCTTCGTGGGGAGATGCTGTTTTATCCGGCAGGATGTGTTTAATTTGATGCTGCTGTCATGTGGGAAAAGGTGCATTTCCAGAGTCAGGGTTTTCCGCAGTGCTGTTACTTATTTTACAGTCTTCTGCCACATCTTATTCCTTCCCCTCTATTTCCCAAAATCATTAGTAACAACCATTAATCTCTGCCTGGGAGGATGCTCCTCGCTTCTCTCCATACCCCAAATTGTTCGTCTCCCTCGGACTTGGTATATTTCAAAATCTTTTTCTCCCCTCTTCTTTTCAAATTAACTGCTTGAAACCAAAACAGCAGAGCAAGTAAAGCCACCACATCACTGTTTATGAAAGGACATTAACGTTCCACGACGCCAGCTCTCACCTCAAAGCTAATAATCAATTAGAAAGGAAAAATAAAGAGGTTTCTCCGGATTCAGGTACCAAATCACCCTCCTAATTGCTCACAGGCAGCAAGACAACCTCCGTGATACAATACCAGAGCCTCGACAGAGCGGGCACCTGACAAAGCCATGCAGATGAATGGAATAAAATTGAGTTACTAACCATTAAATGTCAAGTGTTTGAAATCTTTCCCCCTCGCGTACCCAACAATATTAATAAATCTTTAAGAGAGGGGAGCGCACGGAGCTTTTTCGCTGCTCTGGCCAGCGCTGCAAATGGAACAGATGTTTTCACGGAGTTGTCCAACAACGCTTTCTTTCCCCCCCCCTCCCCGAGTGGCTACAGTTAATTCAAAAGCCATCAATGCACCCAAGCAGTTTGACAGAAGGAACCAATCTATTAACTCCCCCTGCCAATCAAGCACATTAAGCCATTCAAAGGCAGGAGGGTGCATTAGCACACGCCGGCAATAAATCAGTTTAAAAGCCGGGAGACGGGGAGGGGATGGAGTCGTGCGACAACACTGAGGCGACCCACGCCCCCCAAAACCATGGAAAACGGGATGAAACAAGCTTCCCAAGAGGTGGCCCTGCCACCCACGCAATCAACACCACGTGCCAACATGCCAGCTCCACGCAGAGGATGCTCACCGGGCCAGGGAGGCGCTTCCCAACAGCGGGAACTGCGTTCCGCAGTCTCAGCGCCGTGGCCTGTGTGTACATTTCCAGAAGGGCTCTCTTCTACCTGCCTCTATTTCCATACTGGAATGTGGCAGCTTTCCATAATGGGCACTCACTAAGTCAGTTCTTCACGTTTCAATTGCTCTGATGACTTCGACGCTCATGAAAAGAAGCTGGACCTTTCTTAACTCTTTGTTGTTGTTTTTCTCCCTTAGCATTTTTTTTTTGGCTTGTTTTACACCAGTAAGCAACAACCACCAACTCGTGGTGGTGGTGGCGGCAGCAAATAGTTCGAATTTTTTTTCTTAAAGAAAAGGACCTCCACAGTGCCCAATTACAGAAAGTTTTAACTGAAAGAGTAATTTCTTTTCTAGCCTGAAAATTCTATAAAATTCAGGAGTTACTGAGGGTGTCGTGGAATGGTTTGGTTTCAGAGGGAGCTTGAAGACTGTCCTGTTCCACGCCCTGCCATGGGCAAGGACACCTTCCACTATCCCAGGTTGCTCCAAGCCCCATCCAGCCTGGCCTGGAACACTTCCAGGGATGGGGCCGATCCAGATTGCAGAGATCTGAGAGGTGCCAACGTTAGAAGTAGGGGGTAAAGGAGTTAGAAAAAACCCTAACCCTTTCTTTTCCAAGCTCACACAATCCAAAAACATCACATTTCTGGTCTGGCAAAACACAGAAGCACGTTCATCAGTTTGCAACCACAGCTTTTTTCTTTGTGATAGTGAAATCACAGCTCACCTTCGCCACCAAAATTAAAATTATGAGTGTATGTAAATGCAAGTATTTCCTTCCAGTGCAGGGAAATACCCTTGGCTCATAATATTCCCTTAGAACATTAATACCTCCACAAAAATAAATATATATGTCTCCTAACTTGAATATACACACACACATATCCATACATACGTGCTTTTCACCCCTCCTGTGTTTTTTTCCTTTGTTAAGCCTGACCCACATTATTATCCCTGCTCTGTATCAGTTTTGTCACCCATGTTAATGCCTTCAATCAGCCTGGAAGACCCAATTTACCTGAGCTGGGGCAGTGTTGACATCCAAGCCTGGGCATTCCAGAGTAACAAGGAACAGGGGCGCAGCCAGAGAGAAGCCAGCCCGCAAATGAAGCTCCTACAGACAGCCCTGTACAGATAATTAATGCTGCTAAAGCCATCCCAGACATAAAAAAAAAAAAAATAATCACCCCAGACCTCATTACCAAACTCACGCATCCTTCTCTCTCTTTCTGGAAAGGGCTTGGCCCCAGTGCCAAGGCTCAAAAGGTGGCGAGATCAAACCTTCGGATGGTTTGACGAGGAGCTTGCCAGGAGCAAGGTTATCCTGGCATGTTAATGAGTCCATATTGCAAATAGACCTCCTTCCTTCTCCCTCTTCCCCTTCTTAAACATAAGCATTAATGTTACTGCCTATTAGCAAAGCAGATATGAAAGTTTAAGTGATTGATGAAGTGATTAATTTAATGACGCAGGGTTAAGGGTTTGGGTGGGAGCGGGGCTTTTTTTTTTTTTTTTAAACCTTAAGTTTCCTGATGTTGGGAATAACTAATTTTCTAGCCTTAAGTTTTCATTAAAGATGCTCTGCTTTCTGCAGCTCAACAAGTGATTTCATCAATGGGCCTTCAAACGACAGAAAACAGGCTTGAGCTGGGAGAGAATGAGATCCCCTTCTTAAGCTCTCCTCAAATATTGCTGTTCATTGGGGTTGTCAGCACACTTAGGAACGAGGCTGCTCCTCTGAAGGGCACTCAAGAACCCTGAAAATTCAGTTTTAGGCAGTAAACAGCCCCTGGGTGACAGACAAACACAGAGGAGGAAGGTGAGGTGGCCACAGCCTCTCTTCGTGAAGGAGAATCTCGGCAACGGCCATAACGAAGCTTGTGAGGCAGGTTCAAAAATGTGCAATCTCTGTCACAGCCAGAGTCCGGCACATTCCTCGGGAATTACCCTTCCTAAAAGGCCAAATCAACTCTGCCTGCTGCACGCAGGCACCCCGTGGGTGTTTGCTTCCTGGGCAGCCCACCCAGCAAGCAAACCAAGGAGTTTGGGGTCCTCCAGCGCTTGCCAACTCACCTTATTTCTGTCAGATAAACAACAAAAGCAGCTTTGTGGGGTTTTTTACCAGTATGAACCCCATTAATTAGCACCTCATTAACAGCGTGCCTCCAGGGTACTTTTCTGGTCTCACCACTGCAACTCTTAACCCCGTGGCGCACCGAGATTAATTTATAATTTTCTCTTTAGCCTCAACACCTAATTTTGAGCAAGAGGGACACAAGAGCAGGTACATCCCCCTCTCCAGCAGCACGCTCCTGCAAGCGAGGGGGGAGACCCGGAGACACCAAAGGGGAAAAGGTCTGGTGGCCGTGCTGTGCTCAGGTGACCACAGTTCCCCCATCCAAAGCCATCCCCAACAGATGGCCCCCAAGCCTTGTGCATGGATATCCGAGCTCTGAAACAATTTAATCAGTCCAGAAGCAAGCAGGGATCAGAGAGCCAGCACTTTTTTCGGCCTTTTTCCTTCCAGTGATGCATTTTGGAGGAGCCTGGGCACCGCGGTGGCCGGCAGATGCCGACAGCTGTGGGATCAAACAGGTTTAGCCCCTGTTCAATCCCGTACTGATAACCGTATCTTCAGCAGCAGCTTGAGTGGCCCAGCACCCCCAGGGACCTTTCCTGGGTGCCAGAGCATCTCCCTGTCCAGGACCAGAGCACGGCAGCAAAAGGCAGTGTTGGAAGAGATGATTGCCTTGGAAAGGACAGATACAGCGTGTGGAGGATGGAAGCCTTCCCTGCCTGGAGAAGAAAAGCCCTCTGGCCTGGTCCTTGTCTAGGACAGAGAGTTAAGTCAAATCATCCACAAATATCAGAGGGATGTGCTAGCTCAGATCCACGTGAGGAGTTACCACAGAGCACCCTGCCTGTGAAATACCATGTTCCTCTTTAGTTTTCTTGTGACATAACTGTGGCCCAGCAGGCACGAGGTGGCACACACCAACCCAAACCCTTTAACTGCCACCAGCCAGCAAAGTCCACCCACACCTCAGTGGCACTCCACTACCCCTGGCTCCTCTTAGGCTGCAGCAGCCTCAGGGGCACAGTGAGAGCCACAACTCCATGGGCAGTGCCTGCTACAGCCCGTTCTGAAGCAGGTCTTATAAAGAGAGCAAGGTCCAGCTCTGCCTATTCAAATTTAGAAGAGAAATATCCGCGGTCACAGCGTTTGCCAGCTCAGCAAAAGCTGCACAGAGCAGAAAGAGGGCAGAGCAACGCGTGAAATTCCCTGTCAGCCATCCATCCATCCGCCTTGCTCTCTGAGCACGGTGGACCCCGGGATGGAGAGCACAGCCTGGGCCTCCTGGGAGAGCCACGGAGCCGGAGGGAAGGAAAAGGGGGCTCCGAGCAGCAAACACAGCCCGGGTCACTGGGCATCGCGCCGAGCCGGCACTGCCCGGGGCTGTCACTCCGCAGTGCTCCTGACCCTGGGACTTGCTGACTTGGGGGTTCTCCTTGGCCCATGTTGATACGTGGGAGGAGGTGCTGAAGCAGCCAAATTTGGGGGACCCAGGGCTGAGCGTCTCACCGGTCACAGGAGGCATCCCAGTGAGCTGGTGGGGTGGAGAGCCGAGAGGCTCAGCTGTAGCCATTCCTACCCAGGAATAAGTAAGGGAATCAAGCAGCAGGCAGCCTTGGTAGAAGTCCTGGGGGAGCCCAGCCTCGCCACCTGCCCCAGGTGCTGTCACCAGCACCTCCTCACTCTCACACTGCCCAGGGAATGGTTATCCCAGCGGGTTTCCCCTGTGCCATGCACTGCTCAGCCTCAGGCTTTACAGGGGACAGGAGTCCTTCACGGAGTCATGGAATGATTTGGGTAGGAAGGGACCTTAAAGATCGTCTTGTTACAACCCCCCGCCATATTCAGGGACACCTCCCACTAGACCAAGTGCTCACGGCCCCATCCAATCCAGCCTAAGGTCCAGATTTAGTCCCTCTCCTGGTTTTAAGCAAGGCGCGAGTTACCAAAGTCTGATGGGCAGGAGGAGACACGTTATCCCCACTTGGGTGACCATGGCCCTGACACGACATGGCCTGAGGGCAAGGCCAAGTGCATGTTACCACCTCAAGTGCAGTGGCTGAAGTGTTTCCCACTCTTTTAAGACAACATTAGTCCAGCGACGCTAAAATGTTATCGCTAGGATGAAGGGGAAGTGGAATTACACTCGTCTGAATGGCCTCTTCTGTCATGCATTTTGCAAGGCGTTGAGGCATGAAAGCTTTCAGAGAAACCTGGGTGAATCCAAGCTAGGTGGTTATAAGGCTACTTACAGACCTGACATGATGGATCATCTTCATTTTCCCATTCCTGTCCTGCTCGCAGCAAATCCATTTGCTGGGCAATTAGACTCCAGTCATTACATTATGCTAAGAAGACGTTCCTTTGGCAGCAGCAGGGACCCCGACCAAGAGGAGCCTGGAGTGCTGCCTGCCCATTCCCACCTGCTGACAAATCCAGGGCTGCAGTAACCCCGGCGGCAGCCACGCCACCTTCCCAGCTCAGGCCACGCCTTGCCAGGGCCCTCCAGCAACTCACCTGGCATCCACAGCATCCCTTGCCCAGGTCTGGGATTAAGTGAAATGGCCCTTGGGATGATTTTGCTTAAGGCATGCAGCAGCAGGATAAAGATGGACAGTCCCTCTCCTGCACACTCTTCTCCCAAGGGGTATTATCCAGCCGGTACTCCCATTTTCCAAGTAAAACACAGGGTGATACAGCTGCTGGCAGCTGGCACGGGCTCTCCTGGGGCCCTGTCTTGCCCATGCCACCACAGCCCAACCCACCACCATCCCTCCTCCTCATCCTCCCCTCCAGGCATCTCCCACCTTCTCCTACAATCCCCTCCCCAGCACCTTCCTGGAGCTCCCATCTCCGACTCCCTCCGCACGTGTGTGTGTGTGTTTCCATTATTTCTGGGTGAAATAACTGACTGCAGGGTCAGTCCACCTGAAAATTGCTCTCCCCAGACCTAAATGAAACAGATGGGCATTGATGATGTTTTGGGAGAAATTAATCAGCCTGGACCGGCGGCAGCGCCAGCAGCTCCCTCTGCCCAATCTCGCCTAATGAATTCCGAGCTCTCTGTCTTAATAGCTCCTGACAAGACTAATTTACTCTTGTAAGTGATTAGAGGGGGAATGATCTCTTAATTGTTGCTTAAGATCCCTTTCGGCATGGCAGGCAGCAGGCAGGGAACTGCTGGGTTTGGAGGGAGGGGGTGCTGTAGGGAGGGATGTCATGGGAATGGGCGCTCAAACAGACTTCAAAAAAAGACAATTTTTGTTTTGCCAGGGAACAGGTGCCACACTCTGTTCTGCTCCACACACTCAGGATCTCGGAAAGGCATTTCCAGATGCTACTGTTTTTTTTTTTTTTAACTTAATAAACCTTAACTCAGAAAACACCTACCAACAGCAGGAAACACAGAAAGAACTGTGTGCATCAACACTTCCCAGGCTGACATTTCCCTCCGGTGCATCTGGAAACAAAATCTCGAGGTGCCAATATCCTCAAGAGTCAATTATGGATATATACACAGCGTAATACAAAGCTTAAAAAAAAAAATGAAATTCAACTGCCAAAGTAATTCCAGGAACAACTTGACCCTCACTGGAAAGCAGGCTGTAGGAAATCTCCCTATTTTCTGACAAAATAGAAGTTCAGTCCAATTCCCATAGGGTGTTTCAAGCTCAAGTGCTTGGAGAGCAAGGTGCTCTGTGAGGAAGCATTTCAATTAAGCTGCTCCCGACCAGCTCTCACTCCTGCTCCCTTCCCAGGGCTTCTCCTGAGGGTGCATCTCCGTGCAGAGCTCAGCTGCCACGCAGAAGCCTCCACACCATCCACCCAAACCAAGGCTCCACATCCTGCCTGCTCGCTCAGGCACCGCCCCAAACCCCACAGGGGCTGCAAATGCCTGACCGAGGGGACCCAAGAAGGGACAGAAGGCTCAGCTGGAAGCACTGGTTGAGCTGAGCAGTCACTGGAGGAGACCCCTGCAGACTCTTCCAGCCCTCGACAGCTCTGGTAACTACGTGGGTGCAGCAAGAGCCCTTTCTCAAGGAAGGTGCTGCTCGGGCTGCACGGCTGGAGGTGGGAGAAGGGACCTCCACAGGCTCCATCCCAGCCTCCCAATCGATTCCTCCCGCATTAAAAGCCAGTCACGAGCCCTGATTGAAGACCACAAGTTTAACGGACTGAGAGCCTGGGAAGGCGCCGAGAACGACCGGGTCGATTTCTGCATTTACTAAAAACTGATCCCCAGCTAAATAAAGAAAGAAAAACTCCATCTGTCAATCAAAAGGAAAACATTCCTCTTCCATACTTTTCCATGGCCCACCCCACTTACCCACAGGTGTGTCCTCGTTGATCAGCAGGTAGGTGTCGAAGAAGTAGTTGATGAAGTATGGCAGGCGATTGCCCAGACCTGGGAAGAGGACAAAAACAAGGAGTTATTTCCCTGGCATGGGCCAGCACAGCTGGGAAAGGCTCGGGAATGCTCACAGGGCACCGGGCTCATGCTGGCAAGGGGTAACCCCCAAGATGAGATCTAGCAGGAGGACAGAAAGCACCATGAGGTCCCCCATAAGAGCTAGCAGAGGAGCCACTTCCCTCCACCAGCCTTTCTGGATTTGGTATTTTCCAAAAGGCTGAGGGGAGGGCGAAAGCCGACAGCACGGGGACCAGGAGCATCAATTATTGGTTTAGCCCGTGATTAATACCTTCGCTTTGTTCCCACGGCTGAGAGCCTTTCGCCTTGTCAGCCACCCCAGCAAAGCCCCGTGCTCCTTTCCCTCTCCCATCACCCGGCTGCCTTTCCCTCTAATTGCCTCCTTTCACCTTTAATAACCAGGCTCGCTCCTTTCCACTCCCGTTCTCACGGCGCTGGAAGCTCGCGAGCCTGCCCCTGGCCCGCAGCCTCATTAGGGGACGGAGTCAAGTGCAGAGCACGTAGGAGAGTGACAAAGGCAGCCTGAGCCAGGGAAAGAGTCAACCAGGAAAGATCTACTGTGCCAGGGCTGCAGGGAAAGAGGTGGAGGGAGAGGTACACAGTGATTTCCCAGGAAGGTTTTGGCGGAGCGTGTTCAGCATCCCACCTCAGGAAACAAGAACAGACCAAGCTCCAGCATCCTCTGTGCCTGCCCAAGCTCCCAAAGGAGGGAGATGCTCCTGAGACCTTTCAAACACAGGTCCCAGGTGTGCATCCCAACAAACCTGCTCCTGGGGACATGGGGGCAGGGTGGAGGAGCAGCCCGAGCTCCCCCAGGGCTCCCTCCATGACAAGACAGGGATCTTTCAGCACTGCCCTCTTTCCTGAGGCATCAGGTTGGTTAAACACCCCGAGAAATGGGAAAGCATTGGAGGCAGCACTGTTGCAAAGGCAACTTTAAATCCCGGCCCCTGGAGTTAAGTACCTGGAAAGAAAATAAAAAGGAGCCTGACAAAATGGGTTATTTGAGAGCTAAGAGCATCTCCAGAGGCTTGGCAGCACACTTGTCACCGGCTGCCACGCTGGGGCTAGCAGGCTCTGGGAGGGGCAAATGAGGCTAAAACACCCCCAGCAGCCCTTGGCGCACAGGACTCGCTTCCACAAAACCTTTCTGTTTCAAAATACATTTCTTAATATCACCAGCGTGCTAAAAATAAGTTGCACTTTCCAAATCCAGCTGCAGCAGGTGCTGGGAGGCTTCCAAACCACCCAGCACACAGGATCTGTGTGCTCAGGGAAGAGGGAGACCAGCACCTGAGGAGAGCTGGAAAGTGCTGAGGGAGGGTCTGGAGGCAGGACACTGCTTTGGGCTGCAAATCCCAGAATAAAGGCTGGAATTTCCTCCTGAGAGATTGCCACAACCACCCAGTTATAGCCTGGGATGTTCCATCCCTGCAACCCTCAACACGAGAAGGGGTCCCCCCAGCACGGGAAGGACATGGACCTGCTGGAGAGAACCCAGAAGAGGCCACGGAGATGCTGAGAGTGTTGGGGTCCCTCTGCTCTGGAGCCAGGCTGGGAAAGCTGGGGGTGTTCAGCCTGGAGGAGACCTCAGGTGATGGAGGTCTCTGCTCACCTCCTGTGGCAGCAGCCAGGTAGGAGCAGGGAGACTCCACTGCCATGCCAGAGCTGAACCATCCTCTTCCAAACATTCTGAGCCCACTCAGGCTCCACTTGTCCGTCATATCCCAGCTCATGGCTTCACCAGGAGCTCTGCAAACCTTCTGGGAAGAGCTGCACCATCGCCTGCGGTGCCCAGGGCGCGTGGCAGGGCATCCACGCGCTTATCCCTATCCCAGGCACAGCAGCTGTGCCAGCACTTGCTTATCACGGGGATGGCAACCCAAGCCCTGGGCAGGGTTTAGGAGAGAAGGGCTGGAACGCTGCTGAGCTGCAAAGCCTCCAAATCCCCGTCTCCACGAGCTGCCTGTCCAAGGCTTTGCAGTTTGTCACTGCGAGGAAGGAGCGAGTCCCCAGCTGGGCAGGCAAACCCCACCATGCCACTTCCCGTGGGACAGACTGGCAAGTGACCTCTCAGGGGGGTAAATGACTTGCTGGATTCTTTTTTTCTTTATTTTTTCCCCTTTCCAGAGGAGCGCCAGGGCAGTTGCCCAGTGAGGCTCTCCTTGATCCAACACGACACCAGAGGGAGATTGACTGCGCCTGTCACTCACAGCTAATGTCATCCACTGACTGCTTAATCAGGCTGCCAATCTGGGCAAGCCATCTCGAGGCTTCGGGAAGGGAAAAAAAGAGGGGAAAAAAAAGCTTTTATTCCAAAGGGCACAGTGCTATCAAACGGACACACACTGGCTATTGTTTATCAGCAAGAGCCACACAGGCACCCTCTCCCCGCACCAGCACCCAGGGGCTTTAGGCCAGTCTTGTAACAATCCCAATTTTCACGGGGCTTTGCTATATGTTACAGCTCCTATGCGCCCTGTAATATTCCAAAACCTGTCCCAAAAGGCACATTTTCTACACCAAAAGGCCCACCAGCTCCCTGCCAGAAGCCCCCGTGCCAGGAAAGACCCCAGAGCATCAGTGGGAAGAGCTTACTGTGGAGGCTCTTCTGGCCCGCAGCCCTGCCTTTCCCCTCCATCTGGAATTAGAAAGGAGGTTTTGCAGCTCGGACAGGAGTTATTCATTGGGATATCCACCAGGAGACCACAAACACAGCATAACACACAGTTATTGCCTTTGCACCTTGCAAACACGAGCCCCAGGCAGGCAGAGAGCAGAGCCAGACTTACCTGGAGAGACCAGCTCCAGGAGCAAGAGGAGAGGCAGGAAGTTACTGGCAGCAGCCATGTCACGCTTCATGGTTCCTGCCAAAGAAGAGAGGCAGCGTCAAGTCCAGCACTCGACAGACATGACCTTGTCTCCCTGAATCAGGCTCGGGGTGCAGCCCTGCCCCAGGTTGTGCCTCGGTTCCCCGATGCCGCAGGGGGAACCCTTGGGACATCAATGCTCTGTTCCAAACATCCTCTTGGCGATGCAAACCAGGATTCACCTGGTGGAGGTGCTCCATTTTTCCCTTTCCACTTCCCAAAGCTCCTCTCCCATGAGGGGACAAGCCACGGTGACCTCCGTGGCCAGGAGAGGAGCAGCCCTAGCTGGGACGAGCTGCTCCAGCACCGGAGCAAAGGAAGAGCTGCTGTGACCCGGGAGTGACACAGCAGCGAGCTGTCAGCACCCGGATTTGAGATGATTTGGCAGAGCTGTGCGGGGAGCTCGACCCAGAATCACCGGAGAGGCACCAAGATTTGGGGGCAGAGCCCCCCGAAGCTCTCACAGCACCTGGGTGGCTGCAGGAGCACGGGAAGCAGCAAGGCTGCCAAGCGTGCCCCCATCCCTCTCTGCCTCCCAAATTTTCAACGCAGCACAAGGCTCCTCACGCTAAGGAGACACAATAAAACAGCACCAGGGAGCTGCCAGCACAGCCACATCCCCACTTGGTGTTGAGGCCATCAAACCCAAAGCTTTTTCCAAACCAGCCCCACAAAACCTCAGCCAAGCCCTGCTTTGCAAAGGAATTCGCACACGTGGATTTTAAAAGATTCCACCTCAGGGGCAAATATAAAATCACATGTATTACACAGAGCATAAAGGCACAAGGAAGCCCCCCAGAGGTTTCCTCAAGCAGAGCCTGAGGCTGACAGGACACCCCAGTGACCCATCCCTGAAGCTCTCCGTGTTTCCCTGGGCGCTCTGCAACCTGTGGAGCAGCGGAATGTCTTCCCACCAGTTCCAGGGGGGGACAGCAGCAGCTCCAGGGACAGGAGGTGACAGCCAGCTGAACCTTCCCTTCACAGCATCCTGCTCTACCCACAGCAGTGGCTAGAGTTATCCCAACCCAGCTCAGGGTGAAGGGCTCTGCCCTCCCTTAAGAGATTCATGGGAATCCTCACGGATGCCCCTGAAGGAGCTCCAAAGAAATAGCTACACCTATTCTATTTTTCCTGATGGATGTGTCAGAGAAGACAGCTCGTAACAACTCTGTCACCGCAGAAAGGGCCTGAAATTCTAATTTCTCCCGCTGTTTTGCTACGGAGAGTCTCTGGGATGAAGAGGTCTGTGCCTAGACAAGAAAAATGGTGCCGTGGTGTATTTTGTGCAGCTTCAGGTATTTCAGCGCAAGCCTGAGAAGACATTTAGGAGTAATCATGCCCCTCGCTCCAGAAAACACAGGGCAGGAGAGTTTAAACCTCCACCCCACGACAAGCTTCTGACTTCTTGGTGGCAGCAGAGCATCCAAAAATCCCAGTTTCTAAACAAAAATGACCACTTTCTCGGGAGCCAGGCATCCTGACAAGCCCTTCAAATCCTTACATTTGGCCAACAAAAGCAGAATAGATTCTCACAATAAAGAAAAAATACCAAACATTCTCAATTTCCCCCCTGCTTTAACAGGTTTTGGGGAGGAGGAGATCTCAGAGACAGCATCATTGTTCCAGACCCCTGCACCCAGCATGGAATGCAGAGCCCAAGCTCTCGGTGCTGCAGCCAGAGAGGATGGGATGGAAACGATCTCCTCTGCCTTCTGCAGTGCCAAAATGCCACTGAGGAAAACGCTAACTTTCTTCTCAGATGGCACCACTATCAGCCCAAGTGAGTGTGAACGTTATTTTCCGGCTTCACAGCCCGTGTTTAAAAACAGGGCAGTGGAGAAACAATTTACGTGATGTAGGAATAAAGGCGGTTGACAGCATCCCCCCTTTCGAGTGTCATGACAAATCTAAATATTGGATATTCCAAGTCAGTCACTTCATTATGTAAGTAATTGCCTGAAATGTCATTTTGATTTTCTCTGTCTTCATTAATATTGCAGCTCTTCACTGGTTCTTCGAGATGGTTCACTCGAATGCTGCAAATTTAAGGAACGGGATGGAGAAGCCTCTGGGGAGAACTTAAAAAATTGTGACTAAGAGCAGATTAAATTGCACCTTGTGCCTGAAAGAGGCTCTTTGGAGGAAGCACTCGGTGCAGCTTGCAGCATGATAATGTCTCTGGGCAAGGCATCCCTGGGAGCTCAGGTGCTGTCTCCTCCTGGCTGCCAAAGCACTGGTGTTAAACCTGAGGTTTCCCCATCCGCTGGCAGCTGCTCCCAAGGCACATGGAGCTGCAGACACAGCCTGGAGAAATGGGAAGCTGAGGAAACACCACAGTGCAAACAAGTCTGGGCCTTGAAAGTTCAGGAATCAGCTCAGGTCAAGCAGAGGCTTTTCAGCCTGCTTCCTCCTTCCCAGCCCCGGGAAGCGGCTTTTTCACTGCTTCAACAGTGCTGCTGCATCCCTGAAAGTGGCAAATCCCACCTGCTCCAGCCCTTGGCACGCACCCATCTCAGCCATGCTCCAGGAGCCTCCTCCTGGCACCCTACCTCTGTGGATCACTGGAGCAGGGGTGCTCCCACTGCTCCATCCTGGGCCACGGACTGCTTTGGGGTGCTTAAACAGCAAATTCCAGGCTCTGCACCTGGACTGGTTTATTTTTAAACACACTGCTGGGGTGCTTGCTCTGCACACACACACACAACATGCCATCGCCTCTGCCAGAGCTGCCATTCTGGAGCCCGGCTGGCAGAGCTGCTCCACGCTGGTGGCATCTTTAATCACCCCCAGAACCCCTGTCTCCTCTCCCCCCCACCTGGTCTTCCCTTCCCCAAACAGCGCCGCGATGCTCGAGCCTCAAAATTTACAGCTCCGACCTCTCCCCATTTGCTCCGCGCTGCTCCAGGGGCGTGAAGAGGAAATGAAAGTGTAAATCAAAGCGTCTCCCGAACGGCTGCCACAGGAGGGGACTGGGTGTGCCTTCCCAAAAAAGCCCCTTTCCCAGCAGTGAAACCCTCCCAAAGAGGGGCAGCACCAGCCACCCACAGGATTTGACGTGGGAGGTGGGGTGGAGGCACCTGAGGTGTCACCGGGATGCCGCCGCATCCATCGAGCTGCTGGAGGAGCCCTCTCTCCCTCACTTCCTCCATCCCTGTGGCCACCTTGGTGCAACAAGGATCACCACCAAACACGGATCCAAAAAGCCACCCCTGGGATCCCCTTCAGCCAAGCACATCGCTTAACACCACCCCTCACGCCTGAAAAAAACAGCCTCTCCTGCTTTCCCAGCTTCCCCGTCCCTCTGCTCCTTCGAAAAAGCACTGCTAGAAATGCACCTTTTCTTCTCGTTATTGCCTCATGGCCAGGGCTTTACAATAGGTAGGATTCAAAAGGAAAAAATTACAAGTTAATTCTGATTTTTTTTTTTTTTTTTATTCTCGCCCCCATATTGGCATGAGCCATACCCGAATCATAATTCCCAAAAATAACAAATTGCAGAACAGGGTAATCAGAAGTAAATTGATATTGATAAATAAGCTTTTCTCCCGTGCGGTAGGTGGTTTATTTTAATCTAATGAGTTTTATATTTTCTGAGCTTTCAGATTCCATGATGAAGAGCCATCCACGCTAGAATTACAAAGCACTTTGAAATATTGTAATTTTATGGCTCATTTTGTCAGGACTCTTGAAAATGAGATTTGTTCCCAGTGAAAAAATTTGCCCCCTTCTTTTTTTTTTTTTCCTTTCTATTCCCTGCAGCGAAAAGAAATAAAATTTCCCTGTTAAATAACTACAGGCCAGGATATTGGTATGCACACGGGAGGGGGGATATGGATGCCCACAGGGAATAAAGGGCACGGCTGCTGGCACCTGTCACGACACACCTGAGATGGAAAAAAAGAGCATGGAAAACCCTCTCTCTTCTTCCCTCACCCCAAAATCAAAGCTGAGGTTGGAGACAGGGGTGTATTCTCCCTGCAAAGCTCTGCACTTCCCACCTGGGGCACTCGAACCTTTCTTCTTCCAGGGAAAAACCTTCCTGACAACTACTAACACCCAAAAGTTTCCCACACTTCCAGCAGTTTACTTCCATTTTAAAACAAGGACAGCAGTGGGACTGTTTTGGCTGGGGCTCCCAGACGTTTGCTTTCCCACAGGAAACAAACATTAGCTGCAAAATGACATTAAGACACCGTTTAACCAAGAACCCAGGCCCGGGAGGAAATGCCATCTTTAAACTTCTCCGGCCATGTAGGAAGGCTGTGCCTGGGTTGGAAACTACATCGGTTTTCCAAGTTTACAGGTTTTCCATTACTGCCACAAGATAATCCAAATAACTACCCAGCTCTGCACAAGCAACGTGCAAACCTTTCACCACAACATCGCCAAGGAAAAGCCAAATAACGCATCCAACTCAACTTCTGCATCCATGGGATACTAAAGCAACACCCTGGGAGCTTTGGGAAGAGGGTCCCCATCCCCTGCTGCATCAGCCACTGCCACCCATCCCTCCGTGGCGAGGGCAGCTTCATTTTTGGGGACAGAGAAGTAGGAATTCCCGATTTCTCTCTTTTTTTTAAGTGGGGCAGCACTGGTTGCTAGTCACCACAGGCATCATAGCGACCCTTTTCCATCCCAAAACTTCACTTCAGCTGGAACAGCAGCTCCTGAGCCAGGAGGAAGGCTGGGATGGGGCATGGAGACCAAGCCAGCAGGCTCCTGGGCTGCACCAACACATGGGAGCATCACAGCAAAAGCTGCAGAGCAGATGATGCTAACGTGGGATGAAAAGGTGGAAAAGCAGCCAACAGCAACAGAGCTTGGCTTAAAGGGAAAAAAAAAAAAAAAAAAGAGAGAGGAAAAAAAAAGGAGGAGGGGGAAGAAGGGTGGGAATTCTTGCTCTAGGAGAAAGCGGAAAGCTGAATGCAGCGAAGTGACACACACAGTCTGGTCTCACAAGACAGGAGCCTCTCTCCAGGCTCCTAGAAAATATACAGGAATGGACAAAGTGGCAAATGTAAGGATGCTGAAGGCCTCACTCCGAGCCTGCTCAGGAATGGGATGCCAGACACTTTCTTCTTGTGCCCTGCCTGGAAGAGGAAGGCCTCCTGCCGACCCAGGGCAGGCAGCAGCCTGGCTGGACTTCCAAGCACTGCCATCAAAACGATGCAGGAGAAGTGTCCAGCATCCTCGGGCTCCCACACACGATGCCCGAGCGTGTCTGTACTGCTGCCACCCTGCCCGGATCCTGGGGACTCCTGCCCACGCCACTCCAGAGCCGGGCTCACGAGTTCTGCTTGGTTCAGGGGGGGTTTTAGGGGAAAGAAGATATGTGTGTGAAGTGGGATTAAAGGGGAAAAAAGCGTGTGCTGGAAGGGACTGCCTCAGCACCTCCCTCCTTGCCACGTCCAGCTGCAGCTTTCAAGGCGAGGATCCCCTTTTTGCAGGGTACAGCCCCAAGATGCCCCCCCACGACAGTGATAGAGGATTCAGCACCAGCCTCAAGAGCAAGTCACCAGCCTCAGAACCACCAGCTCTTCCTGACCAGTCACCAAGCTGCATTTTAAAGCCCTGCCAAAGGAGATGGGCGAGTTATTGAACTCCGTCTCCCTTGGTGAATGCTCAGCAGACACCACTCCATGCCCGGGACCCTGGGGGTGTGTGCACACCCAGGATTTCATCCCATCTCCCTGCCTCCAGCTGCCCCTAAGCTCCAGGCTGGGAGTTTGCAGCACTAAAAAGAAGCAGCAAGGCTGTTTTGTTCAGGCCTGTGGTAACTGGAATGGCAGATCTTAAGCACAGAGGGGAAAAGGGATGCTTCAGAAGAAGGGGGAAAAAAACCACAACAACCCACAAAAAACCTTCACACTGATGAACCAGAGCTGCAAAGGCTCTCAGGCCATTTCTTGCCTCGTCCAAATCAAGAGGGAAGTGTCCTTGCTGGTTTCACACAAAGCTCACTTAACTTCCAGCGAGAGGCACTTTGCTGCTCCAGACCTTTCCAGGGCCCGCTGGCTGCTCCAGCTAATAAAAGGGAACAGCACAGAGCAGCACCGTGGGCGCGCTGGGGCTAATCACTCGCTGGCTGGAATTGTAGGAGCACGGAAAAAAAAGCACAGGCAGCACAGGGAAAGGAAGATGGGGATACTCAGGAGGAACCCCCTCTAAACCCCTCAATCCCAAAGAGCAGCCCGGGGATTGAATGGAAAGACAAAGGCATGCAGCAGGGATGAAGTTATTTGGATTAATGACAGCAGTTCATCACCAGTGACAGGCTTGTTCATGAGAGCCCTCCTGAGACCCCAGATGTGGCTGAGGGCCCTCGAAGCTGCCCAGTCCCTCTCCTACACGCCCTTTCCAAAGGTGCAGCACGCCCAGGCTCCGGCACATCGCCCCTGCCCTTTGCCAAACCACTGGCAAGACCCAGGACATCTGCAAGATTTGGGTCTTAACCATTGGAATTCCCAGTTTCAGACGGGGAATCTACACGCTGAAATAGAGTCAGATGACAACATCAGCACAAAAGCAAGAATTTTCCAAGTTTGTCGGTCTTGGGCCACAAAAGCCCCCAAATAACCCTATTTTTCCTGCAACATTATTAGAAGTCTTCCTGGAGGAAGCAGGATAGCATAATGAGAAAAAACACAGAAGTTTTAGGTTGCACATGGAACTGTTCGTGCTCCCAAAGCAGAGCTCCAGCTCAATTAGCCTGGCTGCAATATCCTGGCTGCGAGCAGCTGGGATATTTTACACCCTAACAAGAGGCCACAGGCCAGCCCCCTCGTCAAGCCAATCCCACATCCTAAAGCTTCTTAAATTCAAAAATAATCTGTGCTCCAGACCATCTGCATGGAACATCTAAGAAACTTCACAAACGGAATCCTTTTTAAGAGGTCCTTTCCCCCCCAGCTGCTTAGGAGAGGATTGCAGGGCCCTTTTTCCTTGCACCAGGTCCAGCAGAGGAGCTGCCATGCCCTGGGCATCACTCTAGGGATTATTGCAGCTGGGCAGCAGGAATGGTTCTGGTGCTGCCTCCCTCCCTGCCAAGCTCCACAGCTCCCACCTCTTCCAAACATTGTTGCTACCACTTATCACCGAAAAAAAAAAAAAAAAATTAAAAAGAAGGGACAACATCAATTTTCACAGTTTCCCACAAAGATAGTGTTTTACAACTTGCTCTTAAAACATTGTATTTTTCACCACGCGACCTGGCTCCTTCCGAAACAAGAAAGCTTTGTGCCGGGGAGGGAGGGAGTGGGGTGGTGAAGGAAAATGGAATTGCACGGCGATTTCTCCTCCCCTCCTTTCCCCAGGACAGGGGGGAAGGAGAAACAAAGGCAAAACTCACTCTGCCGAAACAACCACCTGGCTTTTCACAAACACATGCATCCCATGAGAATACTTTATCCCCCACTCCCCCCAAAAAAAGAAAAAAATAATAATTTAAAACATTTCAATGCACCAGCTCTATCCCACACCTACGAGGCATCCCAGGCTCCCGCAGGATGCACCGGGAAGATCCCGGCTTGTTGCACGCAGCCCCAGCACAGCGAGCTCTGCCAGCCCTCCTGCCCAAGGAAGCTGCTGCCAGACGCGGCTTTTCCTCCAGCACAGGGAAAAAAAACCTCAAACCAACCACAAAAAAACCACACATCAGAATAGGAAAACGTCCCGTTCCAGCATCCCTTTCCTCCTGGAAAATGCTGATAGGAGGCTTGGGGAAACGATAGCGGCCGGCAAGGTGGTCAGAACACGGATTTGAAGAAAGAAGGGACTGCAGGTTTTGGGGGAGACGAAGGAAAGCAGCAGCAAGTAAAGAATCAGAGGGGGAAAAAATAACCTAAAATAAAGTGTTTTCTCAAAACATTCAGGGCAAGTTCGGCATTTTAAAACGCCATCCCCTCCCGTTTTAAATAATGTTTGGAGGGGATTTAAAAATCCCACCGCTTCCACTGCGGCTCAGCCCCCACGCGCGGCTGCGGCGCGGCATTCCCACGTCTTGGGAAGAAGTTCAGCCCCGGCTTATCCCAGAAACTTTGCAGCTTTCTCAGCAGCCCAAACTCCGAATGAGAGCCGAGGATGGGGGCAGGAGGGGGCACCGTGCCCGCTCCCTCGGGGGCAGGACAGCGGGCACCACCTTACATTCACCGTGTTATTTTTGGGAAAAGGGGAGAAAGGTTGGGCTCCCCCCCCCGCTCCTGCCGAGGAAACCACCGCGCTGAGCGACTCCCCCCGCCCAAAATAATCACAATAATAGCAGGGCTCGGCGCCCGGAAAAATCTGTTCGCTCGGTGAAAGCAAACCAGGGAGGTTTAGGAAAGGGGGGACCCGGCGCAAAGCCGCCCCCGCGGGAATGGGGAGGGGGTGATGCCCGCGCCTCCCGCACATCCCTCCCCGACCCCGCATCCCACCCCTCCCGAACGAATAAACCCGCGAGGACCAGGGAAGAAGCGGCGGGGCATTACCTGCGGCGGACGTCTCGGAGCCCGGTGTCAGCGGCCACCCCCCATGTCCCCCCCTCCCCGCCGCCCTGCGAGCCGCGTGAGCCGCCGCGGGAGGAGGAGGAGGAGGAG
>VZTF01001476.1:1601485-1616623 GCA_013397755.1 Cnemophilus loriae
ATATTGGTGTTTCTCTGACCTGTGCGCGGGAGCAGCTGGCAGGGCGCGGAGCACGTAAATCATACATGAGCGGGAAAGCGATCCGGGCACGGATATTCCTGCCCAGCCGCTCGCCCCCGGGCACCCGGAGCCTTCCCCTTTCCACGGGCACAGCAGTCTGTACCTGCCGTGCTGCCGAGACGCAATTCCCACCAAACCCTTCTGCCCCCTCCCCCCAACCCTGTGTCCTCCCGCTATTCCTAAGCCTGGCAGGACACTCCTGCCTCCAGCCCAAGACCTCCCTACAAGCAGCTTTTGGGGAAAAGGCCAAATGCCGCTGTTTCACCCCATTTCTTGCCGCCTTGGAAGCAACAAAGCCATGAAAAGCCACGGGCAGTGACACCAGCCCTCATGCCGAGTGGGTGACTCCACGTCCCTGGATTCCACGAAGGGGCAGGGCTTTGGGTCCTGCCCTGCTGCTCACACCGGCCTCCCACCACCACCACCACGTGGGGCCTGGGGGAGCTTTTAGCATGGCACCCCGACACCAGCGCGACCAGTTTTGATTAAAACGCTAGACAAGTGTGGTTTGTGCTGCTAAAGCCCACCCTGGAGCCTTGCCTGGGAATCGTAGAATCCCAGAATGGTTTGGGTTGGAGGAGACATCAAAGAACATCTCATTCCATCCCCCTGCTGTGGCCAGGGACACCTTCCACTGGACCAGGGTGCTCCAAGCCCCATCCAGCCTGGCCTCCAGCACTTCCAGGGATGTGAGGTCCCTTCCCCTCCACTCACCTCCACAGCCCTCATCCTGGAGCACCAGTAGGCAAATGCCCCTGCAGCAGCAGGAGGGGGTAATTAAGCCTTTTGCCTCTCTTGAGCAGCTTCTTCTAATTATGCCATTAGCACAGCTCCCGGGCTGATTGGCTGGAATTGGGCACAGGTCTGCTCCCAGTCCTCCCTGGGCATGGGGAGATTCCTCCACCACACCTGGCCGAGCTGCAGGCACTTCCCACCCCAGAGCCAGCCCGGGCACACCTGCAGCTGCTTTGGGGCTAAACCCCACGGTCCCTGGCAAACAGGTGAATGCAATGAGCTCTCTGCAGCTAATTAAGGTGCTGGCAGATCATTCCCTCACATCACACCTGGGCTGCGTTAGGTTCGTTAAGGAATTGGCCTCGGTAGCTGGCACCGAGCATGGGGGTCACCAGGAGGGCAAAGGGTGCAGGTGTTACCTGTTTGGGGCTCTGAGCACCCTGCTGAGCTGAGCCACCTGCTCTGGGGGGGTTTCTCTCTCCTGGGGTCTTCATCCCTTCCTTGCCCTCCTCGTCATCACGCAGCAGCGTGTACGCAGCCAGGATCCTCACACCGCGTTCATCCCAGCCACGTCCACAAAGTCAGGGAGCTAATGAGGGGAAGGAATGACAAAAAAGGGGAGGAACCAAAGCAAAACCATAGGTGAAGACATGTCTCAGGCCCGGGTGCCTGTAGCTGCTCTGACTTTGCACAGGTGATGTCTCACTTAAGGACCCTCCTGATAAATTCAGGTCAGGGTTTCTATTTGAACAGGAGCACACACCTCTCCTCTGCCAGGTTCCTCTGCCTTGGCTTCACATCATGGGTTTCTGCTCACATCCTGAGCGGTTTGAAGATGTGTCACCTGCTTTACACAAGTCAGGTGTGTTTAACAAGACCAAGTTCCTCCTGGCTTGGCAGTCTGGCCTGAGCTCCCATTCCTGATAGAATACAGGCTGCAGCCTTTGCCATCGAGGAGGAGAGGGAGGACTGGGGGGATTCCAGTGCCTAGGTTCACAAAACACACAGGAATTCAGTGTGATCTGTGCCTCCCTGTCAAGCTGGGTTTAAATCAGGCAGGGACAGCAATAGCTGTGTGCAGGCTGGAGCTCAAAGCAGCTCGCTGAGCTGATGTTCCCAAGCTCCTGTTTGGAGAAATCCATGGTACTCCGAGACCCAGCCCAGGAGACACGTGCCTTGCAACAGGCTCGGAGCTGGGAAGAGAAGGCAATAGAAGAAAGTGTTGCATTGTGAGCAGAGAGATGCTCCCAGTTGCTACTGGGATCCTAGTTAACATCAACCCCAAAGCAGGGAGCAGCAGGGCTGGGATAACCTCCCTGCTATCCCAGCCTTTCTCCACAGACTCATTACAGGGAAACCTGATTTTGTTTTGGAGGCAGATCCCGTGACCTCCCCTCTCCATCGTGCCTGTGAACACAGAGCAGCTCGGCAGAGCCTTTCACAGCCTCCTGGCACCACTCACTCAACCTTGAAATTGTACTGCAGGGCTTCTCCCCCCCTCATTTTCCAGCCAGCCACGGAACATTCCCGCATCCAGCTCTCCCCACGGCGCCTCGCTCCTCTGCCTGCCTTCCTCCGCGAGAGCTGGGATCGCCGTTTGTCTCTAAATAGAGGAAATATCACATGGAAAGCGGGTAAAACACAGACACGTGCAAAATCCTGCCCCACTAAGGTACTGAATTGTCTCTGCTTGCCGTGGACCACGTTCTGCCGCGGGCTCCAGGGTCCGCACGGACATCGCTGCCTGACAACCAGCCCGTGCAATATTGTGCCACCAGTCATTTCTTCACGCCTCCCTTTCCCCAGGAGTCTCCCACAAGGGTCCCTGCAAGTGCTTCCCCAAACTACCATCCTTTTTTTTTTTTTTTCTCCTCCCAGCAAATAAGACCCGTGTAAAAGTGCAGTGCTGTTTTTATACTCAGGAAAAAGCAGCCCATGTCTCCTGCTTCCGCTTTTTTTTGGGGGGGAAACACTGTGATTTTGTCCCCCCAGACCACAAGCCCTGGGGGAATGGTGGTATGCTCCATCTCCCACAGCTTTCCAGCACCCCACGGTGTGGTGTGGGTTGGGATGGTGGCCTGAGAGAGGCAGCTCCCCGCCTGCTACCCTCTCACCCGAGTCACAGAATTAATTTGTAGAGCCATCTTGGAGTTTTCTTTTCGACCACCTGCGCTGTGGCTGACAGTGAGCCGGCTTTTCCGGTGTGAAATTAATTTCCAGGTCCATTTCACACAGAATTTTAAGGCCAATATTAGGATCACGCTGTTTGTTTAGGAATTTATGAGTGAAGGAGGCTAGCGAGAAAGCTGAGCAAAGTTAAGGGATTGCTGGAATTCTCTCTCTGGAGAAGAAAAGTGCTGAAAGAGCAGCTGGTTTGGGTTTTGTTTTTCTTTTTTCCTTTAGAAATACAGAAGTAGTGGGTTTCAAATTGCATATTTTTAAGGTGATAGTCCTTATGGAGGCAGCAGGAGGGGCAGAAACTGGGCTTACCTTTGTAGCACATACCTAATTCCGTGGGAATTCCTCAGGGATCTTCCAGCTTGTGTTTACAGGTGGGTCCAGGTGAGCTCCCCCTGGACCAAGCATTCCTGTGGTGATAACACATGGCAAGAAGGGTCAAGGTGATTTTGGCAAGCCCCAAAAAGCCTTTCAAGACCTGGCTGGAGCCCTGAAGCTCTGCACTCTGCAGACTCCAAAGCAGCCTGTGTGCAGAATTGTCTCCTTGTGCAGCCCAAATCGGAGCCAGCAGGACCTGTCCCCTGCTAGAGGCACTGAGAGCACCCTGCAGCCCCAGGCTGGGCTTGTTCGATCCACAATGGGTTAATGAGGGTAAAAACCCCCCGTTGGAGCAAATCTCTGTGCAGCTGGAAGCACTTTTCACTCAGCCCTTGTGGTTTCCCGGTGATGGGGAATGTTAGTAAACTTGGAGAGGGTTCAGTGATGATCCAGGTGATCTGGATCGGGTACAGTGACAGTGAGAGGGGACAGCTTCGGGACTACCCCGAGTCACTTCATGCCACACACCTGAAGCACCTTGCTCTTAGCTTCGAGCCCGGCAGCTTGGGCTTTTTCCTTCCCCTCCGCTTATTCTTTCTTCCTCAGCAGAGGAAAAGGTGCCATCTACAGGCACAGAGAATCCATGAACAGGCACAGAGAATCCACACCACGGCCTTTCCCACCTCCCCTGTCCCCTGCCACCATACCCTCGGCTGGGCCACCTTCCCTGCAGCGTGTTCGAGGGCTGTGGTGTGGATTCTCTGATAAAAAACCCAAGGGAAGGTGAGCACCCATCTCCACAGCCTGGGGGGGGTTGGACCAGCAAAGGGGACACAAAGGAACGTTGGTCACGCCGTTGCCTCAAGGGAATCCTGGGGGGCTCCTGTGCTGCTCACCCAGGATCACAGCTTCCAGCCCCGTGGGTCACACCCTGCTCCTCTTCTGCCTCGCTCTGCTCTTCCACTTGCCTCCCCTTTAACCCGCTTTGATCAGGTTCACACGTTTGTGATTTAACGAGGCAAGCCAGGAAAACAAGAAACTGTTGGAAGAAGTGCAAATAACACCGGATAAATTGGCCCTTGCTCCTGCTTTTAAAAACCCTTCTCACCTCCCAGCTCCCGCTTCATATTGAAGGCGTTTGTCACAGCAGACGCTCCATCCCGCGCTGCCGGGTGTGCTGAGCTGTGCAGCGAGGCGGGGTCACAAAATCTGGGGTGGAAGAGGAGCTGGGAAGGGCTCCGGGCACCCCATCCACCAGCAGAGGGATGGCGTGCCCAGCTCTGCCCAGCCTGCTCCGGGAGCGCTGGAATTCACGCTCAGGCAGCCCCAGCTCCTGCACTCCCCCGCCCTGGCGTGATAAATTAGGAGGAAAAGTTTCTCATCTCAGTTTGTTCTCGCAGCGCCGTCCAACAGAGCACAAGCCTGTCTAATCAGGAGCTACAGTCCTTCACCATCTGTTTGGAGCCTAATTACAAATGCAGAAAAATAATGTGCTTTACAATTGCACCAGTAAATGCTGTAAATGATTTAAATGCATGCATATGTTCCCTGCAGAATTCAGCATGCATCTGCGACTTCTTCTGCTCACATTAGGCACACAAATCAAGGGAAAAAATACCCAGATCTGACGAACAGCATGTCCCTAGGACGGTGATTTTTATCCCTTTTTTTTCCCCCTGCTGGAATGGCAAACAGGGCTTTTTTGTAACAATTCATCCAGCAGCGTTTTCTTTGCTTCCATTTTAAAAACTGTTTATCACTGCTGTGTAAATATAGTACAAATTACTCCATAAAACATGCAAAAGGAGAACAGCAGCCGGGCAAGCCTGCAGCTGGCTGGCAAGGTTTCAAAGCCAAGGTTTGTTTTTTTCCCTCTGGGGCACCCGTGGAGGGGCAGGATCAGCTCAGCTCATCTTCTGTGGATGGTGGCCCTTCCCAAGCCCTCAGCGACCACTTGTGTTTCCTAGAATCACAGAATGGTTTGGGTTGGGAGGGGCCTTAAAGACCACCTTGTTCCTGCTGCCCTTTGGCCACCACCAAGGCGATGCTGAAGGGTAACCAGGTGAGTTCAGAGGTGCTGCCCACCTCCCAGGGGGCAACAGCACTGCACCAAAGCCTCTGCACCGCCAAGGCTGGTGCCACACAGGGACAGGGGGCAGCATTCCTACCCTGTGGGCACCCCACTGAGGGAGGACAGCCTGGACAAGGCTTTGGAGATCAGAGAGAAAGAGGGAAAGTCACTTGCAACTGATGGGAGGTGAGTATTGCTCCATAACAAAAATTCCCTTTCCTCCTCCAGCACATTTGTTTGTAAAGCCCCCAAGACCAACACTTAACCTGGTCCAGCTCTGGAGCAGGGAGGGGGAGCTGGAACCACAGGGCTGAGAGAGGACAAAGCCAGGTCAGGCATAGGCTCATTTTCTCTCCTTTGAGCAGAAGCTGCAGCAGATGCGTCTCCTCCGCTTTGTGCCCTTTCATCCCTTCCTCTCCTGCTCCCTGCACCCTGCTGCCTTTGCTGCTGCTGCTGCTTTGCCAGTTCCCAGCTTCCTTTCCCCCTTGGCCAGCTGGATTTAACTCCAAAGGCTGCTGGAAAAGGCAGTGTGGGGCAGGCACAGCATCCCCTCTCGTGCTAGGCTGCCAGGCCTGGCAGGATGGGGACTCTCCGAACCCCGGGTGACGGTGCCAGCAGTGCTGGGCACCACCTCGAGCACTGGGCCCCACACAAGGATTTGTGTCTTTGACTCCGTTTCACATCGTGGGCTCACCCTCAGGAATTCTGCAATGCCTGCACAGCTCATTTTACACCCATGGATGAGAGGGGGCCAAGCCCTGTGGACAGCACATGGTCCTTCCCGTGCCAGCCGGATCAACAGCCGCCTTCCTCGGCTGGGAGATGGGAAAACAACCCTGCTGGCTGAGGGGATTACAGATAGACAAAATCTGGGAACGCATTTTTAGGCAGGGGAGGAAGACACATGGAGCCAGCTCGGCTCCAGCCCTGCCCGCACCCGTGGTGTTCCTCTG
Organism: Cnemophilus loriae; assembly: GCA_013397755.1. Lineage (NCBI taxonomy): Eukaryota > Metazoa > Chordata > Aves > Passeriformes > Corvidae > Cnemophilus > Cnemophilus loriae. The sequence continues at coordinate 1,607,801 of VZTF01001476.1, forward strand.
GAACTCAGGTATCCCAGTTCTGGGGAGCAACTCCCTCTTGTACAGCTCTTGGAGAACTAGAAGGCAGTGTAATCTCCCAGCCAGATATCCCTCCTCATCCTGCTTTTCCTTACCTTGAACTCCTCGGTGTGGCCCACGCCGAGCAGCAGCTGGGGCTTCTCCCAGGCACTGTAATTACTTCCCTGCCGGTACATGCAATTCCCTGTAAATTATCCGTCCCCGTTTGCGGGGGGATCACCCACAGCTCATGGCTCAGAGGCCTGGCACCATCCACCCCCATACCGTGGCATTCCCACCAGCAGTCCCTGCTTTATGCCCAGACCTGGTTCTTGCCCAGTTTGCATCTGTATTGATTCTCCCCCTCATTTATTAGCCTTCCTTAGGCTGAATGCCCCCAAAACCAAAGGATAAATCCCCTTTTTGCTCACTCCCCCTACTATAAGAATGCTCTCCGCACCTACCTGCACGTCATTTGGGGATATTCCATTGGAATAGCTGTGCTCTCAGGGCTCCTTCACCCAGCCCTTGCCAGGGATTTCTCTGAGTTTACGATCCAAGCTGGGAGAGAAGGATGACCAGAAGGAAAAATGCAAGCTAAAGCTGCATGCATCAGTGCATCTCCAAGAGAAATTCTTCCAGACACCAGCAGTTGCACAGGATCAAGAATTATCTTTATTAGCAATGGTACCAGATAATTAAGTTCTCCCTCCAGAGGAATTTGGTCCGTAACATGAAGGAGAGGAGGAGCAGAGATGCAAAGCAGTAGAAAAACAAGCGGATGAATCTCATCATTCCTTGGACTGGGGGGAAATTCCCAGGTTGAAGACAAGCCCACTGAAGGCCACAAAGGGACTTTCTGGTTGCCAACACCAAGCTGGGTTGGGCTTTTTGACCAAGTGCTGCATTATTCCAGCACCAGGGAGGCAATGGGAGCACTGACTCCCAGGAGAGGCTCCCAGCATCCCGACCCTCAGCCCTTGGGTGGGCCCTCACCTGGCTCAAGGCAGTCCCTGGCCAAGAGCTGGAGGCCAAAGGGCTCCAAAACCCCCAAAGGGACAGGATTAAGAGCTCACATGTTCCATAAAGCTGCTCCTCACTACTGCACACCCGACAAATTTTCCACTTGTGTCTGGATTTTTACGTTGAAATAAAAATCAGCTGTAAAGCAAAACTCCGTGTGTGCATGTATTGCCAAGGGGCCCAAACTAAACACTGGAAAGGATTTATGTAAAAAACCCAGTGTCCACCACGCCCACGTGGCACCCCGGGGCAGTAACCACCGTGGATCCTGCTGCTCTCCCAGCAAAGCCCCACATCCAGCAGCTCCACCACCACGTGGGCATGCAGGAGGCGCTGAGAGAGCATCCCAGTAACGGAGCATCTGCTCCTAACCCAGTCTTAAAGGAATTAATTTCCACAGACAGCATCTCTGAGGCACCACTGCGCTGCCAAGCTCTGCCATTACACCCTTGCTTATCAGTTCACCTCTTCTAGACCATAAATCCAGCCAATTTGAGAAAATAAATACAATAATCGGATTTAGTCCAGGCTGTGCTGGCATATGGGAGTTTAAACGACTTTAAAAGCCAGTCCTCTTTGGGTGGGCCATATTTTTGGGTGTCACAGTAGCTCACCCCTCTGAAAACATCTGGAGGCCATATGCTGCCTGTCTACATGAATTAACCAGATTTCTGCTGTGAACCTCACACCAGGGCCTCTCTCATACCTCTCCCTGGCTTTCACAGAGCTCTCTGAACACAGACTGAAGACACCTTAAAAATCTCAGGTTAGGACCACTCAGCATTTCACTTTCCTTGGGGGTCACACCAGAGTCAGAGCAGGAAAAAGGCTCCTCTCAGCTTGGCCAGGAAATAGTCCCCAACACAAGTGGCACCATGTTAGGAGGTAGATGATCCCTCAATTCAGTTTCACGTGGAAAAATTAAAGCAAGCAAAATTCCAAGTGGAGCCGTTTCCCTTATACATATATATATATATTTTTTTTTTTTGTGCAATGATTCTATGAAATCTGTGCAAAACTGTGCCCCGATTTCTAGGGCAGCTGCTACTCACTCCCTAAGTTCTGTGAAGGTGCTCCAGGGCTCAAATCCCTTTTAGTTCAACACCACCACCACAGCTGGGTGAGGGGTGATCCCCCACAAAGACCACCCAACCCCTGAAGGGCTGAACTCGTAACAGTGCGGCAGCAAAACCCAAGGTGTCCCCAGAAGCCCTGGGTTCAGCTTAAAACGACTGGCACAGGGGTAAGGGACAGTGTCCCTGGTGCTTCCCTGAGCTCCCTGGGGAGGATGAGGCTGTTTTGGTCCCTGCTCCATTAAACTGGGGAGCGACAGAGTCTGACAGAACCTTCCCAAACACAGGTGATGCCCCTTCCCAGAAGGGAGATCTTCCCTCTGCATCCCCCTGGATGCAACTACTCCCCTCCCAAGACAGGCAGCCTGCCTCAAAATCACAGGATACCTGACTTTTTCAGGAAAAAAACCCAAACCTTGAATACCCAACAGCAGCACCACAAACCAAGGGCATCCTCCTACACGAGGTGCACCACAAAAACAGCACAGGCAGACCCCAGAGCCAGCCCCAGCACGAGGTAAAACGTCATCACCACCCCTGCTGCCTCAGCCAGCTCTTTTGGCACAATTTTGGGGCCGTAGACCATGACCAGCGTGCCCAGGTAGCCGTTGCTGAGCCCCAGCAGCACCGTGAAGACCACGGGGTAGATGTCCCCGTTGAAAACCACAGTCCGGATGTGAGCCCGGGGCTGGTAGTTGCTGAGGATGAAGAGAGGGAGGAAGATGGTTCTGAGGAGGACGAGGGCAGGCAGCAGTTTGCTCTTGGGGCCGGGCACCTGGATCCAGGCAGTGACCTGCCTCCCGCACCAGTCGGCAAAGTTGTACAAGAGGAAACACGTGAGTGGTGTGAAGTACTTGGTGCTCCACGGGCTCCCCGAGGCCTTGCTGACAGACTCGATGTTGGAGGAGAGGGAAGGGAAGATGATGATGGAGATGAAGAAGACGTAGAAGACGCAGAAGCCGAGGAGGGCGGTCTTCTGCAGGATGGGGCGGAGTGGGGGGATGCCAGCGCTTCCCGTGAGGAAGGAGGGATTCGCGGCGCCTCCTGGCTCTGCCTCGTCCTCCACGGAGCTGTCGGGGGGCACGGTGGCCAGAGAGGGGCTCTCCTTCTGCCTGCTCAGGTAATACCTGGAGAAAGAGATAGAGGGAAGCATGGGGGGAATGCCACCGAGATTTGGAGAGAGGGCAGGAGAGAAGTTGGCGACACAGGGATGCCCACGGGACCCAGCAACTCCACACAACTCCAGCTCCCACCTCGTACAGAGAGGTGACCCTTGGACACCCACCATCCCCTCTCCCCACCTCTCTGCACCTCAGTGTTCACAGAGGGGACCTAGTGCATGCAGGCACTTTGGGGACAGGGGGCTCTGGGGGCTACAAGCACCAGCCAGACCAACGGGTCACACACACATCTGAGTGGCAGACATGATGTGGGGACGCTCCTGGCTGGCTGCCTCCGGCTCTCTGCTGACTCCACACATTTTGGGAGCACTGGCATCAGCGGTCCTGGGAAAGCTTGGCAGAAACTCAGCAGGCGCCCAGTTTCAGCCTGTGGTTTCGGTGAAAGGGGAAGCGTGGCTGGCGGCGGCGGTGGTGACAGGGCAGGGACCTGCACGGCGAGCATCCCGCGGATCCCCCCCAGCAATCCCGCTGCAAACCCTCCACGGGATGCCCCTGGCAGGCTGGCACGCACCTAGAGTACTCCAGCCTGGGCAGGAGCAGGTACACCATGATGCAGACCACGATGAAGATGTCGGCGGTGAGGAAATAGGCCAGGGCGCTGTCGGTGACATCGGCCGCCGCTGCCAGGTCTATCACAGAGGCCACGGCGCTGATGGTGCCACCCATGGCCTGGCCTGGCAACAGAGATAGGCACAGTGAGGGACAGAGAACGAGAGGAGGAGCCCAGAAGCTCCACTTCTGACGTGCATAGCTCCCCAGGGGACACAGCTCACACCCTGCTCAGCCCCAAATCCAGCACAAACCACCTCCTCTCCATTCCCACACCTCAGGTATTTGTGGGCCTGCGCCATCCTGCACCCCCTTCCAACACAGCACAGCACGCACAGGGGTCAGGATGGGACCCGAGCTGCTGGGCTTGCAGGTCCCCAGTCCTGCAGAAAAAGTCCAAACCTTCTCCAAAGCCTAAACCTGGCTTTCCACCAGCACATGTATAATCAACCTCTTTTCTGCACTCCCCCAGATGGGAATTCAAGCCACCAGCGGCAGGAACACCATCTCAGGGATGTGGTGTTTTCCCTCTCTGAGATAAACTCATTAAAACACTCCTGTCTTGGCCCCAGGAAAAATTTCACCATCCTGATTTTTTTCTCCCTCCTCCTCTTGGTTTGTCAACTGTTCCACAGCACATTTATAACATTATCAAAGCTCCAGGGAGCTCATCACTCACGGCTCCCAACCTGCCCCTCATCACTCACAGAAATGCTGAACAGAAAGGAGGAGACAAGGCAAAGCTGCAGATCCCTCTGCTGGAAATGGCAGGGCAGGGGAATGTCATCTCCCTCCCTCCTTCTCCCTGCACAGAGTAACTCTCCAGGGTCAGTTTATGGGTTATTTACAGAAACCAAAGCTCATGTGACCGAGCAAGTTTCTCCTTCAGCAACTTCCCTTTATCACTAAGACAAAGTTAAGCTTCTAAAACAAACCCCACATGACAAAACCCCAGGCGCGGGAGAGAGAAAACCACAGAGCCGAGCAGGGAAAGTCCGAGAGCACGATCCCAGCGGGATCACCCAACCTGAGATCAGAGCCTGCAGGTTCCTCATGGGGAAGCAGCTGCTCAGGCCGAAGATGCTGCTGGAGAAGACGGTGGAGGCACTGCTGACCACGGCCACGCAGCCGACGGTGAGGGCGAAGAAGCGCGTGGTCCAGGTGGAGGTGTCCACCTTCACCAGCACCGTGATCACCAGGAAAACAACCAGCGTGACAAAGAGGGAGCACAGGATCCGGACGCTGGCAGGAACCCTGGGGACAAGGGGAAAGAGTCACTCCTGCATTTCAAACCACAACGTGAAGGTGCGACACAGAGGACACAACTTCTCTGCTGGCAGAACGGGCGAAGAAATTAAAGAGAGGTGGGGGGAAGATGAGGAAGCAGAGAGGGAAAGGGAGAGAGGCAGGGAGCTGGAATCTGGAGATTAGGCACACAAACCCGTGCCTGCAAGCATGCAGGAGTTTGATGTGGGATAAGGAAGGGTACAAATGAAGGGATGAGGCTGTTTGAGATTTAAGCCAAGCTTGCAACAAGGCGCAGCTGGTCCATTTCTTATCCCAGTTCAAGGGCTGGTAAGACCAGGGCAAGGTGTTGCTCCTACCTGGATGAGCCTGGCTTTTGCCAACCAGTCCCCTGGTGACAATAAAGGTATTTTTAAGAGGGAAGACCGTTCCCAAGCAATTATCCAAGGAATTCATTAGGAATTTATTTACTCAAGCCAACTGAAGGCATGTGTGGAGCAAGGTGTTTCCCCTGCTTCATCTCAGCCGGCTGCAACTCAGGGGAAAGGAGGGGAATTATTTTGGCTGCACAGGGAAGATAAGCTCAGGATGCCCCATGGCTTCCCCTCTGAGGGAAGGGCAGCCTGAGCGGGGAAGCTGGAAAAAAGACAGGAACAAAGCCAGGGAGAAACATGGCTCGGGCACTTGGGATCAGAGCAACACTTACTTGTTGACAAGCAAGAAGTTTCCAATCAGGCACAGCACTGAGGGCACCGTGGAAGCAATGGAGATGTAACTCTCGAAATAGTCCTGCCAGGGGAAAAAAAAAAAAACAAACCCAAAATAAAGTAAAAGAGGTTATAGGGGGGAACAACACGTGAATTTCAGGTCCTGAATATGAAACAATAGGGAGTGATGGTGTAGGTGTCCACTTTTTTGTGTTGTAGCCCATGCTGCAAACTGCTCAGGGCAATGGGAATTCTGGGATTCACCCTCCCATAGCCCTGCGCTATTTCAGGAAATCAGGGACATAAATTCAGATGGAAAAAAATAAACTTGGCAGGTTTTCTCTGCGTGGTACATTATTTTTTTTTTACAGCTTTGCTTCATTTTTAATCAGTTTACAAGCACGTTCATCTCTTCTTCCCTATCAGGAGCTTCACTGGAAGCAACAGGAAGTCTAATAATCACTCCTAGAGGGTCCAGATAGGCAGAGGCTTAAATGCCTGTGCTTATGGCATCGGCTCAGCCAAGCAGGAGGCTCAAAGCTCTGTGGCCACACCATCAATTATAGGAGAAAAGACAAAGCAAAATGCAAAGCTGGCTGCTAAAACTCCGGCTTATTCACCCACCTACTTAAAACAAACCTCCAAACCATCCTGGGTATACTCAATAAACTTCCAAGTTAATTTGCCCTTGCTTCTGGGGAGGAAAAATGACTTTCTAATGCTTTGCACCAAGCAGAAGTGTACTCAAAGTAACCCAGCAGAGATGCTGCGTTTTGAGCATCCCAGGGAAATATTCATTCATTCCCAGCAAATGGGCTCACTCCAGCAGTGAGAAGAGAATTGGGCAAGTACTTAAGAGCCCTTGCACCACATTTTTAATGCAGCGGCAGAATGGTGGGTGGCAAATTTAATCCACGCCTGGACCAGTGGAAAATACCAGGTTCCATACTCCTCTCTCCTGCTTGTTAGGTTTTAATCCATCTCCAAGGGCAACTCTTCTCCCTCCTTGGGTATTCCCACCCTTCACAGATACGCTTTCATTTCTGGCACTGCAGGATACACCTAGTTGTGCTCCCTTCCTGCTGAGCCCTTAAAAGAAACCCCAAAGCAAACCTGACATCTTCCCCCCACACCCAGGTCTAACAGGGGAAGGTGTCGTCCCTCAGCCACAGAGCTGAGGCACAGAATGGAAGTGTTTAACCCCGTATTAACTCCAAACACACTGCCACGATGCCTCAAAAAGCCCCAAACCAGAACAGAAGCAGATAATTTTGGTCGTCAGGCAGTCCAGGAGCTTGGGCACCATCGGGTTAACTCAGTTTCTTGCTTTACAGCAGCACACCTGTAGCATCCTGGTATAAAGCACTGCCCTTCCTCCCCATCAAAAAAACAGCTGACACTTAAGAACTATGAAAATTAAAAGAGCTGTGGGTGTACTGGAGTGACAAATCCGAGGGGAATCGTGGGCATCACACCCGCCCCTGTGTTTATATGAAAACAAAAAGTGCCCAAACCACCTGAACAAACTCAGCCACGGGAGGAGGATGTGATGCAGCCTCATCGCTCCAACACTTTTTCCAGCCACAAAGAAACGAACCCACGGCTTTGTCAGGGAGGCACAGGGAAATAATCCTGCTGTGGCAGGAGGAGCAAGAGAAGGCAGCCTTTCTGGGGACAGAAAGAGGCCATAAACCTGGCATCTTCCCTGCAGCTATTTGCAAATAAATACCAAACAAACCTTTCCCCTCTGGTTTGCAGCAGGTGAGACTCAAGAGGATGTTCACTTACCTTCGGGGTAAGCGAAGGGGGAAAAAGACCAAGTTAGGAAGGAAAACAGGTTATTTTTTCTGCCTCAAAAGCAGCACTCACCTGCAGGTCTGAGGCCGCCTGCCCCACCGGGCCCGGCTCATCCGAGCAGTTCTGCAGCTTGTACCTCCAGTAGTGCTTGGCCGTGATGAAGAAATTCCAGGGCAGGAGGGACCCGATGCCCAAGAGGAAAAATATAACGTAGGCCCCATGCCAGCGGTCACTCGGCTTCTGCCGGCTGTACCTGCTCCCCACGGCATCCTCCAGCAGGGGCTCCTGGTCCGGGGGCGAGCTGCCGGCTGCCGGCTGCATCGTGCTGGCAATGCTGGGAAAAACAACCGCCCACAAGGATATTGTCACAGCAGGGCTCCAGACTGCTGCCCACAAGCTGTGGCTCCATCCCCCTTTGGCCCCAGCAAATCACGGAATCACGNGCGGCTCCCAAACCCAACGCGACGTCAGCCGGCTGTGTAAAATGACTCACAGAGACACACGGCACCACGAGGCGCAGGAAAACCACCGGGCAGCGCCGCAGGAGGGGCACCCGGACCGACCGCGGCCGCGCCGGGCTGGGCCGGCAGCCTCGCAGCCGACCCCGAGCAGCGCCGGCGAAACCCCCGCCCAGAGGGGCCGGGCGGAGCGCGGGGGAGGCGGAAATGCCGGAAACCGGGGATTTTGCAAACAAACGCGGAATTTCGGCAGCGGGGAGCGCCGCCTCTCTCCCTGTAGCTGCCCGCTCTGTCCACGCGTGCCCTCCCNCCCTGGCCTGGGACACTTCCAGGGATCCAGGGGCAGCCACAGCTTCTCTGGGCAACCTGTGCCAGGGCCTGGGCAGCCAAATAGTGGAGGGCTGAGCTGAACTGGGAAACGGGACCGAGACTCAGCAGATTCCACCCGTACTTCCGCCCGTAATTAATAATTAACCTGTCCCCTTGGACTCGCAGGAGTCAGAAACCTCGCTTAGCTCGTGTGGGGCTGCCAAAACAACCCCAGCAGCTGCCAAACCAACAGCGCCGTCGGGCTCTGCACAGCAAGGCGCAAACTCGTGGTAACACCGCCAGGCTTCCTGAAACCACTTGTAAACTACTACAGCATCACCCGGGCTTGGCGGAAATGCCGGAAACCGGGGATTTTGCAAACAAACGCGGAATTTCGGCAGCGGGGAGCGCCGCCTCTCTCCCTGCAGCTGCCCGCTCTATCCACGCGTGCCCTCCCTCCGCCCGGCCCGGCCCGGCCCGGCCC
>VZTF01001476.1:1616669-1671474 GCA_013397755.1 Cnemophilus loriae
GCCCGGCCCGGCGCTGCTGGCCCCGACTGCGCTGCACTTACGGGGGTCCCGCACGGCCGCCGCTACCGCCGCCGCCTCAGGGGCCGCGGCCCCGCCCCGCCCCGCCTTTAATGGGAAGGCCACGCCCACTCACCGCCACGCCACGCCCCCGCCCGGACTGGGCACGCCCATACCGGGATTAACCACGCCCCTCAGGCGGGGATGGGCGGATCCACACTGGTCACGCCCCCTAGGCGCTGACCACGCCTCCTCAGTGCTGACCACGCCCCTCCGTCTTGGCCACGCCCTTTGACCACGCCCACTCACCCCCAAATTCTGCCGCGCTGTGGTGGGGTCCAGCTCTGGCATCCCCAGGGCAGGAAGGGCGTGGAGCTGCTGGAGCCAGTCCAGAGGAGGCCACAAAGATGCTCCAAGGGCTGGAAACCCCCTGTGTGGAGCCAGGCTGGGAGAGCTGGGGGGGTTCACCTGCAGAAGAGAAGGATACAGGGAGACCTCGGAGCACCTTCCAGGGCATAAAGGGGCTCCAGGAGAGCTGGAGAGGGACTGGGGACAAGGCATGGAGGGACAGGCCATAGAAAATGGCTTCCCACTGCCAGACAGCAGGGATAGATGGGATATTGGGAAGGAATTCTTTCCTGTGAGGGTGGGGAGGCCCTGGCACAGGTTGCCCAGAGAAGCTGTGGCTGCCCCATCCCTGGAAGTGTCCAAACCCAAGCTGGATGAGCCTCTGAGCACCCTGGTCTAGTGGAAGGTGTCCCTGCCCATGGCACAGGGAAGCAACAAGATGATCCTAAAGGCCCCTTCTAACCCGAATTGTTCCATGATTCTGTGGAAAATCAGTGTTAATCACAGCCTGCCTTACAGCACAGCAGTAATAAAAGCTTTTGCCTGGGCTTGACTTTCGTCAGAAGTCACCAAAACACCACCTCCTGAAGGTGGGAGGGTGGGGAATGGGGAGCATCTTCTGCAGGATGGGATACGAGCTCCTCCTTTACTCCCTGTGCTTCCTGCAATGCCCCATCAGGATGAATTTTTTTTTTTTTTTTTTCCGCAGAAGGCCCCAAAATGGTCTAGTCCGGATTTTATTTTTTCCCCTATGGGAGAAACACAGAGAGACCCAGATACCTCCCAGTAGCCCCAGTGCACACACAGCTGGCCGCCACCCACCTCCAGCCTCTGAGCCTTTGGAGCAGAGCGGGTCAGATGGCCTCGGCCACCCAGATGTCACAACAACCCATGACACGCTCCAGTGTTTTTTCCTCTTTTCTGAGCAAAACAAGCAAGCAGCACACAGCCGACCCACCGGCGGTGTGCTGGAATGGAAAGGCTTGAGAGCAGCACGGGGGTTTCTCTCCAGAGGTTTCTCCTCGGGATTTTCATCCGCATTGACGTGCCGGGCTGGGAAAGCACCCGAGGAGATGGCACGGCCTATCCGAGTCAGTAACTCGTCAGCTCTGAGGGATTCGCCTGATATTTCTGACCTGCTGCCGTCCATCACGTCAAACAACCCGCCGCCGGAGAAGAGCCTCGCATCACATCAGCACGGGGGACCGTGACAGCCCGGCGGGGGGGACAAAGCCAGGCCATGCTGGGCCAAAGCCACGACAGCCCCTCCAGACAACATCATCCACACTCCAGAGATCCTCTGCAACAACACAGCCCCCCACAGGGGCTGGGGGGTACGTTTAGGGACACCCCCGTGCTGTTCTGGGTGTCCTCTCCCCTGCAGAATAAATCTGTCAGCACTTTGTGGGACAGCTGCTGGTTTTGAGCCCGTCATGGGGGCCGAGTTCGGTGTGTCCCTGTGGGGATTCTAAGGGGAATTAGCAAACTGGGTGTTTCGACAGGAGAACAACACCTCCTGGGCAAAGACACCCATAGATTTGGGCCTTTGGAAAGATGGTTTAGGTCAAGAAGTGCCCAGGGAAAGCAGCGTGGGAGGTGGAGGTTAAAGGAATTGAGATGCAAAGAAAGGGACAAGAGGGCAAGTTGATACTGGATATTAGGGAGAAATTCCTCCCTGTGAGGGTGGGGAGGCCCTGGCACAGGCTGCCCAGAGAAGCTGTGGCTGCCCCATCCCTGGAAGTGTCCAAGGCCAGGTTGGAGCAACCTGGTCTGATGGAAGGTGTCCCTATCCATGGCAGGGAGGTGGAACAAGACTGTCTGAAACATCCCTTCCAAACCAAACCATTCTGGGACTCTTTGAAAAGGTGATCCTTTCTGAGAAGGCATCTGCCTCAGCACCCTGTCGGGAGCTGGAAAGCCCAGCTGGGAGGGTTGGCCATATTTGTGTGGCTACGTTATAATGGCTGCAGTGGCAGGGCAGCAATTTCGTCCCCATTTTTTCTCACTGCTTGCAGAAGTCCCAGTCCTGCCCAGAGCACGGACAACGTTGCCATCTCCTGGTGGCAGCTGGTGCCCATGAGCTGGACGAGGTGAGTGGCCCAGGCAGGGACAGTGGGGTCCTTGAAGCTCCCTGCAAACCCTTCTGGCTTCGTTTCCTTGCTGGGCCTGAAGCAGGGGAGGAAGCGAAGTGGGATGCTGGAGGACAGGGATGCCCCACTTGCAGCTGCAGCTCCGTGCTCCATTCCCCCCTCCCAGATTATCCCCCCCGCTCCTGGTCTTTGCTGGAAGGGGCACTGCTGTCGGATATCCCTTGGGGAAGGGAATGAACCGCTTGAGAGGGTGGCTCAGCCCACGAGACACAGCTGTGGCCCTCGTGTCCCGCCTTGGAATCACCCGTGCGAGCCCAAAACAAACCATCAATCAACCTCCAGCTTACTTCCATCAGGGACTCTGAGATCAACACGCTCCCACCGGCACGCCTGCGGCATGGGAGCCAAAAGGAGGGTGGAGGGATGCTCACAGGGATCCCCAGGCTGCCACTGCTGCCAGCCCCCAATCCCTGCAGATGCCAAACGCAGCAGGAACCGGTGAGTGATGAACAGGAGAGGAGCGAGCAGATTGTTTCCTTCTTTTTTTTTTTTTTTTTAATTTTTTTTTATTATTAGACTAGGAAATATAATTTATTGCATAAAAATTAATTTGTTACAATAGGAATGCTAAACTTTATTTACAGTTCTTTAGTTTACAGAATAAACAGACGCGGGTTTAGAGGACGCCCACCAGGCCCATCCCCTTGGACATATAAATATGGAAACACATTTTGGAGCAAGAGATGGACACTGCCAGCACAACACAGACCACGGGGCTGCCTTTGCCAAAAATGCCTGGCTGGAGAAACCCCTGGGCGTGGAGGGAGGCGTGGAGGGCTCCCGGGAGCTGGCACCCACGGGAGATGGAGGCAAACCCTGCATCGCCCCTGCCCTGCTCCTGCTGCAGGTTCCCTGGTCAGGAAAACGGGGAGAATCTCCACAAACATGCACTTCAGCCAAGCCAGGTGGCTGCTGCCTGCCCAAAGGAAGGGGAAGATGAGCACAGACGGATGGGGATGGAGAGAGGCACCCGCGGGCAGGACAGATGGATGGACGGACGGACAAACGCACATCCTGGTGCAGTGATCCATAAACCAGAGAATGGGAGCGAGAGAGCTTCCGAGGCGACCTGAAAGAGCATCTCATCCCTCGGAGAACACCGTGGAACTGAGAAAGGAGCCCTCGAAACCACCGGCAGCTGGATTGATCCAGCGAGTCTTAACTGCTCTCCAAATTTGCTTATTCCTCCTTAGCTCAGAGACGGGGTCTCAGAAATGGTCAAATGCAACCCAGAGGACGGATAAGCCCCTTCCCACGTGGCACAGGAGCTCACCCAGCAGCAGTTTTCCCATCCAGCAAAAGGCGAAAAAGATCCCTTGTCTCCCACAGCCTTGAAAACCCAGCAAGAAGTGAACCCCAGAGACCCCGAGACACAGCAGGGAGCAGCTCAGTGCTTTCCATCGGCGCCTCAGGAGCTGCCCAGAGGAATCCTATCGCGTCCCAGCAATACTGAAAGCTCCTCCCGAGCTGCCCCGTGCACGTGACGCTCTCCAGGCTCCCTGAGCGTGCTCCCGTGCCCAGCACTTTGTGGGTTGACACAGGCATTCCACGACACTGATCCAGGGCTCCTAATACTCCCACTGATGGAGAACCCACAGCCTTGCCGTGTGGCCTAGTCTAATCCTGAGCTTACCACCCCCTTCCTATTTTATTTTTCTTTTTAAACAGACAAATTTCTAAGATACAGCACTCGCTGAGTAACTATTTCTACCTGCAGGCAACCTAAATTTTTTACCTTCATCAAGACACCGTATCTGTGTGAGGAACCTCGTTCCTGCCTACCCCTTGATTACTTTCCATTCCCCCACAGCTTCTCCATCGTTATAAAAAGCCTATTACAGGGAAAAACCGGAGCTGCAGTGAGGGATGGAAACCTCATCACCGCTCTCGATGCCGTCCCTCGTGTGAAAATGCTCAGCCTGGCTCGCATCTTGGGAATACCAGAGTATCCCTCCCTGAATCCCTGCTGAAATACTGCATCGAAATCCAGGCAGGAGCACACGGACCCGAAGGGGAGGCGGTTTGAAGTGGCCACATGCCAGCCCGCCAGTTCTTTTTCTCCCCCCTGACACCTCCACACCTGCTCATCACCTCCCTCTGACCCCCAAACCCAGGTTTGGAGTGCCCACTGCAAAATCCTGCTGGGTTTACAACATCCCCCCCTTTAGCCTCGAGTCTGGAGGTCGGCGCAGGACTGAAATCTTTGGTTTCTACTGAAGTTATGTAAATGAAGGCGCAGTCATCCTAAAAAGCTCCCCCAAACCATGCCAGGGAAGAATTCATTAAAAATACCCATACCTGGATGCACTCTCCCCACCCTGAACCCTAAATACAGGGCAGCTCATTCCTCCTTGCAGGTGGAGTGGGACCCCTCATGCCCGCTGCCAGGGAAAGGGGAGTTTGCAAGGACAAAAGCCTTGGGAAGGGTCTGAGCTGGCCCTGAACCAGAGGGGTGGAGAGGCACTTCACCCTCCAGACCCCCTGGGGGTCCCAGGACATGTAAACATGTTTTGCTCAACTTGGATCACACGCTTTTCCCTACAAAAGTGTGTCCATTGAAACCTCTCTCTCTGCCACCCCGACCACAGCGACGCTCTCGCTCTCAACACACCGAAAAGAAAGATTTAGAAATCTGTCTTTTTTTTCTTTTTTTTTTCTTTTTTTTCTTTTTTTTTTTAAAAAGGACACATCCAAAGATCTGGATAATAAATTATTTGCGTTTCCTAAGAAACTTTTTTTTTTTTTTTCCTTTTTTTCTTTCCTATTTGCCTCGTTAAGCTGCCTGAAGCCTTTGACAGAAGTTAAGCCTGGATCGTACTCGTCTCTTCAACGCAGAAATGCTATTAAAGGAGAAGGAAGGGAACCCAAAAAGAAGAAGGAAAAGGAAAGCCCCCATCCCGACTCGAGAAGCCCTAATTCCTCCCCGTGCCATGAGGAGGAGGAGGAATGCTGTGTAACACTTGAATTGCTTGTAAACGCTGAGGATGGGTCTCTAAGGCTGACAGTGATGCGGGAGAAGCGCCGGCCTCGGCCCCTCCCCGCTCAGGACGGATGTGCCTCCCCCCTGCCGTTGGGGGAGGACCCTTCCTCACCCCCTGTTTCGTCCTCCCGGCCCCCCGGCCGTGGGGAGCACCATCAGCAGTCCCCCTCCGTGGCCATGACCACCAGCATCTCGCTCTTGCCCATCTCCTCTAAGGCACTGGCCAGGGTGTTGAGATCGCCGTCGTCCTGGTGCTCAGCTTCCCACAAGTCCAGGAGCACCCCGGTGGGGCTGGCTTTGGTGGCAAAGTAGTTCAGATACCTGAAAGGGAGAAGCAGAGGAGGGCTGGGCTGCTGTGGTGCCCTCTGGAGATGGCAGGAGGGAGGATGCTGGAGCAGCAAACCTGTTTGGAACATCAGCTTTGATGGGAATGTTGTAACACAAATGCCGAAGCCCTAGAGAGACCGTCTGCAATTTTTAGACAGAGCTAGCACTCATCCAAAAGCAATGTAAGCTTTGCTTTGCTGGAATTACCCTTTCTCCCTTTGGTCCTGGGGTGAAACCAGGTGGGAACGGCACAGGCATGGTCCCAGATAAAATAAGGGCCGTTCAAAGTGACAAGAGATGCAGGACTGTGGCACAGATGCATCCCAGAATGGTTTGGGTTGGAAGGGACCTTCAAGATCATCTTGTTCCATCCCCCTTGCCACAGGCAGGCACACCTTCCATTATCCCAGGGTGCTCCAAGCCCCGTCCAGCCTGGATTAGAACATTTCCTGGGATGGCCCAGCAACAGCTTCTCTGGGCAACCTGTGCCAGGGCCTCACCATCCCCAGGGGAAGAATTTCTTCCCAATATCTCATCTACACCTCTCTTCTTTTAGTTTAAAATCATATCCAAGGATAGAGATGGATATAACTATGCAGAGCTATATCCCCATTTATGGATGGACCTACACAGCTGGACACAACCCCTCTGGATGCCTACAGCTGAGAGGGAGCACAGAGTGAAGCCTCCCTGCTGGGGGCACAGGAAGGGAAAGCAAAGCCTGGGGAGACTCACCGGTCCATGGAAAGCTTCTGGGCGAGAAGTCTCCAGTCGTTCCCCCTGGAGTTGGGAGCATCCAGGCTGTTGCAGATCTTCTGCCGGATGGAGAGGGGGATTTTGAAGGCGTAGGGTCCCACCTGGGTGGTGGTGGTGGTGGTGGCACCGCTGTGGTGGGAGCGGAGGGTGTCGGAGGAGCTGCCGTGCTGGGAGAGGAAGGACAGGGTGAGACGTTGCTGAAATGTCCGGGCGTGTCCCCCCTGCTGCCCCGCAACGCCTCCCCTCCGCTCACCTCTCCCAGCGTGACGTGGAGCTGGAAGATCTGCCCTTCCCCTTCCACCTGCCGGACGCAGATCTTGCAGGTGAGCTCGGTGGAGGCCTGGCTGTACCTCTCCAGCGTGAAGGTGCAGTGCAGCGCTCGCTGGCTGCCGCTCCAGATGTGGTAGAAGGGGATTTCCTGTGGACCACCAAAGCACGGGCTCGGTGAAGGCTCCAGCAGCTCCCGTGGGAGATCCCATCTCCTCCAGCCACCCCACAAGGGATGACATGGGACAGCAGGGCCTCACGGAGAGCATCCCACCAAAAAGACCAGAAAACCGGTCCCCTTCCTCCTCTATCTCTTTGGAAGACAAGCCCAGGGCACCCACAGCCCTGTGGTGGAGAGCCTGGCTGGAGATGGTGCTCCCAGCCTGGAAGCCCAGCTGCCCCCACGTCAGCCCCTCACCTGGTACTTGGCCAGCAGTTTGCTCCTCCACAGCGCGTGGGGGATGTCGTGGATGGAGAGGCGCAGGTTGTGGTAGCTGTCCTTGAAGGGAAGGGGCTTGGGCTCCTCCAGCAGGTACCCTCCCAGTGTCCTCTCCAGCTCCAGCACCTCCTGTGGGGAGCGGGATAGACAGGGTGAGACCCAGGAGAAGGGCAGGGGCTGCCACGCCCAAAGCCAGGATGGAGCAGGGAGAGGAGTTGCCAAGAAGAGCCAGCAGCTGCCTCAAGCCCATGGAGAACAGCTTTTGCCACCCCAACAGAACTTGCCAGCTCATCTCATACACCAGCCCCACCTAAAACTTGAATTTCCTAATGTGATCATCCATGAATGCCTCCGTACTCCTCGGAGAACACAAAGCTCCAACACGAGGGTCGGGCACTCCCTCGAAGGGTGCCACTTTATCTGCTTTTAACACCATCCCTTCATCACACCAGCAGCTTTTAGGAGAAAAAGACAATCCGGGAGCCAGAGCTCTGCCTACATCCCCACCTAGGGGCACCATAGCAATCCCAACAGGATCCGCTGGACAAGTCACAGGGAATCAAACAGCCACAGCACCGGTGGGCCCAGGTAGCCAAAGCATCCAAACTCCAGCTTCCCGTGATGCTCTGAATGTTATCTATGCCACAAAACCCTTCCAAGGCAGGGAGAGACATGGATCCATGCAGGAATAACAGGATCTATAAAAAACCCGCCCATCAGCAGCCAAACCTCTCGTGTAATGCCTGCAAGAGGGGTCCCAGCAGAGGAGCTACACAACACCCTCCCTGTTTCCTTTGCAGAGGGCGAGGAAGGACAGGGAAAGCAGTAAACACCTTATTATTTCACTGTGGTCACTTTGCAGGCAGTTGCATCAGGTTGTCTGCTCCCTGGGGCCAGGCCATCCTGAGAGGCACCAGGCAGCATCCTGCTGCCAGCACAAACAGCTTTGGGAAGGGGATATTTACCTTCAGAGCATCTGGCGTGTCCTCCAAGCAGTAGACCTTGAGGCTGTACTCCAGGGAGGTGCAGACAGTGGGGGCAAAGATGGCCAGCTGGAGCCTCTTGATGGCTGACCTGGAGTACGACTCCCCCACAAAGACGTAGGTGCCAAGCTGGTCCAGCAAAATGTGGCAGGACTTGGCTTCCAGCTGGCAGTAGCAGGGAGTGTTGAGGGTCTCCTCGTCCAGGGTCACAACTTCCTACAGGGACATCGAGACTGGGAGTCAGCCCGTCGTCCAAGGGGTTGTGCCCCTCAGGGTCAGTGCTGGCTGCAGGGCCTGGGTTCCCAGCTCACCTCCCAGTTCCCCTGGTGGGACTGTGTTTTCAGCTGGTAGATCCAGTCCGAGGAGCTGACGTCGGCGCAGTGGGGAATGGTCAGGACGACAGGGCGGCACAGGAGCAGGCCCGTAGGCCCACAGCTCACTGCCGGGCTCAGCACCGTCTGTGTGCCCTCAGAGGGCAGCCTGGGGAGGGACAGGGGACAGAGGTTGGACAGGGAACCCCGCGGTGGCCAGCGAGGAGTGGGTGGCCAGCGGGGTGACTTACAGGGCGCTCTCGGCCTTGTTGAGCACCAGGTACATCTCGTAGAACTTCCCCTGGGGGATGGCCCCGTGGGGCACCAGCAGGCTCACCCCTGGAACGGCACACACAGGTGTCAGGCACAGACAGAGAGGGAAAAGAGGGAGAAACCACCCTCCACCCCAGCCAGAGAGCACAAGGAGAGCAGGGAGCTAGGGCAGCACAGAGAGGAACGCCTCCAGATCACAGAAAAATGGAATGCTTTGTGTTGCAAGGGACCTTAAAGATCACCCAGTTGCAGCCCCCCTGCCTTGGGCAGGGACACCTTCCACTATCCCAGGTTGCTCCAAGCTCTGTCCACCTTGGCCTTTAACACTTCCAGGGATCCAGGGGCAGCCACAGCTTCTCTGGGATGTCCCACGGCTGCACCGCTTGCAAGGATGAGCCAGGCCAATGCTCTTTCTTCACGAGGAAGAAAATCCTAATCTTTGGATCTTTTTGCAAGATGCTGGCCCTGGATCAATGGCAGGGAAAGACCCAGGCAAGCCCAAGGAGGAGGCTGTAACCTCCAGCCTGAGTTGCCTGGCTTGGGAATGGCTTTGTGCCTTCATTCCCTGAGCCAGGTTTGGGATAGCAAAGGGACAGCTCACGCAGGGACAAGAGCAACTCTTCGATGGTCCAGCCGCCACGCAATCCCAGCCTGGTGCTTACCTGTGCCTGGCACTGTGAGCCTTCCCCCCAGGTAGCCAAACGTGCCGCTGGCGCTGTAGCCGTGCTCCCGGGGCAGGCTGAGGAGGTGCTGGGAGCCCAGGCCTTTGCTCCGCACGTTGGCAAAGTGGCCGTCCCTGGCGGTGTCCCCCGGGTAGGTGCCGGTGGCGGGGACCCCCCCCAGCAGGTCCGTGCCGTCGTGCAGCCCCGGCGAGGAGGAGGAGGCGGTGGAGGAGTTGTACACCTTGATCTTGAGGCTGGGCAGGGGGTCCAGCAGGGGGGAGTTGGTCATGGGGATCTTGTCGGAGGAGTCCTGCAGGGCGTACATGGGGCCGCGGTACACGCCCGCGCTGGCCGTCAGGTCCGGCTGCATCGACGGGTGCAGCAGCTGAGGGTTGTCTGCGGGACCGGGAAACACAGGTGGGATGAAGACGGCAGCAGAAACAAGGGCATGGAAAAGCACTGCTTGAGTGGAAGACATCCCAGAATGGTTTGGGTTGGACGGGACCTTCAAAACCATCTCGTTCTGACCCCCTGCTATGGGGCACCTTCCAGATCAGGCTGCCCTGATTCCCACTATCAACACCTGACCACCTCCACGGAGCCTTCAGCCTTCAAAAACCAGTATATTCCCTCAGGAAAACGGGACTGGGAGCCCAGTGAGGATCCACCCTCTACTGTGACTTTCTTTCTGGCTGGTGAGGACCTCCACGGACTGTGGCTCTTACCGTGCCGGGACGTCTTGAAGTTGACAGGGTGGAACCCTCCGGTCAGAGCGGCCGAGGAGTCCGTGATGTCCGTGTCGAAATCCCGGCATCTCCTCCGGTACACCACCACCCCCACGGCCATGAGGATCACGATGAAGACGAAGATGGCCACCACCAGCCCGGCGTACAGCGCCACGTCGCCCGTGGCCTCCAGCACTGGGAGGGATTAAAGACACAGAGGTGAAAAAAGGAGCAGCAGAAATGCACGTCAAGACCCACCAGCGCTCCCCAGTCCCACCACTGACTCAGGCATGGACAGAAGGACGTGCCCTGGGCTTGCTGGAAAGGCTGGCAGGAGGATGGAGGGTGTTTTCTAAGAGCAGGAAGTCAAGAGCAATGCCAGAGAATGAGATGGAGGTGAAGCCCTCAGACCTTTGGAGGACACCTGGCCACAGCTCGTGCAAACTTCACCTGAGCACCAAGGGTCTCAGAAACGTTAGGTTTGTGCAGCTCGGGTTCATGAAGCTGTGAGCAACCCTCACATCCTAACAGAGACAACCCTGAGGAGCCCACAGGAGTTTTGGGGTGGGCTTTAGTTGCTCCCTCTTCCCACCCTGTCCTTGTCCAGCTGCCAGGGAACCCCTGCCATGGATTCAACAGAACAAAACCAAAGAAACAAACAAACAAACAAACAAAAAAAATGGCCATGAAATGAGCACTTACAGTGGCTTTTGGGCTCGTTTAGAATTCTTTTATCTGTTAGGAAAAACAAAGTTAGAAAAGAAAAAGGTGAAGGTGATGATGGGGATGAGATGAAACAGAAAGTGGGAGGTAAGCCAGCCCGAGGAGGGTGTGGGAGATCAGCATCGTTCCCTGGGGCATTCCAAAAGCCAGGTAGAAGCACGGTGACAAGGACATCCCCGTGCCCAGGCAGTAAAGGGGACAGTGGTGTCACACAGCAGCAGGTGGCAGCATTGGCCGCCTTCAGCATGCCCACACACAGGTAGCAGCACCATTACCATCATTATGGGTTTATCTCCTCAAAAAACCACCTCCAGAGCTCCCAGCAATGACCCAGGGAAGGTGTTTTCATGGTGTGGCTGAGAAACCCCTCCTGGTTGTCCTGCCTACCCACTACCAGCTTTATTTCAGCAGAGACCCCAAACCTATGGGGGGGACACAGGCCTCAATGCCAGCGGCACATTTAGATCCCCAAAAATCCCTCAAATTCCCAATATCTCTTCCTCCAGGTAAGAAATAACTCTGGAAGAGGTGAATCTGCTTGAAAACACCTTTTTAAAGACACGACTTAAAACTCAGGCAGCAGCGGCTGCTCCACCAGCTTGGAGGCACAGCCAGCAAAGCGTGGCCAAACGCCGGGGCGCCACAGCCAGTGGCATCTCCCGTGGCACGTCCCCATGCCCGTGGCCACCCTCCTGGGTACTCACTGTGCAGGCAGAGGCCGTCGGTGCAGTTCTTGGAGTCCAGCAGCACCCCGCTGCAGTCCCTGCCGCCGTTGCGGGGCGCGGGGGCCGCGCACTCGCGGCTGCGCCAGTGGGTGCACTCGGTGCTGCACGCTGACCACTTGCTCCACTCCGTCCACGCGCCGTCCACTGTGGGCACCGGACACGGCAGCGTCAGTAAAACTCTTCCAATTTGGCAAGTGTTATCCCAGTGCTTTTTAAAGACCATCTTGTTCCAACCCCTTCCACTATCCCAGGTTGCTCCAAGCCCTCTCCAACCTGGCCTTGGACACTTCCAGGGATCCAGGGGCAGCCACAGCTTCTCTGGGCACCCTGTGCCAGGGCCTCCCCACCCTCCCAGGGAACAATTCCTTCCCAATATCCCATCTAATCCTGCCCTCTGTCTGTGTGAAGCCATTCCCCATTATGCTGTCACTCCAGGCCCTTGCAAATAATCTCTCTCCATGTTTCTTGTAGGCTCCCTTGAGGTACTGGAAGGCTGCAATTAGGTCACCTCAGAGCCTTCTCTTGTCCAGGCTGAACAATCCCAACAATCCCAACCACAGCCTGGGGTACAGGCAGCGTGGGCACGGTAGTTTCTGAACCCTCCTTACCTGGGCAGAGGGTGGTGCAGGTGATTTTCTGGAAGGGCTGCCCGTCGCAGAAGGAGCCACCGTTCAGCGGCGCGGGGTTGGTGCAGGTCCGGGTGCGCTTCTGCCAGCCCCGGCCGCAGCGGTTGTTGCACGGAGACCACTCGGACCAGGTGGACCAGCCACCGTTCACTGCAGAGGACATGGGCAGAGTTAACTCTGGAGCCCAATCCATCAGCTAAGCCTCGGGTTGGAGCTGAGCCTTGAGTTCTCACATCTTCTGTGACCCTCTGTTACAGCTCAGCCTCATGAACAGCAAACCACAAGACTCTCTCTTGTGTCACCCATCCCATGCCCGAGATGCTCGAGACTGCTTTGGTCCTTTTTCCACTTGGCAAATATTTTTGTGTCTGGCCCTGACGAGATCTTTGATGTCATAGCAAAGTTCAGCTAAAGACAGCTTTCCAGCTGCTTTGAGAGTCAGAGCAATCATCTGGATCCAACTTCCAGCCACCCTCCTATCCAACCGAGAATGCTTGGCAACACCTCCACTCCTACACCTTGAACTTCTCCCTGCTGCCTGTGGAAGCCAGTAGAGGCTCCTGTTCTGCAGCTATTGGTCATCACCTAACGTAATGCGCTAATTTAATTCACTCCTACCACTCCCAGGAAGTGCCCACATTCCCCCTTGGCTTGGAAACACAGCCAGCACCAAAGGTCTCCTTCCCAGAGCACGGGCTGGTACCGTAGACGATGACAGCGGCCGTGGTGCTGCGGCGCTTGGCCACGATGTTCTTGGCCATGCAGGTGTAATTAGCCGTGTCCAGCAGCCGGGCCTGCTTGATGATGAGGTTGTGGTCGATGGTGATCAGGAAGTTGGTGTCCTGGGTGGGATCGATGACGTCCTCGTTCCTCAGCCACTCCACCTGGCAGGAAAGGAAGGGATGGGGAAGGATGGGGGATTGAGCCATCACCAAGACCAATGATGTCCTCGGCACTTCAACCACTGACTGGACAACCTCGCCTCTGACTGGATTTATTCCTCCTCAAAAACTGGGCCAAACCAGGCCTGACTGGGGCACGTTACTTGGCCAAGGATGAGACAGTGTGGCTCCCTCCAACACATAGCTCCCAGTGGCTGACGGAGCTGTGGGCAAGGGAAGCTCCACTACCTCGGTAGGGAAACCCATCCATACTGATTTTCCCAGCCCTCGGCTCCCACTGGTGACCGCTCCCATCCAGACAACTCACTGGGTGCCTCCTTGTCAGATCTTCCCTCTGAGGCACCTCAGGAAGTGTGGGAGAAGTGGCCTGAGCAGGTGGTGCCCAAAATAAACCATTCTGCTGAATGGGAGCTGACAGGAGATCATCCGGGATGGGACGGGGTGGGATGGGACGGGACACCCCACCGTGCATTCCTTCAGGAGCCGCTCACCTCGGCCTGTGGGACCCCCTCGGGCGGGCGGCACTGCAGCAGCACCTCGTGCTCCAGCGGGACCTCCTTGCCCAGCGGCTCCTGATCAAAGTTCTTCCGTAGGTCTGGGAGGAGAAGGAAAAGCCGGGGGTTACCGGCCTGCAGCAGGAACAGGGCAGCCTCCAAAACTTTGGTGGGTGCCTCAGCACCAACCACCCATGAGTCAGGAAGTCCCTCTGGCGTAGACAGCCAGGGCAAAATGTTTCCTGGGAGGAAGGAGCTGAAGAACCCTATTTTCCAGGATGGATTTGGGGCAGCACATGGTGCTCAAGGATGATATATTTCCTCCTTTGTGTGCTTGCAAGATTATACCCCATCCTGTCTTTTCCTTTTGGTGCTAACCTCAGCTTATCCACTGTTTCTTCATCTCTCCCAGCAGAGCCCCTCGGGATGTGGGGGACACGGCAGCGTCCTGCTCCAGAGCCTGGGAAGGAGCAGGAGCATCACTAGATGGTGCTGCAATCCTCTGCTACAACTCCCAGACCTCTCCATGTGGCTCCTGAACCCTCTGCTCCAAAAAACACCATAGAAGTAAGTGTTCAAGGCCAGGCTTGACGGGGTTTGGAGCAAGCTGCTCTAGAGGAAGGTGTCACTCCCCATGGCATGGGGCTGGAATGAGGTGAGTTTTAAGGTCTCTTCCAACCCAAAACTTTCTATGATTCTCTGATTCTGTGATTTTCCCTGCTCAGACTAAGCCCTTCAGCAGCATGGCTGATCCATCAGCCCTCTCTGTTTTGGATAACACGTTGCATTATTAGCCCTCTAACAGCAAAATCCATTTGGGACTGGGGAAGCCTGGCTGTCCTCCTGCAGCTCCGCCGTCTCATTTGCTAATTGAGCAAATTCGGGCGGGCCCAGCCTGACTAACTCGCCCTTAATCAGGCTGGCACCCCCGAACAGCAGCTCAGGGCAGTGACATGTGACAGCAGGGACTCGGAGGACGCGGAGTCGCTGATTCAGGTGGAGCGTGCGAGGTGCCATCCGTCGGGTTATTAAGGATAATAAAACCCTGGGAAGCGCTGAGCACGCCGCTGGGCAATGCGGCGTTAACCCTGGCAGCGCCACCGCCCACGCAGCTGGGGACGGCGACACTCACAAGCAAACCTAGGGCTGGGGTGGGGAGAGAAAACCGGGGTCATCCAGCGAGGATGGGTCACCCCAAACTGATCAGAAAGTGGAGAAGGAGCGAGCCTTTGGAGATGGGAGCAGCACGGGGCACTTACAGGCGATGCGGACGTAAGCCCGGCGGCTCTTGGTGGTGCCCGCCGAGCTCCAGGCCACGCACTGGCACCAGTAATCCTCCAGGCCAAACAGCTCCTCCACCTGCTGCCGGGACACCTCGATCTGCACCTCCCGCACCAGCAGCCCTGCAAGGGGACAGAGGCACGGCGTCAGCTCGGTGGGAGCAGCCGGGAGCGGGGAAACTGAGGCAGCACCCCAGACGGGTGGTGCATGTACAAAGCTGGAGGACAGAGGGTTGGAGGCTTCTCATCTGGGGTTGGCGCCCTGCAAATCAGGGAACAAGTCACCTTGTTCCCTCTGAAGGGTGGTTTGGGGATGAAGCCAGGGCAATGGATCACGTGGAAGTGTCTCTTTTTTCCCCCCAGTCCAGCTGAGCAGGACCAGAAACTCTTCACTATTTCTCAAGGCATCACCCTCCTCCTCCAGCTCTCTCCCACATCGCCAACATCCCTGTCCAGACCCCTTCCCACCCACCAGGGTTTGAAGGATGCCTCCCCCAGGCTTTGTTGTGGGGAGAAACCACCCCTGCCTGTGCCACTTGAACACAAATATAACAAAACAAATAAAATCTTAAAGAAATCAGCCTGGCCATGGCAGGGGTAAAATGACAAAGGTGACACCACCACGACCAGGACACAGTCCCCTGGACTGCAGGATGCTGAAGCATCAGTGACCATCACCAAGGGCGGGAGGGACTCAGGGCTTACTTTTCCTTATTTTAAGCAATACCTGCCCTTTTTTTTTTTTCCAGTTTCTATTTTAAAAAGGCCTCAATTTCACGGTGATCGAGAGCCGCACGCTCCCCAGCTGTAATTTTGTTACAGCTCGCTCCCAGTGCTGTGAGGAGCAATTACTGTCTCCCTGCCACCTTCCTGCAGAAGAGCTGACAAGGAAATACAATTTATTTTGTCACTATTCAGAGGGGAAAAAAAACCCATACATAACATAAAAACCCCAAAAGCAAAGGTATTTGGGCCAAGCACTTTTGGGAAACTTAGGGTTTTTAGAAGGACCCAGGATGGAGATATGGCTCCAACCCATCTTGTCTATCTGGGAAGCTCCGGTGGGATGAGCATCCTGGAAAGGGGGGTGAGCATCCTGCAAATGCCCCACCTCTGTCTCCCCTGAAAGCAGTGACTACCCAAAACTGTAGACCGAGCTCACGGCACACAGGAGCGACTTCCTAAGGGTTTCCAGGCACCCAAACAGAGCCGCTCTTCCCGCCCGGCCCTCCTCACCCAGCTGAATTATCCTCTCTGACTTGGCCTATTTTTGCTTTCTTCCGCATGAAATGTTTTGGATCAGATGCAGTCAGAGCATTACTGAGCCGGGCTCATTCAAGACACGTCATCTTAGAAGTTCCTGGTTTTTTTTCTTTTTCCTTCTTCTTAAAGGTCCCTTTTTCCAAGCTTTTAACCAAGGACACTTAAAAAACTAACCGTGTTAACCCGTGCCTTTGTGCCCAGCTCTCCCCCGTGCCCTTTCCTGCAGCTTTCCCGACCAACGCCGGGCGCTGCAAATGCAGATTTTTTAGCGTGTTAAACCACTTTGGTTCCAGCTCCTTTTTCCTTAGGGAGGCTGCCAGGCAGAGATGCCCACCCTGGCAGCTTTTACATGCACGGCATCACCTGCAGGCACTGTCGGTTCACTGCCTGATAGCAGCAATGCCATCTTTGAAGCCTGGATGAAGGAGGTGTGTGCTGCTTCCTTCCCAAACTGCCGGCACACGCTCTGCATCAGCAGACTGGAATCTGAGGGGGAGATGCTGGACCAAAGCAAACGAGTTCTCACAGCAACAGGTTGCCCAGATGGATGCCCCATCCCCGGGAGCGTGCCAGGCCAGGCTGGATGAGGCTCGGAGCAACCTGGGCTAGTGGAGGGTGTCCTTGCCCATGGCAAGGGGTCGGACTAGATTGTCTTTAAGGTCCCTTCCAACCCAAACCACGCCACGAGTCTATGAAATAGAGTGTTTCTTTCCACACTGCACACCACCAAGGCATGAAACTCCCTCCTACAGGATGAAACGAGGAGTCAGGCTGCTGAGCAGCCTTTTACCTGTCACAGCTCCAGAGAAATGAGTCCTAACAGCAATTAGACAAATTAACAAGGGGGGAATCCACCCGGGGCTGGACCACGCTGCTCAGATGTTGCCACCAGAGCTGGGAGTCCCTGAGCGTGGACGGTGGAAAGCTGGGAGGGTGACAGGGCAGCTCCATTGCTCCCTCCTTGTCCTGGTTCCATGATCTTCCCCTAAGCATCCTCCACTGCCGTGTGCGGGGCACACAGACCTTCGCTCAACCCAGTGTGGCCAGATGTTATAAATAAGTTAAAAACCCCTTAGCAAAGGCTGCTTTGTCACTGACCAGCACTGACTCTGCCCTACAGTGGTGAGGGTTTCAAATCTGGCCTCTGCAAGAGCTGGGAGGTGGAGATGCACCCCGAAAGAGACAAACAGAGCGTCCCCCGCTCCTGCCAGCCTCCACAGAAGCAAAGGGACAGGCTGCCTGGGTATCTCTGACCAGCTTTCCTGTGGAGGAAAAACGCCCCAGGAATGGCTCAAGCAGCTTTAGGAGGAAAGGCTCAAAAAGCTGCAGAGGAAAGAAAGGATCTTCCCTTAACAGAGCAGGTTCAGGGATGCACCCGAGCACAGACCGGCTCGTGGCTAGTACAGGGTGGAGAGCAAGAGACACCAGGGAAGGACAAGGCTGTGGAAAAAATCATGGGGACAAGAGGAGATTCTGTCAAAATACTGGTGGCTCCTCCAGGCTGGTGAAGTCTGTCCTCTAAGCCCAGCCTGCCTTCTGAGGCCAACACCACTGCAGTTCAAAAGGCTGCCTTGGTTTAAAGCCCTCCAGATGCCACATGCGCAGGGATTTGCAGAGAGCAGATCTCACAGGGGAAACGTGACTGTTTTCCTCCACTCCTGATCAGCCACAGGTACCAAAACTGGTGCAGAAAAGATGGGTTCCGAGCTAAAGCATCCCAATTTTAGCAAATCTACTCGATTACATGATATATCCAACCCCACATCTTGGTTCTCATGCCAGGATGTTTCACGGCATGGACCAAACAGCCCTGCAGAGCCCAATCCCATGGAGTAAGACCCCCTCTAAAATGCCTAAGCCACCTTCTCACCCCGTTCCAGGCAGCCAGAGGCTGACTTATCCTCTGAGGAAGGGAAGAGCTCATTTGCCATCAACAGGCATTTCAAATCCTACCTGCAATTGCACTCATTACCCATTAAACACTTAATCCCTCTGCGAACCTGCATAAGCTGCCAGCCTTTGCCACCCCTCCTGGCAATGACTCCTACATGTTGATTAGGCATTTTGTAGGAAAGCAGTCCCTTCTTTTTTTTTTATTGGATTTAAACATGCTGCCTTCAAAATCCCTTTTAGGAACCCCAAGTCCTGCACAATGGTAAGTGTGAAATCAGCCAGGGTGACTTCCCCAAGCTTATGCGGGGGGTGTGGTGACCACAGCACCATCACAGTCTGGGAAGTCTGCCTGGAGGAAAACCATCAACAGTGTGGATGTGGCAAGAGGGAAAAGGGCCTGGAAAGCAGCGAGGGATGCCGGCGTGGCTTTGCTCACCGGTGACCTCGTCCAGGCTCTCCTTGGTGACGTGGTCGTTCTGGTTGACCCACTCCCCGTTGCACTTGAAGTAGATCTGCGTGGCGGGGTTGGCGCGGCACACGAGCTCCACGGGCTTGTTCTTCACGATGTAGGCGTCCTGCGGCTCCAGCAGGAAGTGCGGGAGCGTCTCCGCCGGCGCCGACGGGAAGGAGTCGGGCAGCACATCGCTGTACTCCAGCCCTGCCAGGAGACCGAGAGGGTCAGCAGGTGCCTCATGTCCCCATCCCCGCCTCTCCCTCCCAGGACTGCCCTGCACACGGCGGTGGCAACAACAGCCCTTGCTGAGGACGTGTGGAAAAGCAAAAAGAGGGCTGGAGGCTCCCCAAAAGCTAGCAAAGCAAACCCCTGTAAGACACAGAGCTGTAGGATCAATCCTGTTTCCACCTGGGTACTGGACCCCTGTCCACACCCCGAGCCCAAGCTCTGGGTGATCTCACTAGAGGACACCGCGAGGCAAAAAGCGAAACAAACCCAGGTCCAGGGATGGTGATGGGGACACAGGGAGGCTCCAAAGGGGCTGACCCCCACCCCAAGCCTCCTCCTCACGGCCCTGAGGAATGCAAGGGCATGCTCCGAGCAAAATGCTGGCAGGGCTTGTGTTGGGAACGCTGACCAAATCTCAGACATCCACACCTTCACTGGAGCTGCATTTGGGATCTCATCCCCTGCCAACACTTGGATTTCAGCATCACCCAGCAGGTGAGCGATCGCTTCCAGCCCAGCCACCTCCAGAGAACATCACCCAAAGGTGCCACCAGGATTCACACCATCCCAGAAAACAGGGGTCTGTGCTCTGGGGAGCTCCATCTTCCTGCTTGTTTGCTTCCAAAAGCCATCTAAATGCAAAACCAACTGGAGGTCATGTCTGCTCAGGCCAGGCCAAGAAAAATCTTGGGGAGGGGTGAGCAGCTCAGTGCTCACACAGGAACATTTTCCCTTAGGAGTGGGAGCCTCAGAGTGGCTCATCCCCAGCAGCAGCCTGGGAAGATGCTCTGACTGATGCTGAGCATCATCTGCAGGAGACCTGTTTCCAGCCCATTAAGATCAACCCCAAATATCACAGGAGTAATAAAAACCCCCACACAGGTGCACGGGGATGCTGCTGCTTAACCTGTCGTTCCTGGGAATCTCACTAGCAGTCAGGTCACATCTCGAGGCTTTTCTTTACACTCAAAGGAGTTATGAGCTTTTCCTCCTCCTCTCTTCCCCCAGCCAGAGCTGTGATTCTCAACTCCAGGCACTGCAGCGTGCAGGAAAACAGTAAATATCCCCAGCCCCGCGATAACATCTCCAGAGCTGGCAGGGAAAAGAGAGGAGCCCACTCCCTTCATCACCCTTGGCAAGGAGCGGTGCTGCACGGAGAGAATCAGAATCCCAAGCTGTGAGGAGGAGGAGGAAGAGGAAGAGAAAAAAATATAATCAGATGCATCAAGAAAACAAGATGACCAAGCTTCCTCCCGAGCAAAAATCAGTGAGGGAAAANNNNAAAAAAGCACGAGGTCAGTCGTTTAAAATCCATTTAGGAAAATTGACTTTCCACTTCCATTTAACACAGCACTAAGGGAGAGCGCTAGGACATTTGTCATAATCCATTAACTGCTCTTTTGGAAACAATGAATTAAACTCCAGGCTAATTTCTCTCTCTCTCTCTGGCTGGCTCTTCCCCACCTCTCTGCTGCTGGTTATTTCCTCCTCCATCTCATTTGCAGACCTGTAATTTTCCCAGGCCCCGTGGCAGGCAGGGGGACAGGGAATGCCAAGGTGTGTGACCCCCACCCTGAACAATGCCACGCTGCTCCCTGCGACCACCTCAGGCCACTGGTCCTGAGCCCCTCTCCTGCTGAGCAGCCTTTTACCTGCCACAGCAGCAAATATCCCTTTCCTTCCCTCACCCCCTTCCCGCTTTTTACATTTTTCATCCACGGAGTTGTTGTTTTGTTGGTTCTGTGTTGGATGCCATGGATCTAAATTCCCTGGCAAGGGGGGCTGGCAGGAGATAATCGAACTGGCAGCAGAGGCGGCCAACAAAACTTCACTCATGGGCTTGTGTGAAAACCTCCCTGACGTGATGCTCCCTGCCTCCCTGGGGCTAAGTCAGGCCTGAGCTTGGCAGCTGGGAATGGGCACAGGTAGCCTAAAGAGCCAGTTTTTGGGAGGACCTTTCCCTGTGGGGGTGACACCCCGAAGTGCACATGGCCCTGGATCTAAAACCACAGGCCAGCAGGAGAGATCCTTCTCCCATAGCCAACACCAAGGATATGTTTTCTCCCACCTCATCACCACTTTGGCGATGCTAAACAAGACTTCAGGTCATCCAAGAGGATCTGGGAGCCGGGAGGGGATGAGTCACGGCCGGATGGGGATGAAAATGCCGGATTTGTGACTCACCGGGATCATCTGCAGCGGGGAGGGTGAAGGCTGCGGTGGGAGCCACCTCAGGCCCCCAGCACAAGGTTTGGGGCTGAGACACTCCTGGTGGTACCAAAAATCCCATCCAGACCCTGCTCCAAGAAGGAGTCTGCCCAAATAAATGCTGGGTCTTCAAAGTTCTTCTCCATGTGGGCACAGTGACTTTGAGGACGAGGGTGGGGGAATAGGATGGTGTCACCAGCCAGATCCAAAATCTGATTTTTGGTGGCTACAAACACCTGCTGGGTTTAAGGTTTGAACCCAAAACACCTGAACCTTTTAAGCAAGGAGCATGTTGGGAAAGTTAAAATCCTGCAAACTCACAACAGCTGAGAAATCTTTTGTTTCTGGCCAGGAGAGATCTGGGGCCAAAAAAGCATCTCTAACAGGAGACAGGGGAGA
Source organism: Cnemophilus loriae (assembly GCA_013397755.1). NCBI lineage: Eukaryota > Metazoa > Chordata > Aves > Passeriformes > Corvidae > Cnemophilus > Cnemophilus loriae. The sequence continues at coordinate 1,638,083 of VZTF01001476.1, forward strand.
AGGATGATGGGTTTTTCATGGCAGACTCACAACTGAGGCCATGCCATGGAGCTCCATCCCCACAGATTCCCCAGACTCATGGATGGGAGCAAATCAAGGGGGAGGGTGATTTTTCCATTCAGAAATTAGCTGGGAAAAAGCATTTGCAGCTGGGCAGGGCGTTTTCCTCCAGCATGAAACGGTCGCTGGTATTTAAACACACTGGGGAAGAATTAAGGCATAGGAACAACGGGGACTTTGGATGAGAAAAAGGAGGAGAACCATGCTGGGCACATTTATCATAAGCCATCAAGCCAGCCTTTCATCCCAGTTCCCGACGCCCGGCCACCCGCCGCATGGGAAACCTCTCGCTCCGCTGACACTCATGGGGGGGCCCCCCAAAAAATCCACACACAGTCGGTGGTGGGGGGGGGAAACACGGCTGCTTGTGCAGGAACAACTGCTGCTGCTGTGTGCCCTGACTCCCCAGCAACGACTGCAAAATACTCCCCCAGAAAAAGGCACTTTCCCAATGGTGCAACCCCGTCACCTCCAGAGGCCACTGCCACTGCGGCTCCGGTCCCACCCGAGGTGACACTGTGGCCCAGTGACCGCAGGAGCGGCAGGCACGGGAGATGCTTTTGCATGGGAAAGCAGGAAAGGAGCCCTGCACAGCCGGGATTTCCAGTCCCGCAATCACACCAGCAATAAAACTCCCAGCAGTGACAAACTAATAAATATTTGAGCGCGCGCTCCGCTGCCTGTAATCATCTCCCTGGCAGACGTCTGCAGGGGGTTCCCATCTGCCGGCTTCCCTCCTTCCCGCTGGAGGTGGGTGCCTGCTTCCCAGATCTCCTCTGGGGTTTGTTTTTTTTTTTGGAAGTCCCAGGCTGTCGCCATCCCACAATCTCACACTACTTGGGGCACGGTGTTACGGGGTGTCTGGAGCTCTCTAAGGGGAGGGAGAGGCAAAGAGGGGGCAGCTCCCAGCTCAACCCACGGGACCAAGTCCCGAAGCCTCGGGGATGAGTGTAGTAGGAGCAACAAGAGGAAAAGGGAGGAGGGGAACAGGCACTTCTCTTCCTCTCCCCATCCCTCATCGCACATTTTAATCTGCTGGGGCTGAGCTGGATTATCCGCAGCATCTGTTCCCTGGGGGGTGATTTGCAGATGTTTGCCGCCAGCGTTTGCAACTTGCCAAGGTCCATGACCCCAAACCCACCCCACCCGGCAAAGGGAGCAGCACCGGAGCCGGGATCCAGCCATAAACCCCCCCACCACAGTCCATCACCCCAAACATGCGGATGGCAAGCCCGGGACGAAGCAACTCCCCAAGCAAACCTCCCCAGGAAAGCGTTAAAATCCTCTCTCCTGCAATTGTTATCCCTCCAAATATTTGGAAGATTACAGGAGCATTAGTGGCTGCCCATCACCCACGGCCACCACCGTCCCTCCTCCCGGTACCAGGCAGGCAGGGATGCGATGTAAGGATGTAAGGATTAGGCTGGGATGCCTGGGTTTCTCCAGCTAAATCTCGGTGGCGGTGGACGCTTAACCCCTTCTGTCTCCACCTCCCCAGGTTCCTGCCTGCCTCAGGGCAGGCGCTGGCTCCTGGGAAGGCCTGGCAGGGAACAGTTAAACCTGCCAGGTGGGTTAAAATCCTCCTGTAGAAATGAAAAAAATATATGACAGCTTATCTCCAGCACCGCAGGAGGAGTCATCTGCCTTCCCAATCCCCCCTCCCAATCCCCCAGCAGGGATGGGAATGGCTCTGGTTCCAGAGACAGAGATGGAGGAGATGCTCCAGCCACCAGCTTGGCTCCAGGAGGTGTCTGAAAGGCTGGAGTGGGGCTGCCCCCCCTGCCCCAAATCCCCCCTGCTACTGCCTCCAGGGAGAATGTATGAACAGGCTCATTTAGAGATTAGTGCTGTTGCCATTTCAACTCCAGCAAATTTTGACACTGGAGCCATGGCATGGCTCACTGCCATTCCAGCATCCCTGACTGACTGAGGGCATCCCTGCTGCTAGCCCTGGAGGGACACAAAGGCATCCCACCACATTCCAGTCCATCCCTGAGCTCAGGGGGAACCGGCATCACCAGTCTAGGCCTGTCCTATTCCCACTGGCTTCCCATCACCGACTGCCATTGGGACAACTTTGTGTCCAGTGGTAACACATACCCAAACTTTCCATCCTAAAAGCACCCTGAGCATCCTTCCTCCTCCAAACATCATCCCCTCTTCCCCGAGCATCCCCTTCTCACCCTTGCTCTGCCACATTCAGCCCCCCCACACACCCGTGGGGTCCCCCAGCACGAAGGCCCATCTCTGAGGAGGTGACAGCAGCATGTGGCACCTTCAAAGGCGAAGTCTCCATGAGGTGGAGCGGTGCCACACCAAGCCACAGCCCACTGCCCCTTCTCTGGGGTTACATCCCATTGGAGACACAGCAGGGAGAAAGGAGGACGACCCAAATACAGGGTGTAACCGAGGATGGGTTTGGGAGATTTGGAGGCACTCGCATTCAATGCTCTCCCTGCTGCCTCCTCGCACAGAGCCCACAGAATCCTGTGCCTTTGAAAGCCTGGGACTGTTCAGACACGGGCTGGGAAGTGCTGACGAAAGTGAGATGCAGGGAATGTAACAGGTCCCCAGGGCTGCAGCTGGCTGATGTAACCCCCGGCCTCATTAACTCAGTGCGGCTCATTAACCTCTCCCTCCCGGGATGGGACAGCCCCAAGCTGCCAGCAGAAGCCACAAAACTGAGTGTGGAGCCTTCAGGGGTAGCAAGGATAACCAGTGGTACCCAGCGCCTGGGTTCATTTGGGTTCAAAGTGAAAGGGGAAATTTACGGAAGAAGTTCTTCCTTGTGAGGGTGGTGAGACCCTGGAATAGGCTGCCTGGAGAAGCTGTGGCTTCCCCATCCCTGGAAGTGTCAGGCCAGGCTGGATGGGACTTGGAGCACCCTGGTCTGGCGGAAGGTGTCCCTGCCCACGGTGGGGGTTGGAAGTCCACAACCTCTAAAGGTCCCTTCCAAGCCAAACCATTCTATGATTCCAGCTCACCTCCAGTCTGGAGCAGGGTTGGATTTTGAGCTCAAAAAGCCGTGAGGATGATGTGCTCGTGGGGTGACCACCCTCACGCCCCCAAGCTTGGTAACTCAGCAGGGGCTGGACCACAGAAACCCAGCACCCAGAGTGCTGCTGTGTCCAGGGGTGTGCTGGGGTGTGCAGAAGGTGTTGTTCTACCTCTCTGGCCCCCCAATAACTGAAGCCCATCCCCTCCTGCTCCCACCAGCCAGGAAAGCACCTGGAATCCACATTTGCCCTCTCCGTTCTCACCACTCTTATTAATAACTAAACCTGGAAAGAACCACTCAACCTTTCCCCTGAGCATCTCTGCCTGACTACCCGACTCCTTTTCCTCCACTGGCTGCCCTCTTCCAGCAGCTTCACAATCCCTTCCTGCCAAGCCTGGCATCATCCAGCCCCGAGCCAGCCCCATCCCTCCATCCCACGGCCTCCAGCTCCTCCCAGAGCCCACCCAGCCCGAGAGGGATGGACAGACAGGCATTTCCCAGCGGGTGAGAAGTCCCTCCTGTCCCTCCCGCCCGGCGACAGGCAAACTTCATAATTAGAGAGCATTCCTCCCCAGCGTGGGTAATGAGGGGGTGCACCCAGCCAGCCCTAATTACACCCTTGGAAAAAAAAATAAGCAGATTCCTCCTCTCCCAGCTAAAGGAAGAGCCTGCAGCTGGCCTCCCTCGCTGTGTACCTTTATTAAACCAGGACTGGATGGGGACAGGGAAAGGAATAAAGGAAGCAAAGTCTGTGCTGAGAAAAGGGTGGGAGGGAGGAGCTGGGCAGCCCCACGGATGTTTCTGCATGCAATGGCATTACTGATCAAAACCCATCTCACTTATATAAATAAATATAAAAATAAATCACCTTTTCAGCTAAATCCTCAGGTCAGGTTTTTGCAAAGCAGGCTGACAGGTAAACTGAGGCAGGGTGCCCTCGCATAGGGCATCCAACCACAGCATCCCTACACATCCCACTGCAGCATCCTGGGCATCCACCACAGAATCCCTGCACACTCCACCACAGGGGGGTCCAACCCAAATCCCAACCATCCCCAATCCCCAGAGGAGAAACACCCAGGCTCTGGCAGCACCTCCCATCCTGGGAGCCGGAAAGAGAGAGATTTATCTTGTTGATTATGCATTACACCAGAGTATTTATGGAGCCACTACTCTTTTGTTTATCTTTATGATTATGATAATCAAAGGCGAAGCCTCCTGAGAAGTGTAAACAGCTGAGATCCCTTATGGTACAAATCTCTTCATTTTTCATTATATGGATTTACAACACGACACAGGCAGATTGGAGTAAATTGTTCCTTATTTCTGGTTTTAGCGGGGCCGCGAGCTGCGTGGATCCCCGTAAATACCCACGGAAAAGAGAGTGAATTAAAATTTAAAAAAAAGGAAAGAAAGAATAAAAAGGAGGAGGAATTATGTCGCAAATCCCTGTTACACTCTATTGTGCTGGCTTCTTTTGTGCTGTTTTATACATTCCCTTCGGGGAAGCAGTTTTGTTGGAAAACTATCTCCAAATTTCATCTAGCGCTGGTTCTTGTTACGGGCACAGACACTTCCCTTTGTGCTATTTTAATTCCATTGTCACGGTCCTCTTGTCGAGTTTGTTCTGTTTACTGAGCTACAACGTTATTTTTAATGGATATAATAATTATATGAACTTTTTATTTATTTGCTTTGGCCCATGAAAGGAAAGCGCCAGCAGCGGAGAAGGCGGTAACGCGCTGTTTATTCACATGTACGGCGTGTGCTGGGCTCCTGTTGTGAAAAGAATAATCATTTCAACAAGAAAAGAGAGAAGGGAGAAGAAAACAAGGAACAAACAGGGACTCGTTGCCCCGGTTAATGCCAGAAAGTCCAAAGAATTATTAATTATCCTTCAAACTGCAGCAAACCAAGTGGAAGCTGCGAGCTCTCCTCGGAAAACACAGAGTAGGGGGAAAAAAAAAAAAAAGGTCTCCTGTTCAACTGAGCACTGCAGTTTGGAAAATGCTAAGTCTGGGAGAAAGAAAGTTGACGGTTTTGCAGACAGGGAGCGATTTCCCCTTCACCCAAATTACATACATATTTCAAAATGTAAATTCCCCAGCGTTCCCCTTGAGAGTGCAACTTTCAGGCGGCTGTTTTGCAATGGGTGGGTTTTCTTTTTTTCCCCTCAACGTGCAAATCCGGAGGCGACCGCCTTGGCTCCGGGCACGAAAAGCGACTTTAAAGCAGCAGCAGCAGCAGCAAGCAGGGCTGTGAACCACCCAGTGCTCCTTGGGAAGAGAGGGATGCTCTGCTGCCCACTGGGCATCCCAGCACGGAGCATCCCTCCCTGGGCACGCACATCCCACAGGACCACGGGCTGGAGGGGAGCAGGTTTCACCCTCCGAGCACCCCAGGGCCAAACATCGAGGTGGGGACAACCCAGCCAGGCCCTCTAAAAGTGGCTCACAAGGTTTGGTAGTCCTGGGTGGTGGCACTTCTGTTCCAAAATCCGGACGAGTAGGCTGTGCACGTCCCACCCCAAGGAAGCCGAGGCACTGGCACAAGCCCAGCAAGGTAAAGCAAAAAGCTCAGGCAGCTGGCTGCAAAGAAGGGAACAGCAGTGCAAAAAGAACAGAAAGCTTGGGGGGGGGGGGGGGGGGTTTTGGTTTGGGGTTTTTTTTTCCCCCCCCCACATCCTTTTTGTCTTTCTCTCACCCACTCTCTCCTCCCGGGAAGCCGAAGCTGGCTGGAAGGACGCTCCCCGCCGCCTCCAGCCAGCCTCTCCGCAGGCCCCTCGCCAGCTGCTGCCCTACTTTTCCCGACGCGTTTCCCACTCCTCTCCCGCAGCTCGCTCGGTGGCAGGCGTGGGCTGCGAGCGGCACCCGCTCCCGGTGCCCGCATCACCCGCTCCCGGTATCCTCTCCCGGTACCCGCATCACCCGCTCCCGGTATCCGCTCCCGGTACCCGCTCCCAGTGCCCGCATCACCCGCTCCCTGTGCCGGGGATCCCACGGCCGGAGCCGCCCGGCACGGTCACCTCCCGCCCCCCAGGACATGCCAGCCCAGCGGAGGAAGGCTCTGCTCTGCAACCATTTTAATCATCGCGTTATGATTATTTAATCATTAGAACAACAAGAGAAAAGGTCCACTCCACGCCGCGAATTCCCCATTAATTCAGCTGGGGGAGGAACATCACAAGAGAGGCTGATTAAGGTCCCTCTATTAAACAGTCTTTAAAGTTGCCCTTAATCTTTCAGATTTGTTGCTACGATAAAAAAGCCCCCGACGACAACAACAAAAAAATCACCACCACAAACGGAGGCTGGAGATATTTTGCTTTTCGTTGTCCTTTCTCTGCCCTTTTCTTCCCTTCTCGTTTTACTGCAGGGACAAACAGAAGGAAAAAATGGGGGGAGGGGGAGAAACAGGGATAGAAAAAGATTTAAGGGAAAAAAAATAATCCCTGCTGATGCTGAATGTCAAATATTAAGATTTTTCTCTCTCTCCCCCCTCTTTCAGCAATATCCTTATTAAAGAATAAGCCCCCAAACCATCAGTGAGACTAGCTTAGATGACAAGGCTTCCCACCCCCTCTTCTGTGTTAGGATTTGATCCCTGAAACCAAGAGCAGGTGGGATGGAGGGCAGATACCTCAAGTCCATCACGGCTCCCCCTTTGTGGCACAGAGAGAGGTGTCCAGCCGGTGGCAAAAGGATTTTAGCAATTACCTCGATTAGTTTTATTCCTTTCCCTCTAAACCCCGCAGCCAGCTGGGCTCCCAGCACCTCACACCTGCTTTAACACAGAGCAAAAAGCTGAGATTTGATGAAAGCCATGAGGTTTTGGGGTTTTTCTAGGGCAGTGCCTGCCCTCACCTGGTGTCGCCATCCAGAGCAGGAGCAGGAGCACTCCATGTGCTCCCATGGAGCAAAACTCCTACAAAACACAAAGCCTTTTCCCCTCAGGCTCCCATTTCCATGGAAGTGGGGAGCATTCAGGAGCTTCCTAGCGTTGTTTGGCACCTTCCTCCCCTCCCTGGCATTTCAATACCATGGGACCCCATGTCGCCGCAGGTTTCTTCCTTTCTCACCGTTGGGAATTTCCACCTTTTCTTCTCTGGACAGAGCCCGTGCTCCCACACCACCGAGCTTCTCTTTCCTCCCTTTGTCTTCTGGCACACACATTCCTGCCCCTGTGCACCAAACTCAACTCCCAGGCGGCCCGAACTCCCACAAGCACCCTTCCTGTCTCAGCGTGGGTACCCCTTGGTGCCAGAGGTGTCCAGGCTGGAAATGCCCCGATTTTGGGGGTCTGTGCCACCCCATGTAGCTGGGACTCCACCTGGAAGCATCCCTACTGATGCTGCAACCTGTGTCCAACACACCAACAAGCCAACACTTCCTCCCATGCCTTCCTCTCCCTCTCTTGGTGCTACAAGACCCCAAGGTGTTGACAAAAATTGATCTTAAAAATACACAATACTGCCAGGTAAAATGAAGTTTTGGGATGCTGAATCCAGAGATGTTCCCGTGACAAACAGGCTGAGCATCTCCAAAAGCGGAGCACGGCTCTGATGGATGCAGGACATCCCAGGCACAGCAGTGGAACGGCTCCTGCAGGGCTCAGAGGGACGTGCAGCAAGAGAGAGGGACCGGAGGTCATCCCGAAAGGTCTCAAGGGAGCAGGGGCAAAGGATCACCCATACTGAACGTCATGGAAAAAGCAGGAAGAAAAAGCCCGGTGCCCCCCAGCCTCGTCCTTTTCTCCTCCCTGTCCCCCAGCGGCTGCATTTCCATACGCGATTCGCACTAATTGCTTTAAGTACGGCCATGCTGCGGGTAATCAGAGTCATTAAGTGACCTCTGCTCCGCGGGGGCAGGCGGGGCCGGAGCAGCGCCACGGGCGGAGCGGGGCGCAGCTCCCGCAGCCCCGGCGAGACACCGGGATGGAGCTCGGCTCGGATTTACTCCTCCCTGGAGCCCCATCAGCGAATGGCCTCTGTCCTGCCCTGCCCTGCAGCGGGGAGTCTGGATGCTGCCCGATTCCTGAGCCCCAGCACGGATGGATCCTGAGGATTCCTGCTTGGACTGGCTGCTGGCAATGCCACGGCACCGTGGCTTGTCGCCACGACTGCCAGCTAGCCCAGGGCTGGTGGGGACTGGGTTGGGTTCAAACCAAACATGTACAAGCACTTGTAAACCCCCCCAAAAAAATCCTCCACAAACATTTTCTGAACGCAGGAAAAAGGCGTTGCCCCATCCCAGTCCTGGGGCAGGTGTGCTGCACCTCCCAAATTAACCTGTCCCTGCTCAGGGAGATGTCTTGTATTCAGCCAGGCTGGGAGAGCTGGAGGGGTTCAGCCTGGAGAAGGAAAGGCTCCAGGGAGACCTTAGAGCCCCTTCCACTGCCTGAAGGGGCTCCAGGAGAGCTGGACAGGGACTTGGGACAAGGGCCTGGAGTGCCAGGACACTGCCAGAGGGCAGGGTTAGATGGGATGTTGGGAAGAAATTCTTCCTTGTGAGGGTGGGGAGGCCCTGGCACAGGGTGCCCAGGGAAGCTGTGGCTGCCCCATCCCTGGAAGTGTCCAAGGCCAGGGGGGGCTTGGAGCAACCTGAGATAGTGTCAGGGGTGTTGGAAAATCCCCTGAAGAGCCCTTCCAATCCAAACCATTCCATGCTTCCATGGTGTAAAAAAAAAAATATCTGTTTTGAAACCCAAACGCCTCAGTCCCAAGGAGATGGGACCCCAGACCCCACAGCAGGGGTCCCTCTCACACGCTTGACATCCGGGTTGGGAGGTGTAAGGAAACATCCATGCTTCCAGGAAAATGCACTGCAGCCCCCTTCCTGCCGGTCCGCAGGGACCCATTACACTAACAGTGTGTCCATTCAGCCTGATATATAAATTACTAATGTAAATTAATGGATAATTGAAGCCCTTTAGTCCTAAATATTTAAATTATTTAACAGGCAATTAAGAGCGAAGGAGAAAGAAAAGAGGAAAAGGGGCCTTAACCCTAACAGGCAGAAAAAAAATATAAATGAAGTGTGAGGAGAGCAGAAAGAGCTGAACGTACACATTTTAAAGCAAAGCTGCCAGGTTCATTTTGTTTGAGCCGGGCTGGTGTTACACTGGATGCCCCCCACATCCAGGGGGGCAGGGAGAGGAGCATCCACCAAACAACCCCACTGAGCGGGACAGATTCTGATCCACGTCTTTTCTAGGAGAGGAAAACTCCATGGCCATGTTTGTGACAGCTCTTGGTTATAGTGATTACCAGAACTTCCTGGTATGCCAAAACAATACTTGTAGATAATTTTTTTCACCTTCCCTACCCCTAAGCTGCCAGCATTCCCCTTTGTAATACCATTCCTGACTCCTTTTTTAACCTGATTCAAGTACAAACACATTTATTTCAAGTGTTTTCACTTTTTTTTAACTTTTCCAGGTGGTCTACGTGGCTGTTTCACTCTCTGCATCCCGCCCCCCTCCCTCTCCAAACATCCTCAGCGAGGCAAAGTGGTTACAATTCCTCACAAAGGCAATCCAGCAGGACGCTGGATATCATCAGTGCAATGAGCTTCCCACCCTCAGATATTCTGGAGAACCCTCCTAACAATACAGCGACAGCAAGGAGCAGGTCGGGGCTGAGAAACACGGTGTTTCCTCCCCCAGCCTCCATCCCAAACTGGCCAGGGGTATTCTCAGTGCTCCCCTGGGAGCTGGAAGAGGTCATAAGGAAAAATGGTCTGTCGAGAGGAGACGTCATGTGGGAAAAACAGGATTTTAACAAAAGCAGCGTGTGAGTCTGTGCGTGCCTGGGGACGACACCGAGGGCAAGGGGGGGATCGAGACAATAGTGAATAGACTCCAGATTATATCCTGAACTCGCAGCCCCACGGGAACAGGGTTATAAAAACCCTTTTTATTTTGTTTGTAGTCCAAAACAAACAAGTACATAAAAAGCTAAATGCGGAGAAGCCAGACAGGAAGTGAGCAACATCTGGGAAACATCTGGCCCCGGCTGTGCCGCAAGCCCGGCACAGCTCCGGGTACCTGCTCCCGTGGTTCCCAACCAGGGGAGGTCCCCAAAACCTCTGCTCCGAAAGGGGAAAATGTCCTGGGGAAAAGGATGCCCTGAGGAGTGCAGGACACCCCGGCACGGGGCTCTGAGCATCCCCTGAGCATCACAGGAACCCCCGAGAAGTGCTCTGAGCATTAAGGATGCCCTAAACAGTACAAGACTGATCCAGGGCTCTGAATACTGCAGGATACCCTCTGAGCATCACAGGACACTTCCAAAAAGGGCTCTGAGCATCTCAGGACACCCCCTGAGCATTGCAGAACCTCCCTCGAAGAGGGCTTTGAGCATAAAGGATGCCCTGAGCAGTGCAGGATACCTTGGTACAGGGCTCTCAGCACCACAGGCCAGCCCTGAAACAGGTTCTGAGCAATAAAAGATGCCCTGAGAATTTCAGGACACTCTGGGCCCAGGGCTCTGAGCATTGCAGGATGAAGGCAGGCTGGCCAGCTAGCACCAGGGCACTCTTTCCCAGCCCTAAGAAATGCCCCACATCCTTCTCCACAGGAGAGAGGAGGTCTCGCTGAGCACTCAGAGGGGCTGGAGGTATTTTCTTCCTTCTGGTTCTCATGTCCTGCTCTTACTCCTCCAAAAGCCCTGTGAAGGAGCCTCCCAGCTCTGCCCCATGCACAGACCTGGGAAGCCTGGGGAGGTTGCAGGGCCTGATGCTTGGGAAGGCTCCAGCCTGGCTGCGAGGGAGGAGAGCTGGCTTGGCAGGATCACTGCCAGGCTCTCCTCACCGGGGAATTCCCCCGTGGCTGCCAGCCCGAGCTGCCAGCCCACATCTTCCCTCTCCACCCACCCACAGCCAGCAGGGTGCTCTGGGGACAAGAAAAGGGGGATGCAAGAGACCCCACAGAGCTCTTAGATAGCAAGGGAAGGTGTAATGAAAAGAGCAGTGATGCTCAGGGGCAGTCTGGATCACAGCAGGAATCACTTCTGTCTCCCCCGTGCAACTCCAGCTGCCTTTCCAGCCAGGAAATGCAAACAGCCACACTCAGACACCTGGAGCAACTCCGCTGATCCTTCACTGCTACACCGGCTGCACCAAACTCCTGGCAAAGCAGCTTCCCTCAGCTCCTCAGACAGGCTGGGGTCCCCCTAGCTCACCAGATAACCCCAAAGCACCCTCAGTTCTCCTCAGAGTGTCTCCTTGGCATTTCCCCTGCCATCCACTCTGGCAGAGCCCAGGATTAGCACTTTGGGTATTCCAGTGGGGAGGATTAAAGATGGTCCAAGGCTGGACCACGCTGGAGAGGGAGCAGCAGCTGGCTGCACAACATCTGGCACTGCTGCTCATTTATTCCCCATTGTGTATGCGTGGGCAGCAGCACGTGGGACCGGTGAGGGCCACCAACGACACTGCTCGTGGCCCAGGTGTCCCACAAGGGCAGGAAGGACAAGGACACGTCCTTTGGGGCGTGTTGCAGCCACGCTGGCAGCTGGCCTGGATGTGGAGCATCTCCCGTTGGAAGAGCCCAGACACGATGTAGGGGACTTGGGGAGTGAAGGGAAACATCAGGGATGAGGATGGGGATGTCAGGGAGAAACACAGGGAAGAAAGAAAACAATCACGGAATGGTTTGGCTTGGAAGGGACCTTAAAGATCATCTCATTCCAGCCCCCTGCCAAGGGCAGGGACGGCTTCCACTAAAATACCAGAGGAGGAAGGACAGTGTTTGGAAAGGGAAACAAGCAAGGCACATTAAAGGAAAAAATTATCCAGCAGGCTGGCAAGGTTAAAAAAGCAAAAAACACTGGGACACGGGAGGATAGGGAGACCTAATTAAAGAAGCCTCACCCAGAACATGCCACCAGCAAAAAGCATCTGATGTGTCAGGGACAGAGACGTTGGATGCCGCGTGTCCCATCCCGTGTCACTGCACACCCTGCAGCAAAGGGCACAGCTCCCAAACCCCTAAGCCACTGCAGCACCAGGGTGAGCATTTTGCTTTCTCATTTCTGGTCATTTCTGCACCAGCTGATGCCCACCTGTAGCCTTTTTTTGTGCTATTACTTTAAAAACAGCTCCATTAGAAAGCTCCAGCAACAGCAGCTGCCCAGAAGAGTCAGATCCCACTGCAGGAGCTGCTGAGAGCACCGACCCCGTCCCCATCTCCGCAGCTAAATTTGGCCCAGCTCAGGGGCACACCGGCTCCTGGAGGTGTCTGAACACATCCAAGCAGTCGGGGCGAGGATGCACAGGAACCCACCGGAGCCAGGCAGCCTGTTCTCACCATCCCTCGCACGTGCTCTTTCTTTCAAATTCCCAGCCTAAATAAGGCTTTGGGGAGGAAATTAATGAAAAGCAAAGCTGATTACAAAGAACAATACAATGACTCAATCTGTTTCTTTTACCTCAATTGTATAAAGCTTTTACATTTATGAAGGTTTCTCTCAGCACACAATGAAACAGCTCTCTGAGGGAAGCAGTAATGGCCCTGGAGACTTTTGAGCAAGACTGGACAAAACACTGCCGGAACAATCCCAAAAGAAGGACCAGATGATCTAACAGGTCTTTTGCATCTGTAATTCCTCACCCTTTTTTTTCTCCTGCCGTTTCAGGCACGGGGTTTTTTAGCTGCCGCTAATTAGATGTTAATGCGGGAGCGGCTGCGTTTGCAGCACATGGTGTAAGCAAGAGGAAAAACATCGGGGCCTTGAATGACAACCAGATCACAGGGATGGGGGTCCTTATTCTCAGCATGGAAAATCTCCCTCTGGAAGCAAAAAAAACAGGCCATAAAATGTTGATATCCTTTCCACACCAGGATGGATTACTCCTGCACCCAACCAGCAGCTTCCCGACACTCACGGGTCACATCGGCGCCAGCTTTGGATCTCCTCCCTCTCTGTCCCCACATCCAGTGCATGGGAAGGATCTCCAAAGTTGTTTTGCCTATCCAGGGACAGAGGGAAAACCCCACCAGCACAAGACGACACACCAAAACAACTTGAGTTTATTTCAGCCGTAACAGTGACCAACTCTCCTGGCTGCACCTTTGCAGAGCATCTCCCAGGAGAAGGCAACGGGATGCTCTCCTCACTACCTCCTCCTCCTCCCTGCTGTTTGCTGGGCTGTTTGGCTCATCTCTAGCACCTGTCTCAGCGAGCTGCAAGGAGCTGAGCCGAGCTGTTTGTGATGAAATCGATGAGGTGACGCAGAGGCAGAAGTCTGAGCCCCTGGCCCTGGCGCCCGGCCCCGCCAGGGGACAGGCACCGAGGCTGCCACTGCCACCACAACCCTGAACAGTCTCGCAGAATCACTTCGGTCGGAAAAGACCTCCAAGACCATCGAGCCCAACCTGTGATACAAATCCTCGCCTCGTCACCCAGAGCAGAGCACCGAGTGCCACGTCCAGGCGTTCCCTGGACACCTCCAGAGACGGGGACTCCGACACCCAACGGTGCTCGGAGGTCGCTCGGTGGAGATTTCTGCCTGCCGCATGTTGCCCTCTTCCTTTCCCCGCTGGCTGAGGTAGGAGGAAGGTGCAGCCTTCTACCACACATTTTCCCTCCCGAACATGTCATTTTCCCCCAAAGTTCAGAAGTTCAGGCTGTCTGGGTTCTGCAGCAGACTTTGCGGACCCATTTGTCTATTACCCTAAAGTTCAGGAGTTCAAACTGCCTGGGTTCCGTAACAAACTTGCGGCTTGAGGTCGGTACAGACATCAAGACCCATTTCGAAGACATTAACACCCGTTTCTCCTAAAGAGCCTCACCCATCGAGTCGTTGGTAAGGACATCAGCACCCATCTTTCCAATCCCGCTCCACTGGAGCACCTTCATGCCTGGAGGTCCACGTGGAAGACCAGGAATGGATGGGGAGCCTCAAATCTGCGGCAGTGGGATGTTATTACTCCCCCCGTTAGTGGGGTCAGAGCCCCACCACCAGCACCCCTGTGGGCAGTGCCCTCCCTCCGGCCCCAGTACCTAAGCCCAGCCATGACAGGAACAAAAGCCACTGCTAAGAGACACGTTTACGACCCTCCAAGAAGGGAGCCCGCTGACAGCTTAACGAGCTTTTTGTTTTTCAAGTAGTGGTTTTATATTTACGACCTGAAAGGGAAAGATGCAAGTAGGCAGCGACGATCAGGGGCTATCTGCTCCTTCTGCTCCTGACCCGCTGCTGTCCAACCCACATCCAAGCCATTCCGGAAAGCCATAAAAAACGATTGCATTTCAGCTTTCCCCCCCCCCTCCTTCTTTCTGTCTCCCCTCCACTAAAACCAAAAAGCACCTTTTTTGGTGGTGCTCATTTCTTGTTAATGTTCACCCCTAGGAAAAGCATCAAATATTAATGCAGGAAGCTTCAGAGAGATCACACCGGAAACCAGAGGCCCCATATGTTGTCGTGGAGTATCCCAGTGGATGCAAGATCCCACCAGTTCATCCCCAAGACCTGGCTCTTTAATGCCTGGGAAGGAAGGAGGAAGCCAGAAGCTGGGCTTTTACGAGCTCGAGGGATCACATTCCTGGGATATCAGCCCAGAGTTACACTTAGAGGAGGAAAAAAAACTTAAGGAAAAAAATCCAAACCCCACCACCCTTCCCCGGGATGCTGCACTGTTATTTATAAGCTTAACAGTGAAAAGAGAGGGCAAAACTCCCTGGGTTTTTTGGTTTTTTTTTTGTTGTTGTTGTTGTTGTTGTTGTTTCTGTTTTTTTTTTTTATCCCCAGCATTAGCACAGCAGAGAAATGCCTTTGGGCTGCAAGAGCATTCCAGCCACCAGCAGGAAGATAAGGCTCTTCCTTCGCCTCCAGATTCCTTGGCAGAGAGGAGACACATGGCGTTTAATTGCACACAGAGATGCCACAGCCCTGACACAAACACGATAAGAGCTTTTGTCCCGCGGAGGGCTCGCCCAGCTGATAAAGACCCTGCCCCGAGCTCCTAAAACCCAGAAGGGACCTCTGCTGAAGAGCTGCAAGGGACTGGTGGGGAACGTGGAAGGCCCAGATGTGCAATGCAGCATCTGGCAGGGGAGGTGAGCAGCGTGCCATGCAACACAGCGCCTGCTGCTGCACCGCTGCAGGTGACGTTGGACACGCACGTCCCCCCTTCCAGGGGAGGAAAGCACCCCTGAGTGCTTGGTGGTGACATCTTTGTGCCCAAACGCTGGGGCTCGATGATCTCTGATGGCTTTCCCAACCTGCAGCGCTGTGTCCAGCTCTGGGGCCTCCAGCATGAGGAGGACATGGAGCTGCTCCGAGGGCTGGAGAGCCTCTGTATGGAGTCAGGCTGGGAGAGCTGGGGGTGCTCAGCCTGGACAAGAGAAGGCTCCAGGGGAGACCTCAGAGCCCCTTCCAGTGCCTAAAGGGGCTCCAGGAGAGCTGGAGAGGGATTCTGGACAAGTGCCTGGAGGGACAGCACAAAGGCGAAATGGCTTCACACTGCCAGAGGGTAGGTTTAGATGGGATATTAGGGAGAAATGCTTCCCCGTAGGGTGAGGAGGCCCTGGCACAGGGTGCCCAGGGAAGCTGTGGCTGCTCCTGGATCCCTGGAAGTGTCCAAGGCCAGGTTGAACAGGGCTTGGAGCACCCTGGGATAGGGGAAGGTGTCCCTGCCCATGGCCATTAAGCTTTAACATCCCTTCCAACCCAAACCACTCAGTGATTCTATGAACCCAGCTGCTGAGCTTGGGACATCTTTCCCTCATCCCCCTCCATCCCCACACAAGACCAGGCCCCAGGAAGCCCTGGGTGCACAGGCAAAAAAAACCAAAAAACAAAAACAAACAAAAAAAACCAACCAAAAAAAAAAAAAGGAAAAAAAACTAAAATAAAGAAAAAGCCTTTTAAGTGGGATTGAGCCTAAGAGCAGGGCAGCCCCCTCCCCACTCCCCTTCCCCACTTATCGCTGCCCGGGGCTCTGCCCGGCGCCTGCCGATAATCAGGGAGCGCATTGAAACCCCGGCGCCAGACTGGATCCTTATCTCCTCCCGAGCAGGAATGCGGGATGGGGGCTGCCCCTGCCGCAGCTCCAGGACCAGCAGGAGGAGGAGGAGGGGATGGGGAGGAAGAACCCCCTCCCACGGCCCCTGCAGACAGCGAGCAGGAGCTGGGGAGGGCCGGGGGGCATGTGGGGACCCCCGAGGGGTGCGCAGGGCTCGGTGCCCAGCCCCGGCTCCCGGGACGGCCGGAGGGGTCGGAAGCACCCCCCCCCCTCCCCCCGCCTTGCGCAAGGGCCGGTAATTATCCCCGGGGATAATTACTCTGCTTCATTTCCCCACAAAGTCAAGGCCTGGGTGCGGGGAGCCCGGCTGGGAATGCCCGAGGCGTGAGCCGGGGGGGGCGGGGGACGCGAGGCGACAGCCGGGAGAGCCACCGTCCCACCCTGGCTGGCAGCCCTCCCTGCCGCCCGAAGAGATGCAGGGTGAGAGCCGTGAGCCGTTCCCGAAACAGCCCAAGCCCTCCGGGGCTCAGCTTGGGGACCCTCGCCATCTCTCCCGTGGGAGGCGGAGGAGGACGGGACCCCAGAGCCTTCCTCCCTGGCGAGCCTTCCTCCCTGCCTTCCTCCCGGCTCAAGAGCTGCCCGGAGCTGATCTCCATCACCGACAGGACCGACAGGAACTTCCAGCCAACCCAACACCAGCGGGGAGAAGGAGAGGAGGCGAGAGCCAAGCTCCCGGCTCTCCTCCGCCGGCTGCCAGGTGGGACAGGAGCCATGGCTCCAGCCTGGCGCGCCCTCAGCTCCCTCCCGGCATGAGGGCTGGATGCTCTTAACACCCAAAAAGGCCTTCAAGTGCTTATTTTCACAATTAGGAACCCAGAATTTTGCCCTCAGTGGCTGGAAAGCATCACCCACGGTGAATCCGCGCCGTGTCCACGGACAGCATCCCCCAGCTTCATCCCTGCCGGGGGTTTCATGGGCAACCACTCAAGGAGGGCTCTTGTTGATGCCATCAGAGCCCCAGGGAATTCGCAGCCAATTAAGGGGATATTTGAAAAAATCATAATAAGGGGCTAATGAAGTTTAGAAGCTGCCGACAGCAGCCATATGCCTCAAATATGCTGGGTACAGTCGGTGCCTAGGTAATGCAACTGCAGGTATCAGCTCGCCTAATTAGCTACCAGAAGAAAGTCTAATTTAAAACAAAGCTCTTATTTTATTTATTTGCTGACAGCAGCAGAGCAATTCCCTCCAGCATGAAGTGAAAGCAAACACACTGCCCTCAAAATAAACCACCACGGGCTTTTTAATTTTATCCTCCAACAAGTGTTCCCTGGTTAGTCTTTGGCAAGGGGAGGGGTGGGGAAAGAAAAGGGAAAAAACCCCAAGCAACAACAACAAAACCCCAACCTGCACTTCCATTAGCATTACAGAGGACTTGCAAAGACGGCTTCCCACTCGTCACCTCCCTGCCACGGAAAACAGCAACCACTGGAACTCCTGTGCTGTGCACGGAAAACCGCCTTTAATAAAATATCCCTAAGGAAATGCGTCCCCCCTTCTCCTATCCTCATTTGGGGTGATGAAGGGGCTCGGCACATCCTCGCTGCCATCACCCTGAGATGCCCAGGTTGGTGTCTGGCTCCAGACCACTGTTGAGAGGTGCAGGTCACCCACACAAGCCAAGACTCCTGACCCTTCCCATCCCTTCCCTTTCTTCACCTCTGGATGTGTCCAGAAGCAAATGTGGGGAGGGGAAAGGGAAATCCTAGAAGCGTGGACAGAGTGCAGGGCCACTGTGATTTTATTTAGTGTCTTTATTTATTGAAGTGCTTTAAATAGATATGGATTGACTCTCCCGGCTCTGGCTATTACAGCTTGAAAGGGGAGCTGCAGGCAGCTCTTGGATTAATGCACACGAGGCTACTTCCACGGATGCTCAGCATCCCACTCCATGTGGGACCTCCTCCTGTCTTCCAAACTGGGGCCCCTGCATCCCCCTCCTCTTACAAAACACAACATCCTGGTGCCTCCACTGCTCCACATCCACATGAAACCCTGTTCACCACCTCCACCACCCTCCATCACCTCCACCACCCTCCATCACCTCCACCACCCACCCAGCCAAACCCTTCACCTTGTCACCTTCCTCATACGGTCTGAGCCCATCCAGGTAATCAGGGATTCATTCTTTCCTAACAGCATGTCCTGCCAACCACTTATGGATTTATGAAAGCGGGAAGAGGCATTGCAAGCCTTTATGGACAACACTGGCTGGGCCCTGCATTTTTCTTCCCACTGATTAAAGTAATAATGCTCAGTTAAGGAGTAAGTAAAAAAATCACACCATTTTTAGGCAGCTGGGAAAGAGGAGGAAAATCTATTGCAGTGGCCCTGAACAAGCACTTCCCCAGGGCTTCGAGGCAGAAAACTTATCAGACACTGCTCAGATTACATATTCAGGCTGAACCATTAGTCTTGGGCATAAAAAAGGTGTAATGAAAGGTGCCCCTAACTGCAAACTGAGTGAGCAGGGGGAAACGGGGTTAAAAACCCACAGAGGCCAAAGGCTGGGGGGCGGCAGCAGCTCTGGGGCTCGGTGGCATCCCCAGCACACACTCCTGCTGATAGTGGGCACCCACCTCCTGCCACACAAGTGTCCAGGGACAGTTTGTCTCCTGCATGTTTAAAGCTGCAGAGAAGTGGGAAGATCAGCATCCATAGCACCACGAGGCTGGTGAAAGATTTCCCCAGGGCCAGCATCCTCAATCATCCTCAACAACGTATTTTCTCATTCCGGCCTCATTTGGCTCCCCTGCTACGTCCTAGTCCCAATACCCATCTTACAACACCTTTCCCTCCACAAACACAGCTCCTTTTCTTCCCTGTAACTCCAAACCAACCCTTTGTCCCGGGCACAAAGAGCTGTGAGGTTTCCGCTGTGGGTTTCTCTCTGCACTGGTTTCCCATCCGGCTTCTTCGGGAACGCCACAGCACAAAGCAAGCCAGCTGTGACCTGTAGCTACTCTAAAAAAAATTATCTCCACTGGAATTTTCTCCACACCTCGTGCAATGATGGAGATGACAACACAACCTCAGAGGAGTCCTCTTTCTCCTTAGCAATCAGGAACCCTCCGATCGCCTCTTAAATCCCATCCACATCACCCAACCTGGGGAAGCCAAGCAACACAAAATAAGCTGGAAACATCCCCCATCCTGCTTCCGAACCACCTCAGAAAGGTCAAGTTAGTTATTCTTGAGGGAAAAAACATTTAAATCCATGATTTTCATGCCTTAGCCCCCCTCATACGTGGATGAGAAGCTCATGGCACGAGCAAGTAGCAACCACACTGCTGCTTTTGCAAAGTTCCTGTTCCAGCCCCTCAGGCTCAGCCTTCCAAGCACACCCCAGGCTCCAGCCAAACTGCCCCCCACTCCTGGGGCTGGTGACCCGAAAACCAACAGCCCACCAGCTCCACTGCTGTCCCTACAGATGCTGAGGCCACCACCTTCCCCAAAGGTGGCCACAGACAAGGTCCACCCACAGCTGGGCGCCTGATCCCAGCATCATCCAGCCCAAGCCATTGCTTCCTCCCTCCTTCCCTCCCTTTCTCCCTTCAAGGCTGGTTTTCCAGGCAAAACAAGGATGGGAATTACTCAGGCAGCATGTGACGTGACCACCAGAAGGAGGGCATTGCACTACTGGAGCTAAAACTGGATCCCAGTTTCTATTGTCTATTCTTTTGTAGCGATGGGAAGAAAGAGCTGCTGCTCTGTAATCAGGCCTCTTCTGGCTGCTTCCCTGCTTTTAGGGCCAACCGGGATAATGCAACGTTGCTTTCATGTGGCAAGAACAGCTTATAAACAACACTATTACACTGCTACACCGCCGAAATTAAAGCCCTGCTCCGAGCCTCAGTCCCTCCCACAGGCAGCCTGCTTTGCCTCGGACTTAATTTCTTCTCCCAAAGTCTGCAGTACAGGGAGCGCACTGAATCTGGTCCTGAATAAGCACTCGTGAAATTCAGTGACTCCAAAAATCATGTCCATTACCTATTTCTGAAAAGAAGAGCAATTCCTTCCAGCTTTTGCTAATGTGCTCTCAGCAAACACTCGGTTCTTGTTCCCCTCACAGAAGAGCAGCTCCAGATCACAATTCACCCCAAAACGTGAAAGTCTTCTCTTCACTGGTGCATCTTCACAGCTTTACTGATTTTTTTGGTCCAAAGTGATTGAGATTACCCCTCCACACACTCCATAAAAATTCAGATTCTGAGCTCACCCATACAGATCGAGCATAAAACCTCCAGAGTGGATTCACTCAGCCAGAAATGATCTCAGCTGTGAAACATCACAAGGGGCAGTCACTTTCTCAGCAGTCTCAAAATAGAGGTTGTTTTTCTTTTTTTTTCAAATTAAAAGGGATGCCATCTCTCTCTGCAAGATCTGGAACAAACATCCTGGTGCTGGAAGAAAGCACACTTCTGCTTTCCTAGCTCCAGGTTGTCCTTTCCACCAGCTCCTTGAGAACCTCTTCCTGGTTTTCCAAGCCTTCTCCTGCACTGCGTTAAGAGCCTGTCTCTGCAAATAACGTGTTTTAAAACCCAGGGGACTCTGCAATAGGACAAGGACTCCTTTCAGCACCCAAATGACCCCAGTCCTTCCTCAGGCTCAGCTCCTGTTGGATTAAAGCACCTCCTGGGCAGCTCCATTGGGACAAACCAGTGAGGCAAGAGCCAGGTTTATTGCGGCACTGACCAAGGGACAAACACCAGCCAGATCGAACCCTGGGGACACCCCAAGGACCTGCAGGAGCAGCTGAAACCATCTCAGTGGAAGATGCTCTTCCCCACACCATCTTTCCCTCTGCTGCTCCATTTTCGGAGAGAGCAGGAGCTGCTGCTCCCCAAAAACACGGGAAGACAAAGCTGCAGAATAATCCTGGCCCAGAAGTCTGCGATAACCCAAACTCCTCCAACCTTCAGACCCCGTGGCTGACATCAGTGCCCCACAGCCAAAATGCCAAGTGATTTCTTCCAGAGCTAGAAGGAAGCTTCCCCGCCTCTCCCCGCTGACCCAGGCGTGGGATGCTCCTCTCCTGCTTCCCCTTCCATCTCAAACATCATCAGCAAAGGATCATTTCCTTCAAGTAAAGGTCACCTGCCAGCAAGTGCCTTTTGCCATGCCCTGAGAGCAGCCTTCTGTGCTTCCCTCACCTTGCCTAAGGTTTTTCCAGCATTTTTCTCAGTCCTTTATTTACTTGCAGGTGCCCCACATCTGCTCATATGCCAGGGTCCCCTAAGCAGCAGAGCAAAGCCTGTTTTCCTATGGATCTGCTGCTCCAAATACTCTGTCCCACATGGCATTTGTGTTCCCCAATAGTAGGTGGCAAGTGTTACGCTGTTGATGTTTTGGGGTTTGTTTTTTTTTTGGTGGGATATTAATAGATCCCTCTCACTGGCCGACCAGCCTAGATAAAAACTTTATTGCTAATTTCCTAATCAGGCAGGCGCTTAATTACAAGACATCTACTTCTGAGTCAGAGGGGGAGGGATGCAGACATACAAACAGCACGGCAGCTAAGAAAAAAAAATGTCTGGATTTTTTTTTTTTTTTAGGAAATGAAGCTAAAAAAAGAAATCCCCCCCCTCCCCAAACAAACAAGCAACAAAAAGAAACAAATAATCCAGCCAGCCCAAAGATAAATCCACAGGGATTTTTGGTGTTTTAGGCACAGGAGCTCCTCTTGGGGCAGGGGACAAGGAGGTCCAGAGGGGCCGGATCCCAGGGGGGTCACAGAAGTGCCTCCCTCCCCCTGTGTCCCACATACAGCACAGTCCCCATGGGCTGCGAGCAGATGGTTTCCAAGCTGACAGGTTGCAAACAGCTCCGTGGAGCCGGTCGAGGAATCAGATATTGTCTCCATGCCTTTAGTTTAGGGAACAAAAGATGTCTCCCAGCTAAAAAAGTTTGCTGGGAGACCTCGGCGCTTCTCCTGCTTTTGGGTTTCTTTTTCAAAGCACTTTCACCCAGCTCAGATCGCTCAGGTCTGATGTCTGTACAACCCCACAAGCTGCCTGCACATAACTTTTTCCTCTTTTCCTCTGACTTTCCTCTCTGTAGCTGGAAAGAGACCACAAAGACAGCCCTGGTGCAGGGCACATCACCCTCGCTTTTCCAGCGAGCTGCAGGCACTCCCTTTCTGGCAAAAGTTTCTTCCTTCGACTTCCTATCAAACTTGCAAACACCATGAACTCAGGACAACCCAGACAAGCTTCTTCCCAGCACCCCTGTTGGTTATTTAGAGGAACCCCAGGGCTTGGAGACAGCCCTGGACCCCAGCCCTAAACACACAGGACAGCAGAGTGCCAGGCAAGGGACCCAAATAATCTTTCAGGGGGTTTTATTTTATAAAATCATCCTTCAGTAGGCCACGCTGGATCCCCCCACGCACCTACCGGGAAGCAAAGCCCAGCCAAACTGCAGGATTCCGGCTCCTTTGGCTTCCCTGCTGGTTTTAGCTCTGCAACTCGACCCTCGGCGAAACATATGGTTTGCATTCTCCCCCCGAAACTTTCCACAGACTCCTTCCCCCGCCTCCCCGCGGCACACAAACCCAAGCCCTTCTTCTCTCCGAGCGAGGAACGGAGCCGGCAGCCCTCCCCATCCCTCTCCGAGGGAAGGAGACCGGCACAGGCGGAGCGGGAGAGGCTGCAGTAAAACCCCTCGGCCGAGACCGCTAAGTGGGCTTTGCTGTTTCATGCAGGGGTCATTAACATCCCGGCTGGATCTGCTGCGTCCTCTTCCAGCCAGTCCATAAAACTGAGGAAAACAGAGCCAGTGTGTCATTGGGATGTGGAGATGGAAAGGGAGGGGGAGCAGCACGACAAAAACCTGCTCTGCAAGGGAAGATTTTCCTTCCCCAGCCAGCCTGGGACCACTGGGGTCCCACATCCAACCTCATCCCTCTGCAAAAGCCAGAAGCAGCATCCTTTAGGATGCAGGAATGGCAGATGGGTCCAGCAGTGCTCAGAGGATGTTCAGGGTTAAGCAGCAACTTCACCTCCTCTTTTCCCCTCCCTGCGCGCAAAAATCATCTTTTATTTTCCTGTTAGGCGGTTTTCATCTAATTTTCTGCTTCATCCAGCAGCCAGGCTTTTCCCCCTCAAAATGACTACGGCAGCCTAAGCTGGTCTTTGTTCAGCCCAGATGCCCAATCCAGTGGGAAGCAGCAAGTGGGATTTTTATGGAGCATTACTCTGCCTTACCAAAGAAGCGAGGCATCACCTTCTCCCAGACCACGGGGCTGGGTGGAGTTTAAAATCCACCAGGGCCCTCGTACCCCCTTCTTCCTCTCAGTGTCCTCAAAGCACTGCACTGGAGAGGAACCCTGTGGAGCCTGGGAGGGCTGTGGGAAGGACGGATGGATGGATGGATGGACGGATGGATGGATGCCCCCGGCCAAAACAGCGGCGGCTGTGATGGAAACCAGAAGCCTTGTGGTCTGCGAGCCCGACTGCCTTCCCAAGGCATGCCGAGCATTGCTGGCACGCCTGCGTGTCCCACACCGGCCTCCCGGCCACGTCCGAGGCAAAAAAAATACCCAAATCCTTTGAATTTGTGAAATTTCAGCAGCCCAGGACCAGCAAGCCCGACAGCTCCCTGGAGCCGAGCACAGCACGGATCCCTCTTAGCAGGTATTAAAAACCACGTTTCAAAATGAAAAAAAGTCATCTATTTTTGACCCGTTCTGTGTTTAGGATTGGTGTTACTCAAGGTTTTAGCTGAACAGAGGAGGCCCTGCAGTAACCTGTGGCTTCCCCTACCCCTTTATCCCTCAGGATCCTTCCCCGTCGGCTGCGACCCCATGTGCAAAGCTGGCGCGTGGGTTTTTCCATCCCTGGCAGGACCGGCCCCAACACGCCCCAGACTCCCGGGGTTTTGCTATAAACTACAAAGGAACCTGCCCAATTCGCCCCAGTTTGCATAACCAGTTTATCCCAAGCATTTGTTTTAAAAGCTCGGCTCTGGTTAGTCACTGCTCAGCCCAAGCAAAACCCAACCCTCCTTCCCAGCTTTTGGATCTTGCTTTTCCAGCTTTGGGCACGGCCAGCATTTTTATTTTGGTGTACAAATTTTAGAAACATGAAATATGTGCCTTAATGCCTTGTTTTAGATATATATATATATAGATATATATATATTATATATATTTTATGTATATCAGGGTATCCAAAGGATCCACAACCCAGGATAGGGATTAGCCACGAGGCTCTAACTCCTGAAATCCAAACCAGTAGCAAACCATTAAGCACAGACACACATGGAAAAAAAAAAAAGAGGGAATGAAAAGGGGGAGGAAAACCGTTTTATAGCCCTTGGCAGCCCACACCCCACGCCATCACACTCAGGATCCCAGTCACCCGAGCAGCTCCGCAGCCAAATCCCCTCTCCTGTAACAAATCCCGTTAGTGGCGATGCCGGAGCGCGCAAGGAGGCATTTGCAAGGCTCTGACTGCAGAAAAGCAGCCAAAATGATGCGCAAGGGGAATCAGACATCCTGCAGGAAAACCTGCTTCCACAACTGAGTCAGCATCTCCTCCTAAAGACCGGGAGAGGACAGCAGGAGCTGCAGGCCTGGGGGGACGCGCTTGGACGGACCTGGCAGGGGATCCCCAAATGCCACCTCTCCTTCTTTCCAGCCCAGAGTGGCCCCAGCGACGACAACGGAGTCAGGCGTGCACCCAGCAGCGACATCACGTCACCAAATGCTTATCCCCAAAACGCAGACTGATGGAACTCAGAGGAGACCCTACGGAGCAGCGCAGGGATGCCACAGCCCCAGCGAGGAGTTGGGAGCACTGGGAACAGCTTAATCCCAGCCTAACTGAGATTTCCAGCAATACTTGACCCACTCTGTGAAGATGTCCCCCAGCCAGGGCCCAGACAGCAGAAGAGACAGGACATTTCAGCTTCTCCAAGATAAGCTGGAAGAGAAAACCCTTCCGTGAACCCCGCCTCCAGCACAGTGACCCAGACCACTGATTACTCTTAATTGCTGTGTAATTGGACTCTGGGAGCCATGCTTTCATTTTAAGCCTGTCTCTACATTTCACATCTGTCAAAGGGGGAAAGAAAAACCTCCAAAAGTAATATTCCAGTGAAGGAACACCGTAGAACCATTCAGCAAGTGCCAAACCAGCCGTGGCAGCGGGGAGGCAAAGGCTGCACCCCAAGCCTGCTTGGGATAAACAGGGGTGGAGGGAGGTGCTGGGATCCCACACCTGGGCAGCGGCCATCCCAAAGCAGGCAGTGGCCCCAGGCCAGACCACGGCAGACAGCACGGCCACACTGCAGGATCCACCCTCACGACCAGCACTAATTACTACCTTCACTTGCAGGGCCCTGCAAAGCCCTCAGAGATGCCCCTCCAGGTGAGGGTGGGGATGCTTGTTCGGCTCCACGGATGAAAAGCAAGCAGCAGACCACAATTTTTTTTTTTTTTTCGGTTGTTTTAAATAGCAACCACTTTCTGGCTGCTGGAAAACACCCTCCCTTCTGTTCTCCAAGCCAACCCAAACAGATGGAGCCAATAACGCAGCCGGGTGATGGCGTAGGATGGTGAGGGCTCGCTGGGGGGGAGAGCAGCCCCTGCTCACAGACCACAAGAGGGGGAAGCAGACCCCCTGAAGAGGGCAGGGAGGCAGAGCCCATCGACCCAGTGGAAGAACTTTGGTTCATCCATCTCCATAAAACCCTCCAAAGTGCTGTTGTGAATCATGAAAGTTAAAAAACACCTCCAGGATCATTGAGTCCAACGTTTTGACTGAACATCACCTTGTTGGTCATGGGGATTGTCCTCCACCCCAATTGCTCCCAGTCCTCCAACTAGCAGTCAGGAAGAATTAGAGTTTCCCAGACAGCAGGCGAGTCCACTGCAGGGTCAGTGAAACAAGGTCTTCACCTCAGTGCCTTCAGCCACTGCTGTGGATGCCCTGATGTCTGCCCTGAACTTCACAGCCTAGAAAGCACTGAGGACACTGCTGACAGCGATGCTGCATTCCAGGCGTGTCCCTTCTCCCACTTAAATCTGTCCCGAGGAATTTCTGGGCTCTGCAACCTCCTGCCTAAGGAAAACTCCCACGCTGTACAGTGCAACACAA
This sequence comes from Cnemophilus loriae, assembly GCA_013397755.1. NCBI lineage: Eukaryota > Metazoa > Chordata > Aves > Passeriformes > Corvidae > Cnemophilus > Cnemophilus loriae. The sequence continues at coordinate 1,664,267 of VZTF01001476.1, forward strand.
CCCTTTTGACAGCCTCCCGCCTCCGCAAGCCGCCCGGCCGGGAAGCCTGGATTTGGCTGGAAACGTCTCGTCCCTCCACCCTGCCACCGCCCCAGGAGGTGCAGGTACACCCAGGAGCCCACCCAAAGCTGGGCAGCCCAAACTGCTCCTTGTTTGAGTGGTGAAATAGGACCTGTAGACGCATTTAAACGCTGCTGATGTGGCGAGAAGGGGGCAAGCAGGGGTCACTTCCACGCCAGTGGCAGCTCCCAGGGATGAGAGGTGCTCCACAAAAGGAAAGACTCACAAAGCAACAGCAGGACGAAGTCTGGGTGCAGAAAACCTTGCTCTCACCTCAGCTGTGCCCTCACCTCAGCTGTGCCCTCACCTCCCACCATTTAAGAGCCACCACACAGCTCCAACTGGGAGGGACGCCCGGCAGGCAGGAGCATCATTGTGCCTTCCAGGAAGGAGCATTCCCCATTTCCCATCCTGCACTCAAACCCTCTCACACGTTTTACCTGCACCTGGACAGCCTTTGGTTCAACGTATCAAGGTGTGCTGAAACTCATCCCAAGGACAAGACAAAGCATCCAGAAATGACGTCACACGCTGCAACATCAGTTCCAAGAGCATTTCTCCACCTCTATGGAAGCTTTTTTTCAATCACCACACCTCTTTCTGGCATTCCATACTATCCACCTGCACGGATCCTCAGCTGATGCCCACAGCATCATTCCCACAGAGCCCCCAAGCCCACCCATCTGCACTCAGATGTCCTCGTCTCTCCTCCTGCGGTGGCCCCCCACTCCAGAGGGAGGCAGATGGATCTAATATGCATTAAACGTCCCAAAATGAGATTTTCCACGCTCTTTCAAAGGGAAACAATCCCTCAGCTTTCACACTCGGCGCAGGCTTGTGAAGGAGGGGAGCCGGGGGGCAGCAAAGGTTATTCATGGGGTCTTTATGGAAACCACACCGGCAGGACCCCCCGGAAGCAGGAGAGGTGCCGGGATCTGACTTTTGTGTCTGGCTCCACGAGTTGTACTGATTAGGATGACAGCCTGCGCTCACAGCCCTGGGTATTCCAGCTGGGAAGGGATCGCTTGTGGTACAAACCAGCCCTTTCCCTCCTCCTTTGTAATTCCCATAAGATGTGGGAATAAACTGGGGAGAGAAGCGAGGGCAGCTGTGCTATATGTGTGTGTACACAGGTATTGTGGACTTGTGGGGCCAAGGGAGACCCCCACAAAAATGCTCCCCAAATCCACACAGGTCTTCTTCCTTTCCTGAAGGGCCTTGCTTCCCCGGAGAAAGGGACAGCCCAGACCTCGAATTCCAGGAGAGAAAAGCTCTGCTCACTTTTCTTCTTGTATAACCACGTATATTATTACTCTTAAGTAATAATATAAGTAGTGAGTGTCTCAACTTGCGCCCTTCATCTCCTGGGGTATTAAAAACGACAACAAACAACACAATACACCAGCACTGCCTTAAACTTACACAGCAAGCAAAGCCAAAGGGGAAAAATAGCTAAAAAAAATATTAATTTTTAAATACTGGGGGGCTATGTCAGCCATGTCCACCCCGATCAAGCTATGCATGGCAGACAGTGGAATGCAGCTCCCGAGATATATTTCACTTGGATAAACTCAAGTGCCACGGTCACAGTCCAGTTTTGGGACTCCAGTGCCACTGCCACGTCTGCCATCTCCATGCTCACAGCCCACGTGGCTTCACAGCCATTCCCAAGGCTTGGGACCTGGTAATTCCTCCTCCCTGCAGCAAGGAATCAGCTGAAAAGGGGATGTTTCCCAGCACCTAAACAAGTGAGAGCCTGGCCATCAATCCCCAGTGGAGAGGGGCTGAAACACGAGGAGAGAACACACCGAGGCCTCCACGGATGCTCCAGCCAGGCAGGCAAGGGAAGGGGCCCGGCAAAGCCCATGGAAAGGTGGGAAGCAGAGTTCACACACAAGACAAACACATTTTTTGCCTCTCAGGCTGTAGGACACCCTGCCTGCTGCTGAGCATGGTGGTGACATGGGGCTTGCTCTGCTTCCATGATTCTTCCCTTTCCCCACCTGAATTTCTCCACGGAGGGAGACTGGGCTACCTGCAGAAACACAGGGAGCCAAACTTGTCACCACCATCCCTTGACCGGACTCACCCCACGATACACCCCCAAACCATCGAGAGTTTGGTTGAAAGCTTACAGCTTCAACACCCCCCAGTTACACCAGTCAGCAGCGCCTGGGCCCCAGTTTGGGGAGGAGTGAAACACCAGCCCGGGTGTTTCACCACAAACCTCACCCAGCTACATCCCACCTGTGTGGGTCTGGGGGAGCCCTCTGAAACGGGGAACAGCCTCCCTGAGAGTGGGAGAAGCCACCCAAAGCAGGAGGGAGCAGAGGAGACCCGAGCGGGGCCGGGCTGCGGCAGGGAGGGACTCGCAGGAGATTAAAGGCAGAGTGCAGGACACGCTGGAGCAAGCCCCGTGCTAAATAATTCCTGCTTCCCTTCCCTTCCCTCGTTTTCCAGCGGGGCTTCACCCAGCCTTTCCCAGCCTGGCTGGTGTTTGATCTCAGGGCTTGCTCTGCCTTTCCCTCAGCAGAGGTGCTGAGCCCAATAAAAATTTTTTAAAAACCGGGGGTTTGAGCCCCTTGGAAAAAAAAAAAAAAAAAAAAGCAAATAGCAGAGGGATGAAAAAGAAAAAAAATCCCCTAAAACTCCAAGCTCAGCAAATATGTGGCTGCTACCAGCCCAGCCCAGCGGTTTGGGATGGGGAACGGGCTCCGGAGGAGGAGGAGGAGGAGGAGACGGCAGCTCTTCCCCTCGCCGAGCAGCAGGTCTGGGGCTGCCAGCCCAGCGCATTCCTGTGCCGTGAGTCAGGCCTCCGAAAAACCAGGAGGCTTCAAAAATAATACTCCGTGCAGCCTTTGGGATGCTTCGCTCGCCTTCTGGCTCTCCGGCCTCCCCCGTGCGAGCGCTCTGCTCCCCAACGGGAGCAGGAACTGCTTTATCTCGAAGCCCAGCTGCGACCCTCAAGAACAACATCGCTCTCCGTGCAGGGAGCCCAGCGTGAAGCTGAAAGCAAACCCGCACTCCACAACTGCCTCGACAGTAAAAATCCAAGCGCCAGCCAAGCCTGCAGGGCTGCGGGGACACGGAGAGGGAGGATTTAGGGAGTGTTAGGGAGGGTGCTGCAGCCAGCGAGGGGCCTCCAGGCTCCCACCAAGAGAGGTCCCTGGGAGGGTGGGTGTGAAACCAGACATCAGAGCAGCTCTCTGGGCCTTCCTGCCTCTCCCGAGCCAAAGCTCCGCAATTCCCAGCCCCAGTGCAGCCCCACTGCAGGTCATGCAGCATTTTTTCCAGTGCTCCGGCCTGGTGTGAGGAGAGACATCACTCAGAAGCTGCTGGTTCACTGCTCCTGGGACACCATGAAGGCTCTGCTTTTCGGAGACACAGCTCACGCAACACTTCCTTCAGGTCCTGAGCTCTGGCAGAGCCAGGGAAGGATTACCCGAGCTCCCTTCAGCCCAAGGTGAACAGAAGGAAGTCACGGACTGGGTTGGGTTGGAAGGGACTTTAAAGTTCATCTCGTTCCAGCCCCACTGCCACGGGCAGGGACACCTTCCACGGGACCAGGACCCTATCCAACCTGGCCTCGAACACTTCCAGGAGGAATAAGGCTCCATGTCAGATCCCCTGCGCAGAGCCCAGCATCCCAAGGGCCAGGGCTGTGTCAGCGCGGTGCCACAGGTGCTCTGACTCACAGGCAGGGGTGGCTTGCACAATACAACTGATTACAGCAAATTACAGCTTTGCAGATTAGGGAAAACCAAAATCGGAGCCAGTGGGCCTTCAAACGCCACGGAGGAGCTGATGGCAGCCACTGAGCGGCTCAGGCATCCCTTGCACCCCTGTTAATCCCCCCTTCCCACAGTGAGACGCACGGGTGGGATGGCAGGAGGGGGCAGAGGGAATGGGCTGATGATTTATCTCCCTCTCCGACCCCCCCCACCTTGCTCCAGCAAATGTTTTCACTTGCATTAGCATCGCTGAAGCCGGGAGGATATAAATGAATGGGAAACAGCAGGAACCTGTGGCTTTATGGCACCAACATCTGCTGTAATGAACTCCTCAGACTCCATACAGCCCCGTCCGTCCTCACCTCACAGCACTCCCGGCCTGGCACTGGCCTGCCAGCCTGGCTTTGCCCAGCAAAGCCCAGCTCAGGACTCTCCCAAAACCCCACAGGGCTGCCAGGATGATCCCACTGGCCGCAAACACATTGGGAGAGAGAGAGCCATGGGGGATGCCACTGCTAGAAATGGAAGGAAAACAGAGCTCCTCGCAGCATCTTGGCTCGCTTAACTGACCCAAAATACAGATTTTTTAGAATATATCTTATAGATATAATTCCTGTTCGGCTAGGACAGGGATGGAAAGGGAAACAGCACCTATAGCACCAGAGGGACCCACGGGACCGTTCAGAGAGGACGACACACAGCTGGACCCTCCAAGCTCCTTACAGGGTCAGCTTTTGGTTTCTAAGCAGAGAAAACGCAAGCTGGATTTCCTCCCTGCCCCCCACAACTACCATTTCCAAGCGATTCTGCCCTCTCTAAAGAAGTGTTTTTCCATTTCTCTCCTTTTTTTGCTGTTGTTTCAGTATTTCACTCTGCTGCTACCATGCACAGAGAGCACCCGCTTCTAAGAGAGAGAGGGCTCCACAACGAAGCAGCTGAAGGAGAAGGACACAAAAATCCCCAAGCAGATCCTTCCACACACCCCTGTCCTCAAGCCTCCACTTCCGAAGAGCGGGATTTGATAGGCAACAGGTCTTGGAGCAGCTTTTCCCCAGCCATCTGCTCATGATCAGGCATCAGGCAGCCTCCTGCCACCCATGTCCTCACGCTGCTGGGGTACAGCAGTGCTGCTATCCCCCCTGCATCCCTCTGCCCCTGGGTGTTTTCCTGCTGGTGGTAGGGCAGAAGGGTGGAAGGACATTCCTTCACCAGGATGGCAGCGTCACACTGTCCGTAAACACCTTTGTCAGCCGAGTCCCCGCCTCCAGCATCACCCTCTGGATTTCAGCCGCCCTTCCACAGCCTCTGTGCAGCCCCGCGGGGAAAGACCCTCAAGCGAGCTCCAAATCCTCACACCAAGTTGTTTTCCTACCCAGAGGAGCACACACAGGAGCAGGATGAAGCCTGGAGAGCAGCCTGGCAGGTAAAGCCCCAGGCTCAGGGAGGAGGGACACGCTGGGAGCTGAGTTCCCCCAGCAGCAGTCCTGGGGATGGATGAGTGGACCAGAAGCTTTCTGGGTTTCAAACCCCCATCCAAAACAACACTTCTACCCCCACACCGCAAAGCCCAACACAAACAGCATGTACATTCTTTGTTATTAAAAGAGAAAATTGTTTTCTGGGTGATGCCTCTCCCTGCAAACCAGGCAAGGATGGCGAAGGGAGCGGATGATCACCCGGGCTAAGCACCCATCTCGGCTCCCTCCTCTGCATCGTCACATGCCATCTCCACACAACTCTCCTGGAGAAACACTAATTATAGCTCTCCAGCTAAAAACTCTATTATACACACACATACATATGCCACATTAGCAGCGTGCCTTGAGAGAGCTCCCCAGACGCAAACTGAGCCAGGTGGGTCAGGTTTGACTTGTTTTTTTTCTTCTTCATTCCCTCCCTCCCTCCTGCCCAGTCTTATTTCAACCCCTGCATGAACTCGGCGCACACAAAAATAAGAGGACAGAGCCAGGCACGAACACAGGCATATCCCCCCAACTCCCCTCAGCATCCACGGAAAGCTTGGCCACAGCTAGACCTTAACTCAGAGCAGCCTGGCTAATCCAGCCTGGCTAATCCAGCCTGGCTAATCCAGCTTTCCCAAACCCCCCCCTCCCCCGGCATCCCACGCCGTGCCGAGCCTCCGGGCCCCTTGCTGCCCATCCCTCAGGCACCGCTCCCAGCCTAGCAAGACACCAGTTGCCAGCTCTCAAAGCTCTCCCTTCCCACCGAGGGAGAGTTTCTTCTGGCTGGAGGACGCTGCTGCAGCGACGTCCAGGCCCCTGGATAAGTCAATAGTGCCATTCCTGTTTCCCATTTGCCGAAATACACTGGATCTTTGTGCGGCGGAGGCGGAAAAAATATTAATCTAATTAGACTCCCTCCCTAAAATTCCTCGTCACCTTAATCACGCTTCAGAAAAGAAGGCTTGGTTCATTTTCCTAGAAAATCAGCTTGTCAGGAGACGCTTTCAACTCCTTAACAAGACCAATCTGTGCTTCGCGACGCGTCCTCAAACCCTCGCCGGGAGCTGCGGGGAGCGAGAGATCCCGAATTCCCACCGGGATGACGACCTTGCCCAACACGGTTATGGTCTCCTCCAGCCTCCAAAAAGCCGTCGAACTTTGTAGGGCTGCGCTTCTGAACTCTACACTCGAGCACATCTTTTTACGCCCGGAGAATAAACACGGGCAGCTTTGCTTTGCCACCGCCGGAGGATGACAAAGGACAAAGTCCTGGGGTGCCGAGGATGTTCATGAGTTGTGGAGTGAGTGCGGGGCGGGGGGGAATATACAGCGGAAAGGCTGGATTTGATCACAGGAGTCCTAACGAGAGAGGGCAGCAGGAGAGATGTGCCTCTGTTTCTTGTCTGTGGCAGGGATTACTAACGCAAGGGCTGGATTTAAGTGCATCTCAATCACAAGATTGGGCTGCGCACAGGAAACTTTGAACAGCCATAGGAAAAGACCACTCGGCTGCCCGGCCATCAATCGCTCAGCTTATAAAAATGCAGATTTAATAATAATAATCATTAAAAAGAAAAAAAAGAAAAAAAAAGATAAAAAAATCCAGGCTGAATAGTTACTTATTTGACCCGCCGGGGAATCACAGCCGGCGCTACTACAAACAGGGCTGGGTTTGTTTTGCTTTTGCCAAGAAAAATAAATATATATATATATACATATATATACAGACAGAGAGAAACACAAGGAAGCGGCACGGCGAGGCGGGCAGGGAGCGCGCTGGCAGCTCGCATGCCCCGGAGCATCCCCCCCGGAGCGGGGAGCGCTGCCAGCCCGTATCCCNCCAGGCTGAATAGTTACTTATTTGACCCGCCGGGGAATCACAGCCGGCGCTACTACAAACAGGGCTGGGTTTGTTTTGCTTTTGCCAAGAAAAATAAATATATATATATATACA
>VZTF01001476.1:1672052-1727526 GCA_013397755.1 Cnemophilus loriae
AACACTCCCCCCCCGCGGAAATACTTTAAAGCAGCGTCCTGCTGCGCTCTTGGCACAGCATCGGGGAATGGGTTGGCTTGGAAGGGACTGCAAGATCGTCTCCTTCCGTGGGCAGGGACACCTTCCACCAGACCAGGATGCTCCAAGCCGCGTCCAACCCGGCCTTGGATACTGACAGGGATGGGGCAGCCACAGCTCCTCTGGGCAACCTGTGCCAGGGCCTCACTGCCTTCACAGGGAAGAATTTCTTCCCAATGTCCCCATCCAATCCTGCCTTCTGTCCGTTTGAAGCCATTTCCCCTTGTCCCATCACTACACGTTCTTCTAGAAAGTCTCTCTCCATCCTTCTTGTAGGTCCTCCAGGTAATCTTATACCCCTCCTCACCCCCCCACCAAAGAATGGGCATTAAAATCCAGGCTGCAGGATGTACCTGCAGGAGCATAAAAATAACAGATGCACATGCACACAAATAATAAAAGATAAAATTCACACACTGAGGGAGGTGTCCTGCAACTGCTTCTTGATACGTGGCCTTTTGGTTTTAAAGGGGGCTAATAAAAAGGATGGAGAGTGACTTTTTACTGGGGCAGATAGTACAAGGACAGGGGGGAATGGTTTTCAGCTGAAAGAGGAGAGATTTAGAGGAGGTGTTAGAAGGAATTTTTTTCGCTATGAAGGTGGGGAGGCCCTGGCACAGGATGCCCAGAGAAGCTGTGGCTGCCCCTGGATCCCTGGGAGTGTCCAAGGCCAGGCTGGACAGGGCTTGGAGCACCCTGATCTAGCAGTAAGTGTCCCTGTCCATGGCAGGGGGTTGCAACTGAATGATCTTTAAGGTCTCTTCCAACCCAAACCATTCCATGATATGCCCACATCTCCCTCCTTGTAAAGAGCTGTAAACAAACTCACAGCTTTGCAAGCTTTGGTGGGGCTGCAGTTTTCCAGCTGGTGAGTCTCTCCTCAGAATGGATTTAAACCCCGCCCTGGCTCCTTGCTCAGTGGAGGCAGAGGGAGGGGCAAAAGGGCTCAGCAGTGTTTTTTTGGGGAGAGAGACCCCCAAATTCAGCAAAGCCACGTGCTGCAGCCGTGTCTGTGCCATCAGGGTGCCAAGATCCACCCTTTTCCACTGAGGAAGAAGGGGCTGCCATGGCTGCCTAGAAATGGTTAAAATAGCATGGGAACTGCTAACTACTTTTAATTGCTGGCAGCTGCTCAGTTCCTCGGGGTAGGGCAGTGGGGGCGAAGGCGCCCTGGCAGGCAGGCAGGCGGTAATTACAGCCTGTGCCTCGCCGCCAGCCCGGTGCAACCGGGGCCGTGGGTTTGGCGCCGGAGCTCTCCAGGCTCAGCGAGCTGCTCCAGCCACGGGCTCGCTCCCAGGGCTCAGCCCGGTCCTTGCCTTCAGAGGGGAGTGCGAACCCCAACAAGATGCAGAAGCTGTTGGATTGGGATGTTGCACGCAGACCATCACCCAGAAATGAAAATCCACCTTTGGGAACCTTCCAGAGCCGCCATGAGCTCTTCCCGCTGCCCAGGTTCCTTCTCCCACCCTCTGCCTCAGCCAGAGGCACCCCCAAAAACCAGGAAGTACTCGTGGCACGCTGCTTGGGCCACCTGCACATCACTGGTGATGCAGCTGCCTTGAGTGCTACCTCGAGCATCCCACACTCGGCTGCACTTCAGCCGGTGTTTACAGAGCAGTGGGACGTGCCGGAAAAGGCTGAAGAGCAGAAAAAGAAAAATCTCATTTCCAGTTGCTGTCGAGGGAGCGAAGCTGTAAGGGAAGAGCCTGGCTGGGCAGCGAGGAGAAGGGGTGCACCTGATGCAAACCCAGCAGTGCTGGCACTGGGGGTGAGAGCTCTGGGAAAATAAACCAGGACAAAAAGGTGTTTTCCAGCTGGATCAGGCCAGATGAGTGGAATTTCAAAGTGCCTACTTTGGGAAGCAGAGTGTGCCATTCATAGAAATGAATGAGAGCGGATGGGTTAAACCGGGCAGCGTTTAAGCCAGCATGGTATTCAAAATATGAATTAAAGCGATGCAAATGAAGGGTTCACTTACCCCTGTTGGGCAATTTGAGAAAAGTATGACATGACAAACTATCATTAAGGCAAAGGGCTGTTTTTCCTCCCAGGTGTTTACGTACTACCCCTTGTTTTCCCTCTAATGGCCAGGCATGAACGTGTCAATCAAATTCCCGGTGCGGCAGGACCGCTCCCAGCAGCTGATCCGAGGTGTGAGGAGTTGCACCGGGCTCAGCTGGACTGGCAGGGTCCAGCCCTTGTCATCAGCCCCAGAGGGGCTGGATGAAGCCAAGGGGAAGCGGATGGCACACGGGAAAGGATCCCCAGCACCTGAGGTGGTTGGCATTCTGCACCAAGCACAGGGAGGGACTGCTCCCAACTCAGGGGTGCAGCAGGATCCCACTGGTGACACACACGGCACCTGAGCAGGGACCTCTCTGGGCTGGACACAGCCAGGAGGAAAGGGGTGCATGAAAGCGTTAAAAAAGATGGCAATCAGATGAATAATAAACAGAGGAAACTCCCAAAGCTTAATCAGGAGGTGAGACAAAGACTCGCTTGTTTGGGATTCGAGGTCACGGCGCCCTTCAGCTCTGACCGCACCGTCATGGGAGGGGTGGGTTTCTTTTCCCACCCAAACTTTGGAGGCAGAGCAGACCTGAGGTGGGCTGAAACATCCTCTGTTGATTCCTTTCCTTTCAGACCTTGCTCCTCGCTAAATATCTCAGTGATCCGGGATAAGGCTAGGCTTGCTGGCACTGAGATATCAAGACATCTTTACGGTACAAAAAAAATTTCAATCAGCGGGAAGAAGGATGATTTTATTTATTTGTTTTTAAAGAGCTTGTTTCTTTTAAGCCCTCAGATGTTATTTGCAGCCGTGGTCGGCTGGAAAGGCTGCAGCCAGGGGTAGCCAGAGGTGCTTTTTTATTTGGGGGTTCGGAGGTCTTGGAGGCAATTTGCATGGCATTATCCATAGCTGTGCTATCGGGACAAACAGTCCTGCCAACCTAATTAAGCATTAGGAAGGAGAGAGCATCTGAAGACCAGCACACAGGGGAAAAAGAGGGGATATGCAGCAAAGCTACTGATAATGTGGGGTCGAGGCACTGGGAAGGGCTTCCCCAGCACGGAAAAGCCTTGGTAGAGAGTTCTGATTTCCCTGGGATGCTGCTGCCCAGATGCCCTGGCATTGCCTCCCCACCAGGTCACCCTGTCACATCTCCTCTTGCTCCTCAAAAAGCCGCTTCCCTCCTCGGGGAATCCAGCCGGGCTGAAATCCCCCCGCTTTTTGTAAAGAGGGAATTTTAATAGGGAGCTTGGTTGTTACCAGGAGAGCCCTGGCACAAAGTAAACACCGAGTTAGCCGTGCTTCATTTCATTTTTTTTCCCTGCTACTGACGATTTCCTCACCTGAGAGCTTTGGGAAGCACCAAAGGAGGCTGCAGAAATTCCTGCTGACAGACCTGCTGCAAGGATGCTGTTACTGCCACCAGGAAGTCCTGGACGCTGCCTGAAAAGGACAGGGAATTTGCTTCTCTACACAATGCAGGGAGAGTCAGGGCAGAAAAAGGGTTGGAGGAGGACAGAGCAGGTTTTCCTGTAAAACAGGTGGACCGGTGTATTTTGACAGGTAGGTTGTTGCTGGGGGACACCTGGATGGAGCCAGCATGTCCCCTTGTTTTTCCATGGGCCAGCTTCCCTGGGCAGGCAGTGACAGGGCATGGGGGAAGTGCTTGAAACTGGAAGAGGGGACATTTAGAAGAGATGTAAGGTAGAAATTCTTCCCTGTGAGGATGGGGAGGCCCTGGCACAGGGTGCCCAGAGAAGCTGTGGCTGTCCCAGGATCCCTGGGAGTGTCCAAGGCCAGGCTGGACGGTGCTGGGAGAAACCTGGGATAGTGGAAGGTGTCCCTGCCCAGGGCAGGGGGTTAGAACAAGGTGATCCATGGAGTCCCTTCCAACCCAAACCATGCCATGATTCTGTGATTCCCTGCTGATTTTCCCCCAGGCTCTCTGAGGGTGAAACAGCCAGCACTCTCCCTTCCTTCCCCCACTCCATGGGCTCCCCCAGCCCACAGTGAGGTTACCCCTTTAAGCTCAGAGCAGGGCAGTGAAGGCAAGGGACTGTCCCGCCCCTCACCTCCAAACAGGGATGCACATTCCATGCTTGGGCTGGCAGGGGCTCCTGAGGGAGCTGAGCAAGGCTCAAGAGAAGATGCAGCACCTTCATGGAAGCTGAGGATGGAGAAGACCCCCTTGATTAGCAAGACATCATGCATGCCCAGGGAGCCACCCCTGTCAGGGACAGGACCAGAGAGGGCAGAACATCCCCAAGATGAAGACCAAGACGATGGAAACACCATTTACATATCCCCAAATCCTCCAGCCCATGGGATGCCTGGTGTGCAGGGCCTGCACCAGGTGTGGGGAACAAGGTGTGATCTCTGAGTCCTGGCTCCCTCCCAGAGGGAGCTCATGGGCAAGAGATGGAGAAGAGAGGCAGGATCTCCATGAAGGCACTGGGGAGGAAGCGGGAGTTTGTGCTTCAGTGGCTCCCAAGTCCTTTCTGCTTTGCAGAGCTTTACGAGTGACACTGGCGTGTGATTCGATTAGGGAAAGCGCTTCACTTTCTCCCGACTCCAGAGTCTCCTTGGCTTCAGCTCGAGATGCGATGGAAATCCTGCTGGGCGTGGGGAGAGGCAGACACAACCCCCCTCCCCACTCCCCCATGTCCCCTTGGACCCTCGTGTCACCTCTCCCCTCCACCTTGGCTGGTGCTTCACAGCATCTGTGTCCCACAGGAGGATGGAGGTGAAAGCTGCTCCCCCGGGGCCAGGAAAGCCCGGTTAGGAGACGGTGATTCCCAAGGTGACCATAACCCACGCTATGAACCCTTTCCCATGTGAGGGGCTGGGCTGGGTGGCTGGGAGCAGCTCCACACGTGCACACGGGGAACCATCGGGAAGGAGCGAGCGCCCCAAACCACCAGAAAATGCCTTGGGGGTTTTCACTGAGACCGTGGTTTGCTCCAGAGGGAGCTGTCGGCATCTGGACCGGAGTCAGCGGTGCCTCCCGAGCATCTGGAAGAGAAGAGGGCGGGGGAGAAGGGAGATCAGCACAGCCACGAAGGAGAGCAGGGACCTTCCCGTCTCCATCCTCCATGTGAAGCAGGGCTGGCAGGGGAGTTGGAAATTGCCAGGAGGGATGAAAAAGGGAAAGAAAAGCCACAGCAGGACGGTATAAAAACCCCAGTGCCGTGGAGCAGGTGCAGAGGCAGTGATAATTCTCCGTTTCTTCCAACAGAGGAACTAGGAGCGCCCAAATCGAGTTATCGGGCAGCAGATTTAGGGACAAACAAAAGACGGCGCTTTTTCCACGCCACCCGTGATTAAATTATGGAACTCATTGCCACAGGGTGCTATGGAGACCTACTGCCTAAGTGGCCCCCAGAAAGCATTTAGGCAAACTCACGGGGCACAGGGGTCTGTCAAGGTCTGTTAAACATGATGGAACGGCCACCTCAGGGAGTTCCTGAAGCCCAGGGCTGCCGGCAGCACGTGTCGGACAAGGGGCTCAGCAGACCTGCCATGCCTTGCCAGGAGTGCTGGACCAGCATAGCCTGGGAGATAAATAGCCTCTAATCACCTAAATAAACCACTCCTCAAATCCTCCTGAGGGCATGGAGAGGTTATTGGGCTCAGAAGTGCCCATGATGATGCTACAGGATAGGCAGAGAGGGGACCCCAGAGTTTCTGTCCACATCCCAGTGCAGGGATCCTCCAGGATGCCTCATTAGGGATTTTTGGCTGGGGCTGCCCTCACAGCTGGCTGGGTGAGCCAGGGTGAGCAGGGCTCTGCTCTTTCCACAGCTTCAGGCCGAGATGCTCTCGCTCAGGAAGGAAAGGGGGGAAAAAACATCCCCCACTCCCTGTGAAGACACCACGTTCCAGACCCGCCTGCCATAAGCACGGCCCCTGCTCCTCGCTCTCCATCCAGTGTGTCAGCTCAATAATTTATCGTCCAGGAGGTGCAATAACCATCCATAATTCACGAGCAATAATGTTCTACAAGTCGGAACTGGCAATTTGGCTCCGCGGACCGCGCGCCGCCTTCCCGGGGCTGCCTCGTGCCACTTCCAAGGACTCGTTTCTTCTTGCCAAAAGGCACGAAGGCAGCAGCCACCTCCAGGTGGATACAGCCCTGAGGGGCATCCTAATAACAGCAGGTTCTGGAGCAGTGTCCATCTGTCCCTGCTCTTCAGGTTCCCAAGGCCTTCCTCACACGCTGGTCTGAAAACGATGAAGAAGTTTTGGGTTTTGCTCTGCAGGGCTGACAAAACCCACGCCCTGTGAGGCTCTGTGTTGGTGGAGCAACGATGGAGGTGCTTGGGAGGAGCAAGACACGGTGCGTCAGCAGTGCAGAGACCTGGCATTCAGCAGCAGCTCGTCGCAGCAGTGGGTGGTGTTTTTTGGTGGCCCTTCCAGCAGGAGGAAGGGAATCCTAACTTCCAAGGCTGATAGACGGCTCCAAGGCACGGGATCCAAGTGATAACTTGGGATTAGGGGTGGCAGAAAGGGCTGTGGGGGGGTGCTGCAGCGATGGGTTGCCCTCCAGGAGGTAACAGAAGCGTCACGGTCTCAGCAGGGAAGCACAGCAGCTCCAGGCAGAGGTGGGAAATGTGAGCCACCGAGTTCTCAGATTAGAAAAACACCTCTTGCTCGGCAAACTCTGTTAGTCAGACGTAAAACACGGTGAAGCAGAGCATGCTGGAGCTCCCTCGCTCCTGGGGGAGATGTTTATTAACTCGTCAAAACACAACGGCTGTTGTTGCCAGCAAGAACCTGGAACGGCAGGGAAGAAAAAAAAGAAAGAAGACAAAATAGAAAAAGGGGAGAAAAAATAAAAATCACATGTGAAAACCATCATTTGCTTCCGTGTACTTGGCTGGGGATGGTCTGTGGAGCGTGCCTGAGTCTGGACCACGCAGGGATCCGGGAGCATCCTCCTGGAGAGGCCGGGCAAGAGGCTGTGGCACGGCCTGGCTCCGACTCTCACACTTTTTGCAGGAGCCACTCCCTGACCTGGGTGTAATTGGGCCACTTGGCACACCTGGCCCGACATAAATTAGAGCTCCCGAAATAAATAAGGTGATAGCTGGCAATGAGACACCCAGTTAATGCCGGGATAGCACGGGGCCGCAGTCTTTACATCCCAGGGACACTGGAACAGGGAACGGGAGAGCAGCCACCCGGCTGCTGCAATTATTTTAATCGTATTTGTTTTAAGTGCTACAGATCAGGGACTAAGTTTCTTCACCAGTTATTTGCTGTTGCTTTACTTGCCTTGAAAGAGAGATAGAGGATTAACTGGTGGAGGGGTATCATTATCCCTGCTTTTGCCAAGAGTATCCCTCTGAAACGAAGCCCTGTTGCTCTGAATAACCCTGATATTCCACAAGTTCCATGGCACAGGCAGCATTGTCAGTTAATTATTATAAGCCCGAGGGGGTTTGTTGGGGTGACACTGGCCTTGATTCATAGAATCCTACAAGGTTTGGGTTGGAAGGGACCTTAAAGAGTCGTTCCAACCTCACTGCCATGGGCAGGGACACCTTCCACTCTCCCAGGTTGCTCCAAGCCCCGTCCAACCTGGCCTTGGACACTGCCAGGGATCCAGGGGCAGCCACAGCTTCTCTGGGCACCCTGTGCCAGGGCCTCCCTCACAGAAAACAATTCCCAAGATCCTATCTAACCCTAAAGTCGCCCCACAGTGAGGGTGGCCATTACAGACCAGGGTTGTGGTACTTTCTGTAGGGTTTTTCCGGCCTCTCCAGCCTCCAGCACTGTCAATATGTACTTTAAAGAACAATTTACACCTAAAAATGCTCCCCTCCTGTGAAAGCGCCGCCGTGCAAAACAGCAGATGGTGTTTGAACACTGCAAAATGGAAAATATATCTTTAAAAGAGAGATAGATACCAGAGTTGTCTTGGCGCTACGCGGGTGCCTCGGGGTCTCGATTTGCAGCTTTCTGCATGGGGGAAAAAAAAAAAGATGGCAAGTGCTGTGAGAGGATATTGGTGGCAGGAGAATGTTTTTCCTGACGGGTCCTTGGAAATCGTGGCATGGGAACAACCCAAAAGGACTCTGCAGGAGGGGCTCTGACACCAACAGCCCTCACGGGCCACCGCGTGTGCCCAGCTAGGGGTGGGACAGGGAGCAGAGCAGGCTTTTTTTTCCTCCCTTTCTCCCCTCACTCGAGCTCATCCTGCCTCTTTGGATGAAATGCCGTTTATGGAGAGGCAAGGTGGGGTGGGAGAAGCATAAACC
The DNA here is from genome assembly GCA_013397755.1 of Cnemophilus loriae. Classification (NCBI taxonomy): domain Eukaryota; kingdom Metazoa; phylum Chordata; class Aves; order Passeriformes; family Corvidae; genus Cnemophilus; species Cnemophilus loriae. The sequence continues at coordinate 1,680,402 of VZTF01001476.1, forward strand.
ACCCTGCTGCCACTTGGGGCTGCTGGGAGAAGTCAGACCTGTTGGGATGCTGACCCTTCCCAGGTCCCAGCCCCAGGCTGGCATTCCAGGATTGATGCAGCAGGAGGTCCTGCTCCCAGAACCACACACCCAGTGGGACACTAACACTGCTTTTGTACATGAAACATCAAAACTACTCCTTAAAAATCCCTCCTCTCTCTCCCCATCCTGGAAGCAAAACCCTGCCGAGCCTCCGTCCTCCAGGCAATCCTCCCTCTGTGTGAAAAAAAAAAACAACCCTTTTTCTTAGAGATCTTCTCAATAAAAAAAGCTTGAACGCTGCTAATTTCCAAAATAAACAAGCAAATCTTTAGAGCAGCAAACGCAAAGGGCCCCCAAGGCATCTTCTAAATGTCAGGAAAAAGCATCAGGGCTGTCGCCGCCTGCCCAGCGCCGGCTCCCGGCACAGGGGGCATCTTCGGGAAGTTTGGGTTTGGTGGGAGCAAAGAAACCCCCAAACCTGGGCCCCCTTTGAAGCTCTGCAACAGGAAAAAAAATACCATAAATCGGGCTCGGCTTCACTCCTAGCAACGACATTTTGACAGCTTCTATTTCGGGGATGGCTTTATTGTTTTCCCCCTGGTCCTCAATTAATGCCTTACCTCGAAATAGCTCTGAGCCAGCAGGACTTTTCCACTCACCAGGCTGCGAGCTGCTCCCAGCTTCCCCCGTGGTGCAAATGCTCGTGGATTGGGCTGGCTGTTCCCAGCCTGGCCCCAAACCTCCAGTTTAGATCCCTTGAACAAGGACAACCTCCCTGCTGAAGCCAGGTGCTCATGCTTAAAAGTCAACCTGGAGGAGAAAAAAAAAACCCAGCTTTGCAAACCTGTTCTCCATCGTTCTGAGAGTGCTGTGCCCAAGTATGTGAAGTGCACATAGCCAGTGCCCAGGAGAAACACGGGCTGGGAATGCTGTAAGGGATGCAGGGAGGAAGATGGAGCCAGGGCTGATCTTTACATTCTGCACTTGATTTTGGAGGCAGGAAAAGTTCGCCGTAAGGATATTTGGGTAGGGAGTGGATGGTCTGTGAGGTCCCTTCTGAGCCAAACCCATTATATGATTCCATGACATTCCCTGTGGTGCTGGCTGAGCTGGACAGCCCCAAATCCAAAGGGATTGTGCTGAGCCTCACACAAGGACATCACCCCCCAGACCCCCTTGGGCTGCCTGCTCCCATTGCCACTGAATAAACTCCTAAACACCCCTCTCAAGGTTACCCAACAGTGGTTAAAGATTTAAGAAAAGCCCTGTACAATGTATACGGCTCCTCCTGAAATATTCATCCCCCGGCATCAATGTTTCATCAATTTTCTATCACAGATCCCCCCCGGACACTGGCTTCAATCATATTGGTGCAGACAGGGGAAAACAGATACATTTACACAACCAGCTGCCTCCAGTTGCCTCTTTTCCCCCATAATTCAGCAGCTCTCAATCAGCCCGTGCAGACATCCCCTTCCCTCTGCTCCGGGTGAGCCAGCAGTGCCCCCAGCTTCCCTCTGGGAGCGGCTGACACGGGAGTGACTGTGGAGGGCAACCCGGATGCAGCACGGGAAGGCTTTTGCAGCGAGATGCTGGGCACTCAGCCGGAGCCATCCTAGAGCCCAGGAGCCATTCCAAAGCCTCCAGTTTATAATTTACCTGCGAGAGCACCTGTGCTCCCACTGCAGGATGCCAGCTGCCCTTTCCCCCTCACCCAGGGCTCCCAGGAACCCCATTTTCCACTCAGTAGCCACACTCCTGGGCACACACTAAACACCATCTCCCCCAGGTCCTTTTTTAAAATCTTTTCCTTTTTAATTCCTGTAAGCAGTTTCACCTGTGTTAAGCACTTGCCTGTGCCTCTCCTGGCCCCACTAAATGCCCAACAGGTTGCCTCAGTCTGCCCATCAGTCCTCACCCAGCTGCTATGAAATGAGGGAGGGAAAGAGCTCCTGCCGCAGTCATCTTTTGATTTCAGCATGGCTAACGAAGTTAAAGGAGACCTTTCCTCTCTCCCCAGCCTGAGCTGGAGAAGCCAGAACATTTCAGCTGTTATCTGATTTGATGTGCAAAAAAACAGAGGGAGAGGGAAAAAGAAAAACCCTCGCAACTCACCGCTGGCTCCTTCTCGCCTTTAATTGAGGATACAAATGCCAGGCTGATTTTTGCTCTCCTTGAAATTTCCTCTGTCAGTACAGGGCTCCCTCTGGTTCAGGACAAAAATTGACTTTGTGTCATGAATGAAGTAATTATTTCCCTCCACAAATGAATATGGCAATTATTTCCCTTTTGGGGAGGGGAGGGAAGTGTGTGTGAGGTTTGAGCTGCTGAGCGGAGCCGCGCTCCCTTCCCAGAGCAGGGATGAGCTCGGGCTTTGCTCAGCAGTGTTTGTCCCCTGCTCACACTCAGACACCTCTCAGGCTCAGCTGGATCCCCACCAGACACAGGCACTTTGCTGGATCAGGGGCTGTGCTGAGGGGGGCAATTAGATCAGCCCTTATGGCTTGAGCTGGAATCAACTTTGATCCCTCTGTGCTTAGGGAATAAGGGACATTCCCTAAGGTGCCCATCCTGTATCCCTTCACTGAGGAAGAGCAAGGATGAAATACCACCTTCTTGGCTACGTGCACAGGGGGATTATTTGAGACATCTAGAATCCCAGACTGGTTTGGATGGGAGGGGACATTAAAGATCACCTATTCCATCATCCCTGCCATGTGCTGGGATGCCATCCATGAGGTCCTCCTGCAGCAGCAGGGCTGTATTTGGAGACAGACGTGTGTCACGCATTCACCATGCAACCTCTTGCCTCCTTTTCCCCCTGGGTATTCACTCCGTGCGTGCCCATTTCCCTACTCTGGCAAGGAAGGGCTCACCAGCTCACAAAGTGTTTCTCCACCGGCTCTCGAGCACGTTGCAGCTTCTGCAGGTGTTAAAAGCCGCTGTAAAGAGAGACACAAAGAAAGTTATTTGCAGCACACGCCGAGATCTCTGAACCCCGCAAAAGCAGTGACGATGCAGCAGCGTGTCCTGAAGAGCGATGAACCAGCACTGAACCAGCACTGAACCATTAACTATTTCCAGGAACACAAACCCCAGGCAATCCTGCACGAACGTGCACTTTCCCTGCCAGAGCAGATGGGGCACTTGTGGCAGCACTCAGAAACCTTGTCCTTGCGTCAGAGGTTGGAAGGAGGGATTCCGGGCATCTTCTCCAGAAAATCACATCCCTACCGCCACGGCCACACCAATTCCAACAGCACAAGAACAAGGAGGGTTGTAAGAGGGAGAAAAGTGGTAACAAATATATTTTTTAAATGTGTTTATTGTATATAAGGCTGTCACCTTACATACAGTTAAGAAGATTTTTACAGTGAGGGTGGTAAAATACAGGCACAGAGGGGTGGAAGATGACCCATCCCTGGAAGTGTCCAAGGCCAGGTTGGATGGGGCTTGGAGCAGCCTGGTCTAGTGAAAGGTGTCCCTGCCCATGGGAGGGAGTTAGAATTAGATGATCTTTAAGGTCCCTTCCAGTCCAAACCATTCAGTGATTCTGTGATTCTACAAGCAGGCAGAAATCCCGTACCAGTTATTTACCTGCACAGAATTCCGTGTTTATTTTACTGCTGACATTTCACAGCCCATCATCGCGTGAGCCAGCACCAACCCCCCGCCCTCCCAGCGAGACCCCATCTCTCCACTCCAGGAGTTAAAACCGCAGGACACAAGCGCCGCTCCCAAGCCAGCCAGAAAGTCACTTGAAGGTTGGGAGTGACCTTGAAGGGAGCTGGACATTGCCTCGTTGGCTGCGGCGGCGGGAGCGTGAAAATGTATTGCAGCCCTTGGGCAGCCTTCAGTTCTCATTTAGGCTGTTAATCAGAGGGGGAGAGGGAGGAGAGCAGCAGCAGCCGCAGCTTTTCCCCGCGAGCCTGGCTGGAGAAGTGTGAGTGGCACTGGGAGGGCCTGCAGGACACGGGCGTGGGGGTGGTGGGGGGGGAGCAGCTCTGCCTTCTGCAAGGAGCAACTGCTCTAGGAGCCGAATATTCCCTCATTCTTCTTAGTCTCGTCACAGTTGGAGTCACCCCAGTTTTTTATTCCACGTTTTGTTTGGTTGCTCAGGTGTGCACAGCAGCTCTGTGGGTCTCTGCCGAGGGTGGCATTGCCCCATTGCTCTGCCCGGCAGTTTGGGGCAGCTTTGTGACCACGGGGGATTTTGTGACCAGGGGGATTTTGTGACCCAGTGGACCAACACCAAGGTGCAGGTGCCCCAGAGCATCCTGCCCTCTCTGTGTCATGGCAGCGGGACCTTGCTGCTTTCAGCCTTCACGTCACCGACTGCATCCCAAGCATGCCTGAGGAACAGTGCAGCTCCTCTGGGGACCTGGCACAGGGTGTCCAGAGAAGCTGTGGCTGCCCCATCCCTGGAGGTGTCCAAGTGGATGGGGCTTGGAGCAACCTGGGATAGTGGGAGGTGTCCCTGCCCGTGGCAGGGAGATGGAACAAGGTGATCCTTAACGTCCCTTCCAACCCAAACCCTTCTGGGGTTGTATGACCTTGTGCCATGAAGCTGTTAAAAAAGGACAGAGAGGGACACAGGCACAGGCTCCTTGCTCGGAGAATGGGGCTGGTGACCTGCCCTGCCCAGAGGAGTCATTCAAACAAAGGTGGGATGCTCTAAGGGAGAGCAGACAAAATTTGAGCAGAGAAGCCACCGCCCCACTCACCTGCACCACTTCCCCTCCTCCAGCACTGCAAGGGTTAAGATGAGTCTATTACTGTTTGCTTGTCACTTTGTCGCTGATCTAATGACCATCGATAATAGCTGAATAAGAATTGATGGAGAGATGGATTTAATTAACCCCGGTGTCAGCAGCTCGCATTGCTGTCTGTTTGTGTTAATGGGGCAGCTCAGGAAAAAAACCTCTCCTGAGCTTTGCGTGGCTCAGCCTGTGGCAAGTACAACACTCCTATTCATCAGCTGCACCCTCCAGGTAAACCCAGGCAGTGCCACATGGCAATTGCTTCCTCCTGTCCCCAAAAGAATAAAATAATCACCTGCTCCGGCGCACTCTGAGTTCCAGCTCCATCCGCCACCCCATCTTCACTCCCTATCCCGGCTGCTACTGCCTTGGGCAGCGCAGCCAAGGTCTCGGCAGGGTGGCTGGGAGTGCTGATATTGGGAGGGGGGACCCCTTTATTTAGCAGGGGGACAGTGCTGGGGGTTTGATAAAAGAGCAGCACAAAGGCAGCAACCGCTTTGCGTTTCCTGACAGCGCAGACGCCGGGGCAGAGATGCAGGCAGAGAGGTTTTCCCAGCCAGACAGACATCCTCTGGCATCCTCCTCCTCCCCAAATCCAGGTGTTGCATGCACTCCACTGGGATTTATCCTCTTCTTCTGGGTTTCAAGCTAGTTTGGGAGCCAGCTCCAGATGAGCAGGCACAGAAGTACAGCCCAGATTGGGGCTGGAAGCTCAGACCAGGCCATTCCAGCCCCACTAACGAGGCTGGTCCTGCCCACTCCTTGATTGCAGCTGGTAATTAGTGTCTGCCAGCTCCTGACCCCTCTTCAGCCGACCTTCAGGTGCAGCAGATAACAGCTCATACTGCTCCTCATCCTCCAGCCCTTGGCTTATCAGGAGGATCACGGGGGAAATGCCAGCCTGGAGGAAGGGTGGGTGCATGGCCATCCTCACCTGTGGACACCCAATCCCAGTGAGGAATTTCCTGGCAGCTCGGGGAGCAGTGGCAGCATCATCCAGCACCCCCAGCTCACCCAGCTTCAGCACCCCTTTTCCAGGGCAGTAATCCACGGGTGCACCCCAGAGCAGCCCCCTCCCTGGGTGTTATCCATTTGGGAGACCTCTCAGGGCAGGCTTGGGGGGGCTTGTCTGACACCCACCGGGTTTTCTTCACACTTCCCCTTCCTCTCATTTTCGGCTATGATTGATTTTCGTGTTCTAACACGCGTCCAGCCTTGACCCCAGGCTGGCAGGTCTGGATCCATCTGGATCCGCGTCTAGGGGTGCACTGGGATGGTGCTGGTGCCATCCCTGCCTCGCTGGGCTGCTCCTCGGGGCGCTGCAGCCGGAGATTCCCCGTGCTTGCTGTGACAGACCAAGGCACGACTGTCTGAAGGAATAAGCTTCCCAGGGCAACGCCTTGCCAGGCTAAAAATACTCCTTCCAGTAAAAACGCCGGCTCCCTCTGCCAGCTCTGTCTCGTGGCTGGCACTTCCAGGTAGGACAGGACGCAGATCTTCCACGATACGAGGGCACTGAAAACACCGGTTGTTGGCAAACCTATTTCCTGCTGGGAAACAATGAGGTCAGCTCTTGGCCCTGGCACCTCGTCCAGCAGTTGCAGGCAGCTCCGAGGGAGCGAACGTCTCCGCCAGGATTCCCACGGAAAAGACAGGCGTGGAAAACGGGTGCGTGGACGAGTGAATATTGAGAATATTGCCGGGGAGGTGAAAGCTGGTGTCAACAGAGATTAGGGCTCTGTTCCTGCCCTCCGGCTGCAGGGCGGAGAGAACATCACCTGCCCACAGAAAGGTGAGGGATTTAATTCAGCAGCAGCTCATCTGGAGTTTCCAAGACCTTCACAGAGCTCTCCAAGCAGTCCTTGGAGCATTTTGGGTGTGGATTAGGGGAGCCGGTCCTAGCGATGCAATGGGACATATGGATCTCTCCCTCCCTATCCCAAGATGTTTCTTTTCTCCCAGCAGGGAAGAGAAATAGCTAAAATAAGCAAAGCTGGCAGCGGAATGCAGAACTTATCCTGGCCTCCTCAACACAGTCCCTGAAGCAGCAAAATTCATCCTGCCGTGGCAGGAATTGGGGAACCTGGGAAGAAGCCCAAGACCGAGCACCATCCCAAGTCCTTCCTAGCCTGGCAGGGCTCCCAGCTGCTGAGCTGAAGGTGAGCTGGAGCTTTCCTCCCCTCAGAATATCCCACATTTTCCTCTTTTAGCTTCCTTTTCCCAACAGAACGTCGGTGACTGCCCACGGCTCCACTTCATCCCCAGGAAAAGATGGGCAGGGCACAAGCAAGGTCTGTCCTGCTCCGGAACAGCCTGAGCCTTTGGAAAGATGCTGATTTAGAGAGAAACAGGCTTCCTGTTTTGCTCATCCCTGTCCCAGACAGAAAGTACCTTTGCCAAGTACGTCTTCAAATCCCTGCCAGTAACCTGCAGTCATGGAATACGTGAGGCTGGGGAAAAGAAAAAAAAAAAATCCAGCAGAATTTAATTTTGAAGACCCAGCCAGTCTTATAGCTTTTCAACTGCTGGAGCAGGTGAGCCAATAATAAAATCAACTGCCCAGAGAGGAAATGAATATTGGGTTTTGTTCCAAAAGGATGAGTTCAGCCAGCGTCAGAAAGAAAGGAAAAAATAATAATCATAGAAAATAAAAGAAGAGTAGGAATTGTTCTGTGACAAACGTATTTTGACAATCCAGCTGGAAGGGCTGACAGAGTTATGAGTGAGGGGGAGGAATTACTGATCTCTGAGTGTCATCTCACTTGTTTTTCTTGATTCAGCCTGGCCCTGCTAACAATGTGTGTCACTGCCCAGCGCTGGGAACATCCTTTGATGAGTGACACGTGGTGCTCCCCACGGCACAGCCCGGCTTCCTCCTGCATTTTACCTGCCAGCAGCACCAGGGGTCTGCAGGGGGGACCCGCCAGGCAGGCTGGATGTGGGAAGGTCACAGGTGGAGGGCCCAGGGTCTCCAGCCACACATCCCAGCGCATTCCTATTTGTGGTGAGCCTGGAGTTGCATTTCCTGGTCTCCTTCCTGGCTGAAGCCGTGGAATCACAGAATGGCTTGGGCTGGAAGGAGCTTGGAGATCCACTTGTTCCCCTGGCAGGGACACCTTGCACCATCCCAGGTTGCTCCAAGTTCCTTTCAGCCTGGCCTCAAATGCTTCCAAGGATGGGGCAGCCACAGCTTCTCTGGGAATTCAATACCAGTTCCTCACCACCCTCACAGGGAAGAGCTTCTTCCTAAAATCCCATCTAACCCTGCCCCCTGTCCATGTGAATCATCCCCCCTCATCCTGTCACTCCGTGTCCTTGTCCAAAGGCCCTCTCCAGCTCTCTTTAATGCTGTTCTCACTGTTTTCATCCTCACATTTTGAAATGGGGCTCAAGGTCTCTCTGCACCCACAACCCCGTGCTGGGTAAAGGGGAGAAGCGTGGGAGGGTGGCAGCTGCTGGAATTGGGACTCACGAGATGAAAACAAGAGCCACTCAGGAGTTCTGGAGATCCTGACATCTCTCTGTGGGGGCTGGAGGTGCCTGGTATGGAATGGAGTCTGTGAGTGTGGAGCAGGTGGGTGTTGCTGAGGGGTCTCTGGTGTCTATCACCACCCCTCCTCCTTGGCTAAAATCTACGTCTGGAATGGGGACCTCAGGGTTTTAAATGCCCCTTCTCAGTCTGAGCTGTGCAGCTCCTGCAGTGACCACTTCTCCTGTGGAATCTGAACCCTGGATGGAGCCAGGCTGTAAGAGCCCATTAATTTTAATTACCTTTACAGCAGGGCTCAGCACCAAGGTGGGCAAACCTGGTGGCATTTGATGGCATTCAGAGAGGTCCTCTCTGGTTAAAGGACACCTGTGAGAGGCTGCTTCAAGCCACGCTGTGCCCAGGCTCTGGGAGAGGGATGCTCCCTGTGACTCGTTCTGAGTCAGCTTGAGTCACCTGCCTCCACTTGCCGCTGCTGATTTACTACCCACAGTCATTTTGAGAATTGGGGATTATCAGCTTCTCATTCAGATTTTCCCCCTCCAATGTGGAAGAAATCCATCTTGTGGGGGGGCCCTATGGCAGAAGTGGGTCCGACAGCAGCTTTCTCCATGGCTCTCCACTGTTTTTAGGACTGCTGGAGAGAACCGGAGATCTTCCTGCACCTTCTTGGGGCTCGATTCCTCAGCCTGATTCTGCAAGCTGTCCAGACAAACACATTTCTGCTTCCCCACCGAGTGCCATCTTTCAGGACATGTTTCCTGAGGGTCAAAGCAGAGGGCAACCTCCCAGAGAACAGTGTGATGCTCCTGAGCTAAATAAAGCTCTTGGAATGAAACCTCCTCGGAGGGACAAGAGCAGCACGAATTTCTGTCAAGGCTTGGTGGGTGGCTCAGTGTTTCCAGGAAGAGCCACCTTGTGTTTGCACTGACAGCCGTTAAAACTGGGGGATGGAGTTCAACCAGTTGAAGGTCGGGTTGTCTGGGATGGGAAATGCTCCAGAAACTTCCAGTGATATATTTTACATTTTAAAGCCTGTTCCTGTGACTGTCTCGTGCGGATCTTTCCCACTCAGCTTGATGTCTGTGCCCAGCCTGGCCTTGGGAGAAAGAAACCCATCCACTCAGGCTGTTCTGGATAGACAGGAAGTGCAAAATAGACAGGTCCAGACATTTTCAGTTGTTCCTCATTTCAAGACAGACATTGAGGGGCTGGAGCGTGTCCACAGAAGAGAGTGGAGCTGGGGAAGGGTCTGGAGCCCCAGGAGTGGCTGAGGGAGCACCGACATCCAGCTCCATCCTTTAGTCCCCTGGAGAACAACTGGAAGTGGCGCTGCCGGGTTGAATCACCCCTCCCGCCCCACCAGCCACTTCCCGGGATGCAGGCCTTGTTAACATGCAAAATAATGGAGAGATGCAGGTGGGGTTCCGGCTGGTTAACCAGGAGATGCTTCAGTGGGAATTATCCAATTAAATCTCCATCTCTCCCTTGCTTCTGCGGCTTTACCCCCCCTCCCGTTGTAGTGGCATTATCACCCAAAGCAATAAACACGGGTCCTGATGGAGTGCTGGCCACATTAAGCTGTCACTGTGGGCACTGGGGACCCTGCGGGGCTGGCCTGGCTCTCTGGGGTGCCACTCTGGGCTGCTGGGAGGCACGGGAAATTAATCCCAACCTAAATATATACACTGGCACACAGCAAATCATCTCAGGAGGGGGTAACCGGTGGTTTTCTCCCCTTTTTGAGAGCCCATCCTTTCTCCTTTGCCACCACCCCATAAACGAGCCCGAGTAGGTGCTGGTGCTTTCCTTAAGGGAGGATGCCAAACCCTGCTCTTGCAAAAAAAAAAAAACAACCCAAAAAACCAAACAAAACCCCAAAGAAGAAAAAAAAGAAAGGAAAAAAAAACAACAAAAAAGGCTAATACCTTTCCCGTGGTATCACTGCTTGGTTGCTCCAGGATTTCTGTGTCAGCTCCACATATTCCCAATAACTGCTGGTTTTGCTGCTTTTCTCCTGGTGTTTCCAGTGTACTTTTATGGTGGGATTTCTGGTTAAATCAGAGCAAAAGAAACAAGAGAATAAGTAATAAAAGAAATCACTCAGACCCTGGAGGTAAAACCCAACAGACAAACAAACAACAACAACAACAAAAAAAAACCCAAAAAAATGAAAAAAAACCCCAAACCACAGAAAACACCACTTCTTTGGATTAAAGATTCAGTTAATTTTATTAGAGCTGAGGGATTGCTGCTGAAGCCTTTTCCACGGCGGTGGCCAGGTGGGAGAGGGGCTTCGGCAGCCCCCATCTCCCACTGGAAGGCACCCAGCTCAGCCTGGGCACCCCATGCAAGGGCTTTCCTGCCCTCTCTCTGTCTGCACGTGTGATTAACACAAGCCCCTCACTGCAGGGGCTGTGAGAGCGGCTAAAACTGAGCTCAGTGCTGGAGCACCCCCTCCACCGTGCCCTCCCACCTCCCCCAGTGCCAGCGTGGCCGTGCCGCTGGGGCCGGCTGGGCTCCAAGAGCATCTGATGGGAGCAGCAGGAACTGAAATCGCGTCAGCCTCCCCGCCAGGGTGATAATTCTTTCCAGAGAGGCCACCTGACTCCCATCAAGAGCCCGCAGAGGTGGAGATTGCCGTGGTGCTGGAGGCTCTGCCCTCTGTGCCACCTCCCGAGCCCCCCTGGTCAGGCTGGCACCCCTGTGTCCCGTCGGGAAGGCCTGAGCCATGTGGGATGCGATTATGTCACCGTGAACCATCCCAGCTGATCACCCCAGCCTCTGCACAGCTCCCCCTCCTCTCCATGAGCTTTTGCTGGCAGTGGATGGGAGGCATCTCCCTCGCCCAGCACCCCAAGATCCTTTCTCATCCCAGCTGATGATGGGGATGAGGCACTTAGAGAGGTAAGGAGCTTACCCAGGCAGATAACAAAGCTTTGTTGAGATAGGATTCTCCTCAACAGCTGGACAGGAGGGGAAAATGGGACTTTTTGGGGCAGACAGCCCCTTCTGAGCAATCCGCAGCTCATTCGGCCACAAGGAATTCCCAGCACCCCTGGGCACAGAGTGTCTGCCAGGGAAATTGAATTAAAGACAGCAAACCCAGTGCAAGGGCTGAGGAAGTGGAAGGAGAAAGCTTCCTAAGTACAGCAGACACCTTCAGTGTACGGCTTTCCCCCCGTTCCTGGATTTGGGGTGGGAGGAAGGCTGCTCCCCTCCCCTCAGACAGAGCAGAACTTTGCTTTCTCCACTGCTGTCTTTGGAAATGCTCTTCCAGAGGAACTTTGGCATGTTTATGAGTAGGAAATAGGATGATATTTGCTAGATGGACCTCAAAGAGGGGCTCTGCCACACAGCATTCCCATTATACACAGGTGTTTACCTTCCTTCAGGCTCCTCATTTCTCTATCCTCACCAGGTAAGCACTGGAAATGTCACCTCCCCACGCCTGTAATTAAACCCTGTGACTTCTGTCCCGGCATGCACACACACCTAGACACAGCTCCTTTCTCTCCTCTTCACAAACTACCCAAAACTTTGTTTTTGCTCCAAAATCAGCCATGCAGATGCGCAGCTGGATATTGCCATGGCAACAGAGTTTGCCCTCCTGCTCCTCTCTCCGACTCCTTCCCCCAGATAAAGAAAGAGGGGAAAAAAATTAAAAATAAGCAATTTTAATATTGTCACAAAAAGCAGACAGGGATATAAAAATCCATTAAGAGCTGGAGTGGCCCTCGCCATGGGAAGTGCTCCAACTCCTTCCCTTTCTGTTGCTCGCTCGCTCTCTCTCCAGCCCCCTGAAAGGTAACCTTTAAAACACACTCGGCAGCGCCGTACTTAAACCTCTGGCATTTACCTTCATTTCACTCTGGCTTTTATTTCTTTCCAGGGGAGGAGGGCTTTTATGTTATAAGAGGACAAGTTGGGTTGGTTTTTTCCTTCCCCTCGCCTTGATTACTTTCCCCTCCTGTGCAGGTGGTTTCTTTTTTCCCCTCTTGTTTGGCTGTCACCACCATCCAAGCACACAGCCCCCACGGGTGAAGCAGGAGGAGGAGCCAGCCTGACATCCAAATCCCCCCAAACTGAGATTTGGGTGACATGGGTGATGCTGGAGAGGGAACAGTGGCCTGAGGTTCCCGGTGGGTGGCAAAAAGGTTGAGATGTTCAACCCACGGCAGCTTTTGTGGGGCTTTTCCTTTTTACATGCACACATCCCTCGAGGTCCCCTATAGAAGGAAAACCTCCAGACTCTCCTTCACATTCCTCTGCTCCAGCATCTCTGCCCACAAAGAAATCCTCCCTGACACGGTGCCTGCCAAATACCCCTCTTCAGCGCGGTCTCACAGAAATGCCACTTCTCCTGCTCCTCTCATCCACCTGTAACACAAAACTCGGGGTTCTGAGCCACCTTCACCACTCTGCCTCACCATCAGGGCCTTGCTTCAGCCTCCCTGTGACAGCCTCACATTTTTTTGGCCCATTAAGGCCAGTTAAGAGCCAGACCTAGGCAGGCATCAGGCAGCAAATGCTTTGGGATGACTTCACTACATCCCTGCGAATCCTGGTGTGGAGGCTCCTGGAGCCTCTCAGTGATGGATATCCACGTCCCAGTCACACCAGTCTTATCACAGGTTGCTCACTACATTTGCTTTCCCCCCTGCATTGAAGACCCTGCTTCAGGAGTCGTGGGATGAGCTGAGCATCTCATTACAAAATAAAACCTTGCATTTTCCAAGGCTGGAAGAGAGCTTGAAAGCGTGACCTAATTGTGCTCGGACACTCATGGGCAAAGAAATAGTCCAAACCATATTAATGAAAGGAAAGTGGCCAATTTTTGCAAAGCCATTCATTAATTTCAAGTGTGACCCAGGAACAGAGACATGAATTATTACTCCTTTCTAACCCAGCAGCAGCGTGATCCCAGGCTGACTCCGTGCCATGCCCTGCACAGCGGGAGCCCTGAGCAGTCCAAGTTCCCAGATGGACATCCCAAATACCTGGGAGCGATGGGGGAAGGTCATCCCCCTGCCACAGCTGCACCTGGGGGAGGCAGGAGCATCCTGAGGGTGACAGGGAGATTCAAAAGCTGCTCACACTTCCCAGCATCCTTTCTTCATCCCAGTTTGTTGTTTTTTTTTTTTTTATTTTTGGCCTCCCAATTTTTCTGAGGGCAAGTTTTTATGCTCTTTTACACAAGCCTTTTCTGAGCTGGCAGCAGTCAGGTAACGAAAGCAGGAGTTATCAGTGATGCTTCCTCCTGTCCCGATGTCCTGCCAACATCCTCATGGAGCAACCCCAAAATCTCCATCTCCTGTGGACCACCACCGACTATAAAGCCTCAGCTCCTACTGAACAGTTACTTTTTCAGTGTAAACTGGACCTGAAAAAGGAGCCAAACATTTAGGTCAATGGGTAGAGCTTGGTTTTTTTAATGGAGTTTGTGGTTTTGGTGTTTTGGGTTTTTTTTTTCCAAGAGGATTGATACTCCAGTCTGGTAAAGGCCAAACCTTCACCTCTTCATAGCTCTGGATCAAAATAAGTCATCACAAAATAATCTGTGCATCAGCCCAGTGCTCTGGCCAGCTCCAGGTACCAGCTGGTTTACAGACTGCCTCTCTCCCTGGCTCAGGCCCAAATTTTTATGGCAAACAAGCAGCACAACAAATGGTCAGAAAGGGAGCAAGGCCCTCGAGCTGATTGCAACAGACCAAAATACCCAGAAACAAGTAAAAAAACCCACAAAATCGTGCAGATCGGCCACCTCACAGCTGCTACACGGTGGACTCCTCACAGCTCTGCAGATTGGAGAGGGCAGAGAAGCCTCCTGGAGAATGAGATTTCCTTTCACAATGCTGGACCCAAGGGCTGGGCCGTGTCTGGGCTTAGCCAAACATGATGCCACGGGCAGGGACACCTTCCACTATCCCAGGGTGCTCCAAGCCCCATCCAGCCTGGCCTTGGATGCTTCCAGGGGTGGGGCAGCCACAGCTTCTCTGGGCAGCCTGTGCCAGATCATCCCCCTTGTTCATTTTTGCCAACCCCTCAACCAGAGAACAGGATTTTAATCGGAATTTGTTGGTACACCTGACCCTCTGGATGAGGGGGGGGTTTTATTCAAAGAAAGGAAACGACAAGTGCAAAGGTATGAAATTACCTGAGGATTTTGTGTGAGCATGATGGGATGGGGCTCTGGTGGCACTGGAAAAAAGAGATAATAAGAGAAAACTTTGACTCTTCCAGAGATTAATCTTTGCAGAGATTAAATTGAAGCCTTCAGGTCTGAGCCATCGATTGCATTTCGCTTCCACGACAGTTTTGTGGAAGTACAAATTACAGAGGACGTGGAAGCTACATTTTTTTTTTTAGCCATCCAGCAGTTGGCTCATTTATGGGCAAGGATCTCCTTAGAGCCAGGCAGAAGGCTGGGATCTACTGGAATCCCAATGGAACTAGAGGATCTTTAGAGTCCCAAACCATTTGGTGATCCTATGAATTCCATCCAAGGGAAAAGCCAGTAGTAGTCGTACTAGTAGTAGTAGTAGTACCAATCCCACCCTTTCCCCCTCGAGAGGATGGATTTGAGCCTTGCAGGAGGCTGTTGGTGTTACTCCCATTATATCAGCAGCAATGACCCTTTTAACCCTTCCCTCGGAGAAGGAGACAATATCAAATGGGATCAACTCAGATTTGATAAACAAAAAAAAAATCATTTCTAACAGCTTAAACCACCTGTTAGGCACAATCCATCCACTTCTGCCTATCCCCTGGAGGCCAAAAATTAGCACAAAGCAGTGGAGAACCACGAGCTCTGCAAGAACCTCTGTAACTGGTGGTAGCCAAGCTGAAGGTACATTTGGGATGAGCAGATTGGAAGGGATGTCTTTCCCTGGCTCAGAGCCAGGGGGTGGGGGTTTCAGAGATCAGCTTTCTTTTTTCATTCCCATCATATTTGTCCAGAAGGGCTGGGCAAGCAGAGGAGATGGACAGGATAAGGGGGCCTTCAGTTAATTCCGCTTTAAACCCAATTTCATTTCCTTTCTAATTAGAGCAGCAGGCATGTTTTAACAACTGATTATCTCTCCTGGGCAGTTGTGTGTATTCTTCTTGGCTACTTTCTTGGCTTTTCCAAGCAAAGCTCTGCTGTGATTGCAACATAAATAAAACGGGAGCGAGGCAGAGCACGAGCACTTTGGAGAATGCTCTGCCAAGAACCGGGAGCAAGGTTTCCTTTTTCATTCCTAAGGGTGACAAATAGAAGGTGCTCCCCACAGGAAAATATAAACCCTTGGAAGCAGAGCAGAGACCTCAGCAAATTATTGTTATTAAGGACTATCTGTAAAAAAAAAACCTCTCTGAGACAGACACTCATAGGTGTTGTAGAGCTGCTGAATCTCCTACCTGTGCATCCCATAGGGCCCAGAAGAGCCTCTGAGCACCCACATCCAGCACCTCCTACCCACCAGCTCCCGGAGCTGCCAGAAGCCTCCACAAAGCCTGCTCTAGAGCTGAGAGCAGGGCTAGGACACGGGTGAAGGGATGACGGCCCTGGTGTGGCTGAAGCCTCTGCAGGTGGATGTGGTTATCCCTGAAAAGCGGGGGGGATGGAGCATCACAGGTGCTTCTCTTTGGCACCTGGCACTTCTCCCAAAATTCACCTGCCTTGCTGCACCTCTTCATTCCCATGCACCGTCCCCAAGAGCAGCGAATCCCAGCAGAGTTAACCCTTGTCATTCCTTGCCTCCAAATCCCACTGAGCCCGTTTCTTTGTTGTTTTTGTGGGATGTGACATGCATCTCCTCGGCCTGCTCCTCCAGATGGGTGCCAGTGCTTTCCTGCTGGAAACCCCTGCTCCAGGGAAGGGGAGTCGATGCTGAAAAATGGGTGCCCAGATCCCCACCCTGACATCCCTGCCTTGGATGGGGGAGAGCAGGGTTTGGCAAGGGGCTGGGATCCTTTGGGAAAACTCACCCACTTCCCACAGTCTCATTACAAGACATGATTTTTCCCAAAGCCTGTTATTGTTCTCATATTATTATCTGTAATAAACTTGTTTGGGAAAAAAAACCCAGTGCAGAGCTGAGTTTGAAATCCCCTCCCCATCCTTGGGCTGCCTCCACCACTGGCAATAGGCTGGGAAGCCCAAAGTCCCTTTTTCCACCCTTCTTCCACGCTGGCAGCCAATTCCCAGATGCGAGACCGAGTTGGTTTTCCCTTTTCCATGACCTCACCCCCGTTTCTCTTTGCGCTGCCTCTCCCCTCGCCCAAGGGCACACTCCCAGGGGGTGTATTTTTTCAGGAAAAGGGTTTTTGGCAAAAAAAAAAAAAAAGGCGGGGGATGTGCCACTATTGCAGACGATTCACATTGCCAGGATGGCGCTTTAAATATTCCCATCCTCTTCACCACGTTATAGTCACCGGATTCCAGATGAAATTCACGGACTCACACGCACCCATCCCACAATCAACGCAAGGTCACGCAGAGGGAGGAGCAGGAAAACGAAAAGCAGTGTAAATACCAGCACTCCTGATCCATTTTTTTTCGACTCCCCGAAGTCCTGGGCTGGCGCTTAAATTTCCTGCGCCCCATAAAAGCTCATTAAACAGTTTCAGGGGTCATCTCGATGGCATTTTCCTCGCTCCAAATGGGATGAGACAGCTTCGAGTTAATAAGTCCGAAAGGACCGCTTATAAAATAAGATGTTGTCACAACGTGTTGTTAAAATAGCAGGTGAGCTGGCCCATTTGGAGAGCTTAATGGCCCCACGTTTTAAAAATATCTGTGCTCCATTTCCCCCGACAGATCATAAATCCGAGGCAGGTATGGATTTTCCTGCCTGGGTGCTGCGCCGAGTTCCAGCTCCGACTCTGCATCCCGGGGGGATCTCCCTGTCTGCTCAAACCCCTCCTGCTTCCCCTCCCGCTGCTTTGCCACTGTGTTTTTGGGGGATGGAGGCTGCAGGGATAGGGTTGTGCTAAGGTCATTTTGCTGGAATCATCCCCATCCCTATCCATTGCTGGTGGATGCTCCTTCTTCCCAAGCTGCTCTTCCTTCCCAAGGCTCAAACTCCTGGGGGCTTAGCAAAGCTGCTCCCACCCAGGTCGATATTTTATTTCTTTTCCCCTTGCAGTATTTGCAAGAACTTCACGCCCAGCGTGAAATTTTCCGACTGACAAGCGGAATTTAGTCAGCGGAGCTTCTATTATTCCCAATTTATTCCTCCGCCGGAGAGCCGTGCGGGATGAGGGGCTGGAGAAAGGAAAGCACGGGCGCGCATGCACGGCCCAGCAGCAGCCAGCAAACCAAACCCAGGCTGAATTATGATCCACAATTTATCAACCATTACGTGCGGGGGATTTCAAGTGTATTTACTGCAATCTGACTGCGAGCAGCTCAAAAATCAATTTGGTAAATGCGGAGGGAAAGGGCGGAATTATGAGTATGTTTTTTTGTGAGTGCTGTGGCTTATCCTCTCCCTGGTAAGTAACTACAAACCCTCTGCTTCTGAAGGGTTGGCCATCAGGGATGGGATTCAGCCCAGGGTGGCTAAAACAGTGGGATGAACAAGAGGGGAGGGATGCACAGGGCATAACAAATGCAAGGTGACACACAGAAGGGGATGGAAATTCCTTGGGATAGGCGTGGGGACACGAGGAGGTGACTTGTTGAGGCAGGGATGGGTCACTGGGAGTGAAGCAGAGCGTATGTGTGGACACATCCATGAAAGTGGAGGGGTTTGGGTTTAAGGATGTGGCAGAAAGGCTCCAGAAATCCCAGCTCCAAGCTGATGCCTCACACATTGTCCCCCCGTGCTGGGCACTGCTGAGGCACCTCAAACTCTCACTTCAGGTCTGGGCCCCTCCATTCAGGAAGGACACTGGGGGGGCTGGAGCATGTCCAGAGAAGGGAACTGAGTTGGGGAAGAGTCTGGAGCACCAGGAGCAGCTGAGGGGGCTCAGGCTGGAGAAAAGGAGGCTCAGGTGGGACCTTCTTGCTCTCTACAACTCCCTGACAGGAGGGTACAGCGAGGTGAGAGTCAGGCTCTGCTCTTTCCCAACCTAAACAATTCTGTAATTCCATGACCCTAAGCCAGTGGATAAAGAAAAATGTGGTGGGCGTGACCCCCTGCACACTGGACCTGCTGTACCAAACCTGAACTGCTTGAACACCTGAGTGGCTTTAATCCTCTGTTAGTCCCTGTCTGGGACCAATTTGGAAAAAGCTTGGCTTTCTCCTGCCTGACCAAGAGCAGCTCAGTGCCAGACCGCTGGGTGGGAAGGGGGAAAATTCCATTTACATACAGGGAAGCAATGGGTGGAGACATCCTCCCCAGTCCTCACACCTCTCTTGCTGGTTTGGGAACCACGAGCCCAGCTCTGCCAGGAAAGCTCTCGAAAGCCACAGCAAAGGTGGTGGCTGCCATGCTTGTGTGGAAATTTGGGGCATCTGCTCCCAAAGGTTGGATGATACCGGCTTTTCCATTTTGGTGATATGCAACCATCTGGTGCACTTCGAGCGAGAGGGTTTCTTCTCCTCCAATTTAAGAAATGGAATGAAAAAGGATGAGATTAGATGTGAAGCAGAGGGGAGTTTTACATCTCTTTAATAATGACCTTTTTCCAGGTTTTTGCTTTTTTTTTTCCGTAGCGCCGGGAAGAAAACTTAACTTCTATTTTAAAAGAGAAACTGGGTTTCTCATATGTTCCCATGATTCCTGATGCTGGCACTTTAAATTAATCACTGCAAAGAAACCACCACGAAAATAGCGATACCAGAACTGAATATCCTCTGGGCAAACGCTGCAAATGCTGCCTGATGCGTTCATGTTTAAAAAAAAAAAAAAAATCATTCTTTTCCTTGGCACCTCTCCTCTGGCTCATCTTATGCAAATCACCTCACCGAGGAGAATTTCCCAGGCCATGACCGAGGTTGGTCAGGGGGGCAGATCGAAGCAGCAAGTTCTCAGGTAATTATTTATGTGTGAACTCAATGCAAGGAGATTAAATCTGAGCCACGTTCTCTGCCTGGGTCCGTTCCCCCCTCAGAGCGATGTGTTACACAAAGTTTAATTGCTCAGGGAGGCAAAGGTTTGAAATGCTCCAAAATCTGGTAATCCCATGTGTCCGCTGCTTCCAGGACTCATCCCACCCCACTGACTGCTGGCATGTTTGGGAAGGGGAAGGAAACACCTTTGTGACCAGGAGCTGCCAGTCTGCACAGTTCACCTATTGAGCAGGACGAGCCCAAGAACAAATTCCGAAGAGGGGAATGATTTCCGATATGTGGTTTAACCGAGGACGCCGCGGGTCGCAGCGGGTTCAGGAGCGGTTTTCCAGAGGTGAGGGGAGCTCGATTCACTTAGCAAGTTATTTGCATGGAATTATGTGCCAGGCTGTGTTCCTAGCAGAGTTTAGTGGTGGAGTTTTATCTGCACGACCCAAAGCCATCCTGGATTCAGCACGATTTGTTCTTTTCTCTCCGGGGTGAATTAAGAGCAGAAATACCAGGATGGGCCTTGCCCAGGGTGGAGGTGTTTTGGCAGAGCCCATGGCTTGGGGATGCTGTTGGATGGGGATAAATGATTCTTCACAGAGTAATTTAGGTTGGAAAAGCCTTCCAAGATCATCAAGTCCAGCCATTCCCCCAGCACTGCCAAAACCAGCACTAACCCATGTCTTCAAGGGCCACATCTACACAGCTTCTAAATTCTTCCAGGGATGGTGGCTCCACCACTTCCCATGGAACAGAGGACTCTGGAGTGAGAGATCACTTCCTACAGGATGCCATGGATGCAAAGAGGTTGCCTGAGCTCCAGGAGAGACTGGACAAGATCACAGGTAAGGCTCCCTTCAGATTGTTAAATACACAGAAGAGGTTTTGGTGCCAGGTATCCCCAAAGAAATACCTGAATTAAGCAGAGAAATCACCTTATTTTGCCCTGCCAAGGGACACTGAGCAGCAAGAACCAGGGTTTTGGGGAACAGGAGACCCATAATTTTATCTCCCATCGAAACTCAGGGCAGGGGAGGCTCACTGAAATCAGAATTTGGCTCCCAGGAAACACACCTGTCTCTTGGGATGAATATTCCCATCCCCGCTTGCTCCTGCCCAGCTGTGCAGCCCAGCACTGCCCGCTGGCCTGAAACGATTTCCTTGGCTTTGGGGACTGGAATTAACTGATTTGCAGGAATTGTTACTCACCACTAGCTTTAAACTGCCTAGAAGCTGGGTGAGAAGCAGCTCCATATCCCCTTCCCTTGCTCTGACCCTTTCCAGCACACTGCTTCCTCCCCACCCTGCTTGGGAGCAGCTGGGATAACTTTTGGAGGGTTTTGTTTTGGTTTTTTTTTGCACCCACACACCCATTTATCTCGGTGCCTCGGGTGGTCACACGCCTTGTTTCCCCCAGCTTCACTCACGTTTTTGTATCAGCACTGACAGAGCCACCCAAGGGACGGGAGAAGTTTAGGATTCACAGCTCCCCTTTGCCCTCCCCATGCTTGCCCTTCTCCCTCCAGAGCAGTTTCAGCTCAGCAGCAGGGAGAGAAAAATGTGCCTTGTATGAGCCGTGACGGCTGATGACTGATGACATTTATCTTCCCTCCTGAGGAGGACGGGAGAAGTCACTTCTGGCTGGTTTCACCTGGGCTGTCAGGTTTCTCAGGGCTGGCTTTAGCCCGGGGGTGACACATTTTCACAGGCCAGTGCAGCTCTGTGCTGCCAAGGCTTTAACCAGGGGCTCCCCAAAATTTGGCTCCACACCTTTTCCTCCCCCCTTTAAATGTACAAACATTACCTCTGAGTGCTCAGTGAGGGATACAGGCTGCTGTTTTCCCACCAAAAGAGCTTCCATTTAACAAAGAACCCCTGTCCAGACCAATTTTTTTAATCTGCCCCTTCCTGGAAGATGTGACAGCACACAGTTGAGAAGATGGATGGCACACACGGTGTGTAGCACAGCACCCATGGCACGGGGCTGGAATGAGAGGAAGGGAAAGCAAGGCTCAGGGAGAGAGCATTTACTGGGAGGTGCTGGGCTTCCCAAGCAGGGATGTCTGCCGGGTGCTGTGGACGTTCTGTTTCTCCCTTGGGCTGCCTGGGATAGTGGGAGGTGTCCCTGCCCCTGGCAGTGGATAGAACAAGGTGGTCTTTAAGGTCCCTTCCAACCCAAACCAGTCTGATGCTATAAAAGGATACAGGGAAATTTGACCCTTTTTAAGGAGGTTTTGACCTCCTCCCCCCACACACACCTTGTGCCTATCTGCGAATTTCAGCAGCGCTGCTCTGCGCATTTCACGTCTTGGGGAAGAAGAGATTCGTGTGTGGGCTCACAGAGGGATGCAGGGAGGAAAATCTGCTGGGTGTTCCTAGGCAGAGAAATCACATCGCACTCCAGGATTCCCCGGAGAGGAAAACACTTGGAGGTCAGGACAGCCTTTGTGGTGAGTACAGACGTGCTCTTCAGCTGAACCAGAAAAGCCTTTCTTATGTCCTTACAGGCTTTTCCCTCCTGCCAAGTGCGGAGGCACTGGAAATATGTTTTTTAGGGGGGGTGCCGGTAATGTGATTTGTCACTATAAACTCCCTCCATTGAGTATTTAGATACATCTGGCCTTCCCCAAAACCTGTTTTTTGGCTGTTTCCCCTCCCCATTTCTGAAAACAGTGAAGATTTAAGCCAAGCAAACTCACCAACTTCCTCTGACTGATTTTTCTTGGAGGCTTTCACCGGAATAATTCTCCTCCAGCTTCCCATCAGTGGCTGCACCAACAGCCACCAGCAGTATTGATCAAGTACTGAGTCACTTGTGAGCCAGCACAGGCACTTAAAAAGAGAAAAAAAGATAAAGTCCTCTACAGAAATATCAATCTAAGTCCAAGAAAGGGAAGAGAGGGATAAAAGCATATGTATTAAATGCAGTACAATCTGGCTTTATAGAGAGCCCTTTGGAGGAAACTCCAAGCTGCCTTACACAAATTTTAAAATTATCAAAGCTGATACCTCCTCAAAAGAGCTAGACCACTCAGGGATGGTTATTTTTCATTTGTGGTATTAATGCAATGTCAAAAGGCCCCGTTACAGCTTTTTGAGGTGGAGCTGGTATGAGAATCTCCCAGACCTGCCCTTTACCTCCTGCATCTTCCCATCCTCCCTCAGTTGCATGAGTTTCTCTGGATTTGCAGTTGTGCAAGTAAAAAATTCAGGTGTGAAGGTTGAAACACACCCCTGATGAAAAGGCTCCAAAAGAAATTCCCGAATTCCCTTGCTGGGCTCTCAGCACCGCCCCAGGAAGCAGCGGGGTGATCAAACCCCAGGCAGAGCCATGGGGAAGGGGCTGCCAGGGGATACTAAACAAGAACTGACCCAGGCTGCCTAAAAAGGGAGGGGATGCACTCGTTCAGGTGTGAGAAATGGGAGGGGCAGCAGCCAACATTTAAATTTTTGGTGGCAGAAGATGCTTGGGTTTGTGCCTTTTTTTTTTTTTTTTGAACAAACAAACAAAAAAGATCAATATTTAATTCAGCTCTAGGGGTAACATACCTCGGAAACGCGATTGGTGAACTATTAAATATTGCCTTTCCATAATTCTGCCTGGGTTTATCTCCGGTGCCTGCAGTTTTTCTCCTCTCTGCTCCCTTCCTGAAAGCATAATAGTGGTTTTCACGTTTTTATTACGCGGTGCATCTGTTGCCACTTCTGTTCAAACCTCCCAAACAAGCGCGTTTCCCCCGGATCACCGGCGCTCCGAAAAACAAGGAGGTGTCACCTGAGCAGCTGTCACCTCCCCGTGCCCCTAGCTTGGGGTGGGGCTGGTGCCTCCAACCCTTTCCCTGGCATCCCCAGGGCCAATGTTCAAACACATTCCAGGCAGGGAAAGAGACATGGAGGTGATCCCCAGCTGCCAAAGGTCCGAGAGGTGGAGGTGAATGCCACTGCTGGGGCAAGAAAGATCAAATCCTTTGGCTTTGCTCCTCTTTTATGCCCGAGCCAGCGTTAATTTCTGTGATTAGTGAAGGGAAATATTACCTGATTGGCTGTGCAGTGCCATGGGCTGGTGTTTCCCATGCAGGCAAAACACAGGGAAAACCAGGATGCTGGAAAATGGGCAGGTTGAGCTGCTCCCCTGGCTCTGTTACAAAGAAATAATAATAATAAAAAAGCCAATAACGGGATTTTGGATTGATGTGGCACTTCCAATTTTCAATGCAAAATATTCAGGGGGAGGCAGTGGTGGTGTTCACCGGCTGAGGTGGCATCAAGCAGCTCAACACAGCGTCTTCACCAACCTCTTACATCTCACATCGCTTCAGCTCCAACACCAACAGGAGCAGCACTTCATTAGACAGGAACTGGGGCGCTGCTGACTGCGAATTCAGATGGATTCTCCTTACAGGTATTGAGGTCCTTCTCCTTCTTCCTTCAGTTGCCCTTGATTCCACAGCAAACCCTCACTGCCTTCTCTTCACCGTGCTTTCCCACAAGGAATAGCAGCCTGGAGCTCTTCCCTGTCCTGGCTGGAGTTTGGAGGTGCTTTTCATCAGCTGACTTTCCCAAGTTAGGTGAGTCCCAGAAGTGGGGCTGCCTTTCTTCTGTGCAGTAACTGACCCACAGCATCCTCCTCTGCACTGTCCAGAGCTGCCCTGGGGAAACTGGACCTCTACAACCCACACTGCCCCTTTTGTGACATCCCAAGGCAAGTTTAGTCATCTCTTCAGGTGGCAGAAGTGTCAGACCTCGGTGTGTTCTCCAACCCAGGGTCCTCTGTGGGTGCTGGAGTCTCATCACTCACAGCACAAAAGAAAGGATGTGTGCAGGCAGTTATCAGATCTGGGCTCCTCACTCATTTCTCAGAGCAGGAAGCACTATTTATTACATCTTTCTTGCTGCTTCTAAACACAATCAACCATTTCTTGGCATTTCATCAACGATAAATAGCCTGATCCTGCTTCCATCCACGTGGAAGGAAAAATTCCCCTCGGCTTCTTCTGCCGAAAGCGTGAAAGCTCAAAGAATGTCCACTGATGGTTTTAAAGTTCTTCTCACCTTTTTCCCTTGTTCTTTCTCTGCCAGGAGACCAGGCTTCAAGTACAGGGTCCCTTCTGGGGTTAACCAGAGGATCATCTTTCCCAAACCACTGTGTTCCACCGCCTTGGCTGCAAAGGAGGAAGGAGCTGCTGTGTCTCATGGCACAGCCCTGAAATATTTAGGGCTTTGTGTGCTAAATCCAGAGCCACGGAGTAATGGGAGGCAGCCCAATGGCACAAGTGATGGGGGGAAAGTCATGGCATGGAGGTGGCACTGCCACCAGGGTGAGGAGCGCCACACACAGCTGCTTCCATCACCCCTCCACAGAAGGTTTCAATTTCAAGATCCGTTCATCCAGCATTTTTCAACAACTCCAAAATGACACACACAAAAAAGCCACCGCCAACAAACCAAACCAGGAGAGAGCGGCGGTGGGGTTTCTTTTCCCTTTTAAAATTTGTAAGCATGTGTGTTTAGCGCTCTTGGAAATGTCAAATCTGAAGCGGAGGGAACTGGTACATCATCTGTCAAAACTGCAGCTGGCTTTAGCAGCTCGGCGTGACATTATCACGGAGCAACACGGGAAGGGGGAAAAACAAACCCGGGAGTGCGCAGCCCAGCACGAAAGGGACAAGATGAAGGCCTTCCTGCTGGATCAGAGGCCATCAGGAATAAAACTGACACTAAAACAGAGAGTTAAATGCACTTTAAGTTTGCAGCAAGGGCCACGTTGTCTTAAAGGCTATTTCTGTCCTCGCCTTGTGCTACAAACACCCGTCTGCCTGAGGACACGGAGCTGTGCACGCCCTTCTCCCTCTCTCTCCGCTCTGGAGCTCCTCTCTCCTGTATCTTCCTTTAGCCTTCCTTCAGATAACCAAAATTAGCATCACTGTGGTTCCACCCATGGATCTCAAAGAGCCCCCAGAGCCCTGTTTTCCCCCTCTTCAGGGAAAGGGGAGCAGAGAAAAGCAAATGACGTGACTCAAGGTCATGTGGTGGACCCCAAACTCATGATGCTCCTTCCGTACAGGCAGTGAGCTTCCAACAGACCCACGTTTCTCTCCCATTTCTCCTCCAAGTCCTCCACAAGCCTTGCTTGGTGCTGTCCCCGGCAGCCTTCTCGGCTGGCTGTGCCCCTGGGAACTCCACATCTCTCTGTGACCTTACCACTTCCCTAAATCTGCTTTCCCTCAATGTTTCCAGGCACTCTGGGGAGCAG
The DNA here is from genome assembly GCA_013397755.1 of Cnemophilus loriae. Classification (NCBI taxonomy): domain Eukaryota; kingdom Metazoa; phylum Chordata; class Aves; order Passeriformes; family Corvidae; genus Cnemophilus; species Cnemophilus loriae. The sequence goes on from VZTF01001476.1 coordinate 1,705,916, forward strand.
GACCTTGTATTTTTAGCGCCAGTGCCGTGAAGGGCTGAGCAAATTCCCAGTGACAGATTATCAATAGTCAGCGCTGTTAAAAATTTCCCCAAACTCCAGAGAAAGCCAACCAAAGTACTGAGCAAAAAGGAGTCGATTTTGAGTCATTCCAGTCCCTGTTCCTCTGGTGTTTGAAGAGTTGCTTCCATGCAGAGGCAAACAGGGGCCAGGGATGGGTGTCTGTCCTGCTGGGTGTCATGGAAGATTTTGCCCTGGCAGCGAGCAAAGATTTGGGCTGGAGTGTTTGGTAAGCTTGAGGTCAGGAGCAGGTTGGCAAGACTTGCTTTAGGTGGAGAGGAAGCAAAGATCCCTTTGCTCCGCAGGGATGGAGGAACCGTTTGCTGTAAATCCGCTCCAGTTACAGGCAGGTGCCCTCGGGGGCACCCACGCTCCTGCAGGGAGTGCTGGGTGCCAGAGATGGATCTTCCAGGGGTCTGGCTTGGCCGGGGAAGGGTGAGCGTGCCTCTGCTGCTGGCTCGGCGCTGTCATTTAGACAGATTTAAGGAGCGTAATCGTGTCTTCTGGAGCAGGTAATGCTGCCTGATTATGAGGAGGGGAGGGGGGAATTAGGAGCCAAGGCAAAGACAGAGCTGTTTAATGGACCCATTATGGGCATTAGCTGACAACGACGGGGACATCGCTGGAATTTAAAGGCGAGCACAGGCACGGCCAGAGCTTTGGGCTTGGGGTGTGCTGGGCTCTCCATCTGCCACTCTGGCCAGTGCTTCCCTGAGATCCCAGCAGCTTGTGCAGGGGTTCTCCAGCCTTCCCGGATGCTGGAGGAGGTGGGAAGCCGGAGGGTGGCAAGGGGATTATCCCCAGGGTGCATTCCTGGCTTACGGAGATGTGCAGGAGTGGGGGCATTTGGCAACCTCAAAACTTCCCTGCCACACCCTCACTGCCTTCCCCTTGCTGATCCCTTGATCACCCCAGGACCTTGCTCCTGACCCCTTGCTGCACTGCCAAGAAGTGTCAGTGACTCTGGGAAAGTCACTTGAACTGCTCCGGTTTTCCCAGTTAATTCATCACCCTCCGCCTCTGACACCCAGGATCCCTCCTCACTCACCAGCCTTGGAGCGAGGGGAAGGGATGGGGCCGGCAGCAGCACTGGGAGCACTGGAATTGCACTTCCCTCCTCTTCAGCCCAGTCAAAGACCATCAGCTCCTGCAAGCAGTGAGGCAGATACAAGTAAAAGCAGAGAAATAAATATAATCCAGACCACACTCCACAAATAGGACCTCGCTGGTGGGGAGGTTGATATTTCAAGACTGCAGAAAAGTGGAGACATGAGTTGTCAGGACACATGTGGGATGGGGAGGGTGGCCAAAGAACCCCCGCCCCCAAAAAAATTTCTCATGGATCCAGCAATCCTGTTTATTTCAGTCCTGGTTCCCGACAAGAAGAAATTCGCTCTGCCATGTGCATTTTCCACAGGCCAGGGCTGATGGAAGACCAGCCAAGGACACCACAGAGCTCCATGCTGCCTGAAAAAGAGCCTGCCTTGGCCCCGGGGCAAGGGTAAGCAACCGCAGCCAGCCCTGCTTGCTGGGAAATGCAGGAACAGGGTGGATGAATAATTTCAGACAGATGGACAATTCAGGACAGAAGCCCTTCCTCTGCACCCCAGGGAAGTCACAGGCCAGCCTCCCTGGTGTGGGATCCCTCACGGGGACCACAGGCAGCAACGTGGATGATGGATACAACCCCACCCTGCAAAGCATTTCTTCGTTCCTTTCTCCCTTTCCTCTTTTCCTTCTCTGCCCTCCCTTCTACATCCTCCAGCCCTCCTGTTCCCCACCGGGTCTTTTCAGCAGGAATTACACAAAGCAGCCCAAAAACACCCCAAAAAAAAGGGACGGAGGAGCCCCAACACAGGGCAGGTGCAGAGTCAGAGCAAAGAACTCGTGAAGTACAAGCCCAGCTATCCCATACGCTCATTAGTAAAAGATATTGTTGCCTGCAGGGAGGCAGTTTCTGGGTGATTGAACGTAGAACTGTTTGGAATAAATTCAATAAACCCCGGCGTGCCTTTTGCTTTTAAATATGCTGTTTTCTCTGAGCCGGCGTTCCTCGTGGAAGAGCATCGATTGAGGCCGGGATTTTGCCAGGAAGGTTTCCGAGGTGAGACGTGGGGCACGGTGGTCACCCCGAGCTGGGAGAGGTGGTGACCCCCAGCCTGGCCTGCCTCACCTAGAAGCAGACATTTCAACACAGCCTTCTTCAACAAACCTCCAGAGGGCTTTGGTGGTGCTCCAGCATCAAACGGAGCCTCGGAAGCTGATGTCAGAACCTCCAAAAATCGCTGCAAAGCCTATTTTGGGAGGGTTTTAGTGGTCCAAAGCTCAGGGCAAGCCTGGTTTTAATTACCTTGATTCTCAATGCTTTGCACTGGGTTGTCACACGTGCCACAGCACCAAGGCTGTCAGGCAGAGGATTCTCCATGGAATCTGTCTTTGTTTTCACTTATAAGAGCCTTCAGAACGGGTTTAATTGCTGAGGTATGGACCAGCCAGTTCCAGCTATGACTGCAAGTGAATCAAAGTGCTGAAGCCCCTGCTTTAATTAAAAGACACGATACCTATGCCTACCTACAGTGCAAAGGCAACAAAAGCAGGTTATTAAGAGAGGTAATATCCATCTAATTCAATCTGATCTGTGCTGTTATTAGGCCTAGCTAAGTATTGGTATTGATTTTATTACTAATATCACTGCCACAATAGGAAACCCACCACAGCTCAGAGTTTTGCATCATTCATCATTTTGTTCATTTGTTTGGCCTTGGAATAGATGATTTTTTTTTCCCATCGCTCGAAACTCACATACAGGTTTCCTTTTTGCGGTTTTACCTCTTGTTCCTTCATCTTTACCTCTTCCTCACTACATCTTCTGCCTTTTCCCTCTTGGTTTGCCCCTTGCCTTCTACAGAACACCTTCACGCAGGACCAAACCCAGTGCTTACATTTTGATTAGTCTGAACTCAGCCAAAGAAGCTTCCAGCAGTTTATGAGTCAGAAACACAAGATAGAGCTGCTGGTCACTGAGAGAAATTGCCAGGAATCTGGGGAGGGTGAATCACCCTCAAAGATAGCTGAGAAGAGAAACAGAGAGACAACCTCTTGTCCTTTTTCTCTTCGTCGTTCAGCTCATTTTTTTTACCCAGCTTTGGGTAAGGAGCACAACATGGGAATTTTCTCAAATTTCCCCACAGGAAGGAGCTTGGTTCTTGCATTTTCCCATAAGGACGACCTGGGAGATGAACAAACCTGGTGCTGGACAAGCTCCCTCACAGGGAAGTGCTCCTCCCCGTGTGCTGCAGCACACAGAGCTTGTCTTTGGCTCCCCATGTTCCCAGGGAGTTCAATTTAACTCCGGGTTAACTGCAGCTCCCTCGCAAAGCTGTCTATCACCTCTCATCCCTCTCAGCCTCTTCCCTGCTCACTCAAGAAAATAACAGCTCCCACACTCTGAAAAATCCCACATAATTGGTACAGTCTCCACAAAGTGCCTCTCAACCAACAGCAGGACTGTTTGGAGCTCGAAAGGTGGCCCTGTCTTTTCAGAAGGGTCATGGCTGGACAACTTTGTTTATTTTCCTCAGTGTCTGTCCAAGAAAAAAAACCAAACCAACCAAAAAACACCATCCCAGCTCCTCAAAGTCGAGTCTGGCAGCACCACTTTGGGGTACAGCTGGAGCAAGAAGACAGGTTTCCATCCCACAGCTGTGCAAAAGCCTCAGAATTAGCCTTGACCTTCTGGTGATCAACCAGTCCTCAGCTTTCCTTTTTTTGCCCCACATCTCGGTAGGACGAAGGATTCTGACACCGAACTGCAGAGATCTGGAAAACGTGGAGCCTGTTCCAACCATCCTGCACATCCTTGGCCCTCTCTCCATCCACATTTGAGCAGAAAATTGCCACATCATCGATTTGGTGTAGATTTAGGTAATCCTGAGGACCAAACCCCGTTTGTTTTGCTGTTTTACCTCCTGACTTGGCAGCCTTGGCGAGGTCCTCGTTAGCATCTCCCCCTCACACAAGAGATAAATAGCAATACCCAGAGTCACACACACTTGTAAATAAATAGAAAAGGAGCATCAATTCAGCCATGAATACAAAGCTTAAGGATACACTGCATCTCATTCCTGTTTGCTGCCTCGGGCACTGCGAGCTGACAATCAAAATTCACTGAGGGCCAAAAATATTAGTTTAATATTTGTGTTTGCTCAGCTCCTTCTCGTGCCGGGATGACAAACTGCCCTGCGAAGGCATTGCCAGAGGCACTCACACTTCCATTCTCTCTCGCACTGATTCTGGCACACAGAGGGATCTTTTCAAACCAATAAACACTTTCATTTTTGTCTTCGCTGAAAGGACTTCCTCTATGGGGTGATGTTTTGCTGGAGGAAATGATTTAAGAGCAGAGATACGGTTGTGATTCAATAGGGCTGTGATTCAATATCGTGCTCAGGAATTCCTTGTAAAGTCAAGGGAGAGACAAATTCTGACATTACCTGAGCCTCGTTGAACTTATCAGAGTATTTTCGGAGCGAGAATCCGGCAAAAAAGACTCGGACACTTTTTCATGTGGTGTCTGGTAGCTCCTGTTCTCAGGTGGAACAGCAGCAACACCGTCTCTGTCGTGTAAGTTACATCTTGACACGTGTGAGAACATGCAGGAGGAAGGGGAGAAGAGAAGAGAAGAGAAGAGAAGGAGGGAGAGCTTTTCTAAGCCCTCTGTTAGGGCTGGATAAAGAGGATGGAGTTCAGATCAGCAGCAGTGTCAGAGCTGGTCCCCCACACCCTTCCCTACTCAGGATGCATCAACCCTTGACTCAGAATTGGCAAGCTAATCCAGCAGGGAGAAAGTCAGACCAACCACGAGGAACAGATTTTCTCGTTGCTTTCCCTCCTCACGACCCTCTCATTGCTGAAAGGATGCCCTGGGCTCATCACAGAATCATGGAATGGTTTGGGTTGGAAAGGACCTTTAAGATCACCTAGATCCAACCCCCTGCTATCGGCAGGGAACACCTTCTACTATCCCAGGTTTCTCCAAGTCCCCCCCAGCCTGGCTTTGATGTACACCAGAAACTCAGGCAAAGCAGAAACCCTCTGCAGAAACACTGAGGACTGAGAGAAACACATCTGGGAGCTCAAGCACAGCAGTCTGATGAGTTACCTTGAGGCAAGGGGAGGGGTTCACACCCCACTCCGGCCGCCCTGGGGGCATCCCGGTTTCCCTCAGGTATCACAGAGCAGCCCGAAGTCGAGCCTCGGGAAGCAGCTCCCTCCTACTGATGCCATCCTTCCTTCTGGCCTCAGGAGATGTCTGGGACACGTTTGCTGAGGAGCTGTAGAGAAGAACAATGCTGTCTGTGTCCTCGTCAAGGTGGGCTGTGGCAAGGCAGAGTCCTGCTTTCACTCCAGCACTACCCTGAAACACAAAGCTTTGTAGTTGCCTGTCAATATCCCAGTTGGATTCTGCTTCTCTATATTTAATTCGAGATGAGTACTGCAGGACCTCTTTTGTTAGCTGGATACCTCATGCACATTGTTATTATTTCTTTCATAAAAATCAATAAAGACTTAGGAACAACAACCACCAATAATAACAGTACATCTCTCTTTGTGTCTTTGTGTTGCAACTTGCTGAATAACTCAGAAAAGCAGCCAGACAGCAGTCCAGAGAGAAGATTAAAAAAGATGTTGTTTCCAAACTGGATCTGTTCTTCCTTTGGAAAAAGCTTCCAGCTACTTAAAACTGCAGCACCATCTCAGCACACAAGAATTCAGTAGCAGAGGCCCAGGATGGGAAGAAATGCTCAGGGGATGAGGCACCAGACAGAGCTCCTCTAATTTGGCGTCCCCGTTGTCTTGCCTGCGAAACACAAGCAAAAGCACTGATGGAAATTTAAGGGCACCACTTTGAAAGCCACAGGCAAACCATTCCTACTGAAGTCACTCCCTGGGCACTAGCAGAACTCAAGGAGACGCATTCCTTGCTGGTTTCCATGCTGCTGTGAGATGAGGAGAGAGGAAGAACGGTAACATAAGGATATGGAACTGCTGGGGCGAGCCCAAAGGAGGCCACGGAGATGCTCCAGGGGATGGAGCCCCTCTGCTCTGGAGCTGGGCTGGGAGAGCTGAGGGTGTTCACCTGGAGAAGGCTCTTAGAGATACCTTGGAGGCCCTTCCAGTGCCTAAAGGGGCTCCAAGAGAGCTGGAGAGGGGCTTGGGACAAGGGATGAAGGGACAGGACAAGAGAGAATGGCTTCCCACTGGCAGAGGGCAGGGATAGATGGGATATTGGGAAGGAATTGTTCCCTGGGAGGGCGGGCAGGCCCTGGCACAGGGTGCCCAGAGAAGCTGTGGCTGCCCCTGGATCCCTGGCAGTGTCCAAGGCCAGGTTGGATGGGGCTTGGAGCAGCCTGGGATAGTGGGAGGTGTCCCTGCCCATGGCTGGGGAGTGGAATTAGTTGCTCTTTCAGGTCCCTTCCAACCCAAACCATTCCATGATTCCCCTGGCATCCAATTCCACAAACCAGCCACAGAAACAGGAGTGGAAATCACACAGGAGCTCTACAGCTCCCAAGTACCCTTTAATTACTCTACGTGAGAGGTTAAAAAACCACCACACGCCTTGAGGCAACACTTTCTCCACTCCCTGTACTGTCATGAGCTGCTCCTACAGCTCCAGCTGGGATTCCCACAGACACACCAGGCAGCAGGACCCATGCAACCACAGCACTGCTGTCACAGGGACCCTGTTGGCTTTGCCTGGGCTTCCCCTGGTGGCCACAAAGTCCTGGAAGGACAGAGCCCAGTCCCCCAGGTCAGGGCCTGGCCAGTTGGGCTCCAGGTCAGCACCTCCTCCAAGGGAATTCCAAAAGGCTGAGTGTTCCTTCATTAATAAACCCCACCGAAATCCAATTTCCTGGGGGACCACTCACTCAACGTGACCTGCCCTTCACATTTACCAGGTTTCCAGCATTTTGGTTAAAGAAAATATATAAAATTCTAATACTATTGTTTTAAAGGTTAATGTATTCCCAGCCACAACTCGGAGCAGAGATTTGAGTCCAGGAACAATCATCTGGTGGCAGGAAAGTATTGAGTAGATGACCTAGGTCTTATCCATCTCTATTTTTTTACGCATGTACGGCTCTTTTTTCATTTCTTTCCTTTTCCGGTTCAGCCATCCAAAGAAATATAAAGCTAAAGCTAAACACAGCTGGGGTTTTTATCCACATCCCAGCGATTACACACACACACCATCAGCACATAACACAGCACCAGGGCTATTTTTTCCTTCCCACATCAAGGACTGCTGCTGCTCCTACGCTCAGGCCAAGATGCTTTTCAGCAGGCATCTTTCCTGGCTTCCCATCAGGCACCTTTTGTGGCTTCCCAGCCATTCCCACGTGCAGCTTTCACAAACCAAAAGGCTGCTGCAAGCACCACAAGATAAGGGAATTCAGGCACCAAAGAGAAAGAAAAGCTGGTGCTTTTGACTCCGTTAGCAACTGACGGAGAGACGAGCTCCACTTTCCCAAAATCTTCTCCTATGCCATGAAAGAAAAGCTGCAGAGAGCCAGGAAGGCCTTTGGCTCTTAAAGGAAAAGATTTGGGGGGTAGTAAATGCTGGCCTTAATTACAGCAGACCTGGAGCTCTTCCCACAGACACCCAACAAAGAGGAGCTCCTGCCATCCCAGCAGCTCCCAACTGAGCCAGAGCTGCTCAGGTGGTCCCTTTTTTTATCCCTCAGCAGCTGGGTGCACTCAACAAAACAGCCTTAGCAGGGATTGTGCCTCACCTGTTATCCCATCCCATCCCATCCCATCCCATCCCATCCCATCCCATCCCATCCCATCTCCCTGCAGCTGAGCAGCCAAGGAAGGTCAGAGACCCTCAAAGACAACCAGAATTTGCAGCAGAGATGGATTTATGAAGCAGAGTGCTTTGGGGGAACAGTCAGACTTCCCTGAGTTTGAGGGAAAGGTTTCATTAGACCTGGAACAGCACTCCTGGGTGTGTGGAATTGTGCTGTTCCTGTTTAACCCAGCAGTTTTTAAATGGCACGTACCAGGAACAGTATTGGTCTTAATTTTTAGTTCGAAGGCCGGGTTTTAGATTTCCTACAACCCTGCTAATACCGAGAAAAAAGTAAAAGCTCCTAAATCTTACACCCTGGCAAATCCAGGGTGGATCCTCCCCTCCTGAGGAGCACAGGGCAGAGGGCACAGACCACCCTGGTGAAGAAGGTCCCTCAAGAACCCCTGGAGAGGGCGTGAGCCACTCCGAGGAGCTCCACATCACGAGGTGACAAATTTTAGCAAAACACCACCCTGCTTTTCATGCTCTGCTTTGCCTGACCTCATCACAGCCCACGGCAGTCAGAGCTGGTGTGAGCATCCAGCCTGGGCGCAGCTCCATCGCTCCCCAGATCTCCAGGCCTTTTAAATTCCAGGTCAGCACAATCCAGGGGTGAAACTCACCCCTGTGCCAGGCCCAACAAGCTCCTTTGGAGCCTCAATGCTGGCCTCAGCCCGAGGCTGAGCGACAATGGGAAATGCAGAAACAGGCAGCACAACAAACCCCGAGCAAATTAAAGAGAAGAAAGGCACTGCTAAGGTGACTCAGAAGAAATTTAGGCCATCAAAACACGGCCCTGCTGTTTCCTGCTGGGCCAGTGACTTTGAAAGCTCAAAGTGTGCCAGTGGGAAGTAGGAGAGGTAAAGGATGTAGGATGTGTCACCGTGGTCTTAATCCTACAGCCCAATTGTGCCTCCTGGCATGCCCTGGGATGTGGTGCTTCCCTGCTGGAGAAGGAAACACAGGCACCAGCAGAAGCAGAACTAGTCCAAATATACATATATTTATTTTAATTTTTTTTTTTTTAATTAAAACTAACATTCCAGGGAGAAAAATTTTTTCATTCAAATGCAATTTTCCACGGGAATTACACGATCTAGATGTTTTCTGCTCTTGCTCATTTTTGGTGTTGAAGAACTGACATGCACAAAATTTTTTTTAAAAAAGAAAAGGGGTACTTTTATGTTGCAAAGCTGAGAGCTGAGCAGTTTTGATTGACTGGATGAAAGCACTGAGGAATGTTCCAGATTAAACACAGTAAATTGTCCAAGTGAAATGGTGTGTTTGGCATCAGGGCTCTTCTCTAAATAAAAATGTTGATGCCAGGAGGAAAGGCAGAAGGGAAGAAAAGCTGTCCTAGCAAACTTCACCTCTAATTCCCCTTAAAACTGCAAAAGAAATAATTTTCTTTTTCTTTTCTTTTTTTTTTTTTTTTTTTTTGGTGGCAAAAGTGGTTTCACCAGATTATGACAACCAACAGTGGGGGAAAAAAACTCTTGTGATAAAGCCTAATTGTTGAACTATAGATAATAGAAATATAGATAATCAGAGGGGGAAAAAAACCTCCACTGGTGCCGTGTTGGACGGGCAGTTTTCCTGGTCAGGGTCTGACACCTCTGTGCACTCAGTGGGCAGCTCAGTCTCTCACATCTCCCCAGGATTAAGGGATTACCATTAATTAACAGAGCCCTGCCTGCCTTGCCTGTGATACACTATCTTTCCATCAGAAAGAACCAGATGGAGCCAAATTTCCAAAATCTCCGAGATGGAAAGAGCAGGTATGAGATAAGAGCTGGAGGTACTGGGTGAGGCAGGAGGCTGTGGATCATCAGAGAGGAAACCTAAATCTCAGTAATTTAAGATTTTTCTCATTTCCTGAGGAGAAAAGGCACACGGGATCCCCCTCCTGTCTGCCTGGCCCCTGCTATTGGCTTTTCACTCTGTTTTCTTTTAAAGGAAATCTGTGGAGAGGCCACTGCCCTCAAAGTAGCAAACCCCCGTAACAGGTGGAACAGACTGCCTGGAGAAACTGTGGATGCCTCATTCCTGGAAGTGCTCAAGGCCAGGCTGGATGGAGCCCTGAGCAGCCTGGTCTAGTGGAAGGCGTCCCTGCCCTTTCCAAGGGGTTGGAACAAGATGATTTTTTTTAATGTCCCTTCCAACCCAAACCATTCCACGGTTCTGATTCTCTGAACTTGGGGCAAACGCTGCGAGAGGCTGTTCCTGTGAGTGTCCCTGCTAAAGGCAAAACAAAGGTAGCTCCATGGGACAAGGATCTTTCTGGAAAGAGGGTTGAAGTGGCTCAGCTGAATGAGGAGAAGATATCTCCTTGGATCTTCCAGGGAGATAATTCCTCCGCTCTCCGTGTCCCATTGGATACTGAGCCCGCAGCCATCCACTGCTGCCACGCTGTGAAAAGAGCAAATCTTCAACTTCTCCTGGCCTTTATGAGACCCAGGGACTGAGATCTTAGCAGTGACTCATGAAAGCGAGCTGTCCCTGTCCCTCAGCTCTTAGGATCACCTTCATTTCCAAGGACAGCTTGGCACTACCTGAACCTCCCCTCTCCTCACCATCCTCGCCACGGCGAGTCACCTCCCCAAGCCTAATGCTTGCATAACTGGGTCCTAACAGGGAAACAAGATGGGAAAAGAGGGGTTTTGACCCGGAATAACGAGTTTGCTGTCGGTACCAGCCCCAGTCACCGCAGCGGTGGTTCCCTGTGCTCGGCAGGAGATCATCATCAGTTATCCCTGCCCATCTAGAGAAGGAAACATCAAACATGTTCCCTAGACAGCCTGGCCAAGAGCTTCCCCAGGAGGGGAAGATGAAGGTGTCAGACGTGGCAGGAGTCCAGCTGATGTTGCGTTCTCACTCTTTTTTTTTTTTTTTCCTCTGTATTAATTAAAACCCCACACTTTCCTGAGGACAAACTGGTTAAATTCACTTTGGAATCATAGTGCCAGCAGCATCAGGCAAACTGTATCCAAATAAATCCAAGTACCTTAATGGAGCTACAGGTCTGTCTTTGAGGAGAGCCTGCCCACAGAGGGGGCACTGAATCAGGTGCCAGGAGAACAGGAGCGCTCTGGCACCACCATGGCAGGAGAAGTTCCCTGGGATAGTCCTTCTCCAGACTTTTCCTGACTGAGGGGGGTTTATCACCCACGACCTTCACGTCTAAATGAACTTTGCATTGCACAGCCTCTCTGCCCTTTTGAACCTTTCCCAGTGGCACTTCCAGGTGTCACAGCCCACCCCATCGGTAGGATCCGCTGGCTGTGCATCCCCACATCCCTGCCTTGGCCTGTGTGGACACAAATACCAGGACTCCGTGACAAAATTCAGGTGCATGGATGATCTGAGAGCAGCGAGAGCTCCTGTCCCTCCTCATTCTCACGTCCCCACCACCTTGTGAAGACAGCTGGAGCAGGGATTGTAGCAATTCGCTCAGCTCCCAGTCCCCTATCAGGTTTGGCTCTTTGCCTTGCTGCTTTTTTCCCTAAAAAATAGAGTAGGTGAGGAGTGCCTGGTTAAAAGCCAATTCCCCAGCCCTCTTAAACTGCCGAGATTAAAAGCTTTCTTCCCGATGGCTGCTTCGTAAAAGACCCACAAGTTTTCTACTCCTTTATTCCTTTAAAAAAGAATGCCTTATCTATTTTAAACCATTTGAGTTTATGTGTAAAATACAGCGACGCTCCGTCTACAGAACCCGCGCTCCGCTGATTTTCCAGAAAAAAATGAGCTCCAAAAAGCACACCTGAGCAAAATGAGAAGTTTTGGCCATCTCCAGCCTCACTGTGCAGGCTTCTGAGATGCACAAACCCCTGCTGAAAACGTGGGATTTCTGCTGGTTGGATTCTTTCATCCAGGTGAGATGGTCCTTTCCTCCCAGGAAGGGTTACAGCTGCTCAGAAACCACCACTTTTGGAGCTTTAAGCCCAAGGATTCTGGGGTAGGAAAGGAAATACGGCAGGCACAGCCCTCTTAATATGTGTTAGCCAAATAAGTGTTCCTATTTTAAGGCAGGTGGAGCAATAATAAATATCAGGTAGGAGAAGCGAGCCCCGCCGCCCCTTCTCATTTGTATGCACGGCGTTATTTCTTTTATTAAACAAAAATTCCCTCTCCAGAAATGCAGCCCAGCCCTGCTGGCTCAGGCCAGCTCTTGTTAAAATGATTATTAATGGTGCTGCACCTCTCCCTAATGGGAATGAATGGTCCAGCCACCCTTCAGTTCCACACATATTCCTGACTTATTCCTTCGGCTTCCCCTCGGCCGCAATATTCCCCACAGCCTCCTTCCCCTGCAGCCCTGGAAGATCTGCATGTGGGTGATCCATCTTGGAACTTTTAACGCTTATTTTTCTAGAGAGATAAAAATAAACCGTTCCATTTGGATGAAAAATAGGGGATGCAGGCCCAAGCCCACCAAGGGAGATGGAGGGGGGCGGGGGGAAGAAGGAAGAAGAGTATTTTCTCCCTTTTCCCTGTATTTAAACCACAAATGCATAATCCATCTCCCTTAACAGCCCCTCCTTTCCTAAATAAATAACTTCCTCACCGTGTGGAGCAGGGGGATGACAGGAGGAGGATCATAAGTCATGGAAAGGAGGTAAAGGCAGAGATCTCTCAGGGAGTTTCCCATGGAGCACCACGCACATCCAAGTATCTGCTCTAGCAAGGGCACTTTGGCCACACAGAATTCCTGCAAAACCAATTTTTAAAGGAAAGACCACTCCCAAGCCCTTTGCATGGCTCTTCCCACATGAATCTGCAGGGCCAGCAGGAAATGCATCCCTGTGGACAACCAGGAGAGCCGGGGAAAAAGTGGGAAGAAGGGTGAGGGGATTCCTCACCTTTGCTCCTGTTTCCACGCTTGCAATCCTAGGGAAGGAGGTTGCCAGGGATGGGCGAGTAGGATACAAGGGTCTTCCCCCAGCAGCTGCACCAGTGTGGATCTGGGCATTTCCAAAATGCCACGAGCTCTCTCAGACCTTCCAAACTGGAATGCATGAATATCACAAATCCCATCCAAATTCCCTGAGTGTCACAAGCCTGCCCTCCATATCCCACAAACATCCCAAATCTCACAAACTGCTCACCCCACACCCCACAAACATCATCACCGTCACCACACGTCTTCAAAATACCTCATCAACCCCAGCAGTCCCCTGTCACGTTCCCCCGGAGGTTGTCCCCAAAATGTCACCAAAGAGGTCCCCAAACAGGCTCTAAAGTCTGGCCACAGGTGACCATCCTGCTTTTGGGGTTGGCACCATCTCCAGCACATCCCCCCCGTTAACAAGCAGATATAAAAGAGCCACTTGGCTGTTGTGTCTTGGTTCTGATACACCAAAATACATGGGTTAAAACTATGAGAATTATGGATTTTAGCACTGGACCACTCATGGAAAAAGTGGGCTGAAGGAACGCAGCCCCAGGCAATGCTTGTAGGCACCGAGCACTGGAGTAGCTCCACGGCACTGCTGGATCAGGCTAAAATAGCCACGGGAAGTACAGGATAACCTCTCTGCTCTCCCCCCCACTGACACCTGCTGAGAATTTCAGCTGAATTTTTAAAAGCTGGTTGCTTTACATTTGCTGTTTAGTTGCTTTTCTTAAAAAAAAACCAAAAACCCACAAACTCAACGAACCAAGAAAAAGGCCAACAAACCCTAACATCTACTGGTTTTCAGGGAAATCAAACCTGATTCCAACCCGGATTTGGTTGAAATTTGACCAGTGGTCAGTACTGGTGATTTCCAGCCACTGTCCGAGGGGTTGTGGCCGCATCCCTTCTCCCATTTATCACGTGGCTCCGGCTCCCTCCCCACCTGCGGGCACGGATGGAGGGATATTTGCCCACACGTATGTAAAAGCGATTACAGGCAGAAGCCCGGGGGATTTGCTTGGGAACAATGTTGTAATGAGCCCGAGGATAATCTGCTGCCCAGAGACAGGGATTTCTCCCGGAGGGATGGCAGCCACAAATTAGACAGTCACATCCGGTTATTTCCAGCGAGTTAACTCCCGACGCCGCACCTCCGGCCCGGCGAGGAGGGGCACGGCCCAAATCCGAGCATCCCCAGCAGATGTGTCCCAAATCCACGACGTTTCAGGTGGGGAAAGGGGCCGGCGTGAGGATTTTTAATGGCCCGAAGTGGTGGAAATTCATTACTCTGATAAGGCCCCGGGAGTTGGTGGTTTGAGCTTCAAACGTGGCCAGTCCCTGGAGAAATTACACCACGTTCGAGTTAATCTTCTTATAAACATTGTTGTGGGTTTTTTTTTATTTTATCCGACATGTGTCAAGCAGGACCACTAAGCCTATTACATCTCCAGGGAGGTTGGTGCTTTCTCTTCTTCCTGTTCCCCCCACATCTGAATGCTGCTTGTCTCCTTTTTGGCTTCTTTGGACATTTCTCCATCACTACAAACCAATTTTTTTATAATTAGCACTGAGGAAAAAAAAAAAATCTCAGTGGGTTTGGAGGCTCAGGTGAGATAAGCAGCCAGGCTCCAGCTAGACATCCAAAATTTTTGGAGCTTGTAGGCTTCTGAAATGAACAAAAAACTTGCTGGACCATCCCTTCTTCCTGTGTTCATTTATTTTTCTTTCCAACACACCCTCAAAATAGAGGCAACTGGATATTTTTGTGTTCTCTAGTACAAAATAGTTCAAGTTATTGGGAAATCCCCCATTGGGTACTGCCTTTATTTGTGTTATTCCCTGTGTCTGAGGTTGCAGGCAGAAACAGGCAGGGATTAGACCACTGGAACAGATGGTTTTAAAGGACAGGGTGAATATGAAGCTGCTTTGAGCTTCAGGTTGAGGGATACGTGTTGGTGAAGGGACATTTTTCCTGAGACCTCTCTCCGCACTCTAGTGGAAAGTTCATAGGAAGCCAACAGAAGGGGTGAAAAGGAGGTGAAAAAAAAACCCCAAACCCTGAAAAATTTGTGCTGCAAATGATCATTTTCTGGAGGAAGCATTAAGCTCTCTCCATGAGAAATAGGAAATAGAGAATTAGGAATACCTAAGGAGTGAGAAACTTTCATACACTCACTTGCACGAACATCACCCACGTTCACTCTGGAGACTTGGCTACAGAAAATCAATGGGAGCTTATCAGCCTGCAGCAGAGTCGGGACAATTAAACCTCTCCCTCTCTTCTTTTCTATATTGGATTTAAGTTTTGAAGTTATTCTCACCTGTGGATGGAGAGAAAGAAACATCCGAGCCAGCATCTCTTACAGAGAGTTATCTCTAACACAGGCAGTAGCCCAAATTATTTCCGTGCCTAATCGTTGCCTTCTTTGTCCTTAAAAAAAATTTAAAAAAAAAAAAAAAAAAGCTATCTTGGACCGAAAAAAGGGATATTGTGCATTAGACTACAATTTCTTTGCTCTCCTTGCACTTCTGCACTCATGGGAAAACTCCTTCCCCAAAAGCTGAGCTTTTGTCAATGGGTTTTTCTCTGGCACAGAGCAAAACTTTGCAGAAGGAGACCAGCTGAAACCCAAAATGGGGCTAAGTGGTAAAGCTGAGCCTGGATTTGGAGCTGTCCCCCAGATCCGTGCTGGGCTGGGGACAAGGTGAGCGATCTGCTACAAACCCAGTCAGGTGAAGCACTGGCACTGAATTCTACAGGAACCAAAGGGTGCTTGCAGCCCCAAAGCAGCATCCAAACATATCCCTGTTTGGTTGCCTGGTTTTTGCTGAAAACCAGCTGCTCCAGCCCCAAGTCCTTGGAGGAATGGAAAAACTCTGAGATAAACCAAATAATTAACAAGCTAAGTAACTAAAAAGGCAGTGATTGCTCTTCCCAGTGCCTGCTCCGACCACCTCCATGTGCAGGTTTGGGTGGATCACGGAGCTTTCTAGAAGGACATTGCCACCCCCAAGCCCCTGGCTGGTCCTGCAAGCATTTTCCACCTTCTGGCGACTCAGGTTGGAAGCAGCAGCTTCCTCTTTATTCCTTTAATTCTTTATCTCCCCCAGTCAAAACGGACAGTGCAGATAATCTGGGCTTACATCCCTTTGAAGTCAATCAGAAAAGACTTTTAACTTGAGCGAGCGGGACCCCAGGCCTCCATCTACCTGATCCGCAGGC
This sequence comes from Cnemophilus loriae, assembly GCA_013397755.1. Taxonomy (NCBI): domain Eukaryota; kingdom Metazoa; phylum Chordata; class Aves; order Passeriformes; family Corvidae; genus Cnemophilus; species Cnemophilus loriae. The sequence continues at coordinate 1,721,945 of VZTF01001476.1, forward strand.
ATTGCCAGGGATTTGGGCAAGCCAGGCTCCATCCACACGGACCTGGCTTTAAAGCCATCAGGTCCAAGCCCTGCCTTGGCGAGAGATCAAGCACAGCAGATTTCCTACAACCCTCCTGTCTTATCACACATTAGCCCCGTCCAGATGTCAGGCGCTCTCCCTCTGCTCACAATCCCCCTTTTCCATCTTCTTTTATCTCCCCGTTAAATTGCTGACAAGACCTTCCTCGTGGCCTTTTCAAAAGTAGAGGGGATCAAAAAATCAACGGAATATTTCAAAAGTCCTTAGGGAAAATAAGAACAGGGGGAAAAAAATAATCAGATAGGAGGGAGAAGGAGCCTGCAACGCTGTTACCGTGCACAGAGCCCAGAGCAAGACACCGAGGTTGGCAAGTGCTTTAACTCCCTGCTGATAGGGAAGGGGCTGGGAATGGTTTGGGATGCTGGGGAGCTCCCTCACAAGCATCACTGGTACCTCCAGCATTGCCCTTGCAAATGCTCAGCATGCAGAACAGCCTTAAAAAAAAAAGGCAAACCTGGTTGCAGCCACCCCAAAACTCCAGCGTGGCGTCACATCCCCACCACAGCTAGCTGGCATGGTGGCGACCAGATTTTTTTTTTTTTGATGGACAGGAAAACGCAATTTATCTCCCTTATCCTTCCTGCCGCTTTCCCCCAGGGTTCCAGCAAAGCTGTAGAAGAGTTTCAGCTTTACACTCGCTTTTGAAAAGGTGACACTGCCGGCTTTCAAAGGACGTCGGAGCAGGGGTGACGCAGGAGGTGACTCCGTCCCAGCAGCTGAAAGCAGCAGGCAGAGAGCACCAGAGGAAAAAAACAACCCAACACATTCTCAGCCTTCGCTGACACGGCCAGAGCTATGCCAGCAGGGGCATTCTGCGTGCACAGGTAGAAGAACCCAGCCAAAAAAGCAGCAACGTTGAGAGCAAACCCTCGTCTTAATTTCATTTTGCTACCTGGCTGATCATATTTGGTTCTTCATTTAACTGGTAGAACAAAAGGTTTTAGGGTTGGGTTCCTCCCCTCCCTTCCCCCAAGCTTTATTATATATTGTTTTCCTTTGCCTAAAGGCTCTTCGGTGGATTCTGAGTTGGCTGAATCCTAGAATGGTTTGGGTTGGAAGGGACCTTAAATTTCATCTTGTTCCACCCCCTGCTACGGGCAGGGACACCTTCCACTGCTGAAAGCTCCATCCTTGAACACTTCCAGGGACGGATCACCCACAGCTTCTATGGGCAACCTGTCCAAAATGCTGCCAGCTCTCCTGGCTCATGCACATCCAAACAGCTCTTTGCTTCCAGTTCCAGTGGGACAGCACCCCCAAAGCCAATCACACCAATAAAAAGTCATGGGCAGAGGAGAGCAAAAGCAGATAAATACTAGTTTTGGCGTGCAAAGAAGGACCCCTTGGCACAAACAGAGGCACTTGTTATGCACTCCTCAGGATTTGTTATTTATTATCCCACTTCCTGCAAAATCGCAGGAATCTAATCAGAGTGCAGAAGCCAGAGCGGGTTATGGCGGTGATCCGTCACACGCTCCCAACAAGGAATAACAAACAGCTGGAGTGACCACTCCAGATGATCCATGGGCTGATGCTGGCTCGGTGCCCACTGAGCAGGATCTCAAGCCCAACATCCCCTCAAGGCCATCCTTAATGCCAAGGCTGCGCCATCCCATCAGTGCTCGGATTATTTACGCGTTGAGGATGTGAGCACGAGCCTCTGGATCGGGGCCGAGTTCCCTCCTCTGCCTGCCAGCACCTCGCTTAGGACACGAGAAGAAAATTGATAAATATAAAAGAAGCCTCCTGCACCCCAGAATGACGTAAAAAGTTATCACGAAGATAAAGTTTCCTGGTCTAAGAATGAGGTAGAGAACCGCATCACAAGATGATAACATTTAATTTTACTAGAGAGTTTTAGATCCAGCTGTCTGGAGCATCCTGGTCTAGTGGAAAGTGTCCCTGTCCATGGCAGGGAGTTGGAACAGGATGGTCTTTAAGGTCCCTTCCAACCCAAACCACTCGAGGATTCCATGCTGTAAGTGTGTGTCTGGTCCTCATCTTTGGGAACATATTCCAGGCTGCAGCTCCAGCTTAACTCTTCACGATGGCCATGCTTCCCTCTCCTAAAAATACAGCATTGCATTTGCCTTACTTTAGCTGTCAGGTGTGCTGTAGGCCTTCTTCCCCTTTGATAAACAAGGGGACCACAGTTATGGCAGAGCTGCTGGATTATATCTGTACACATAAATATAAATACGTATTTCCTCCTTTCAGCAGGAATTTTGCCAAATGCATCCACACGTTGCTTTTTTTAAAAAAAAATCCTTTTTAAAGTCCACCTGAGCTCTTGTCCCTGGTATCCCACCTGACACTCCCAGCTGCCTCGGGATGCTCTCCCATGGTGCTGCCTCTGCCCTGGGTTATGTCCTGGTGCCTTCCAGGGCTGAGGGGATTATTGCTGCCTCAGGATTTGGCTGTTGCTCCCTTCTAGTTCCCCCTGGACCATCTCTACACCCTAAAGGACCCTTATCTTATACATCTGCATCAAAACCAAAACCTTTCTCCCAGAACAGGGAAAACTCTGGCTTTGCCCCCCTTGGAAAGCTGAAAAAAGCCTGGAATGTCTTCTGCAGGAAGCCCTGCCTGAGTCAGGGTTTGTATCACGAGCCTTGGAGAAACACACGTTTCTGCTTTTGGTTTTCCAAGGTTATCCTCCCACCACTCACATCCTGGGACGTGTTTCTGGAAAGCCACCCTTGAAAAAGGTTGCGACAACACGAGGCAGAAACTCCTGTGCTTGTATCAATAACCCAGGATCAAAGAAACTTTGTACTTGCAATTGGCACCAACCCAAAGAAACGCCCAAAACAGCCTTCCTGTGGGACCAGCAGGGCTCTCCTGGCTCCACAGGGGCCACCCTGGTGCAAATTTCTTGTGGGAGCACCTCACTCCATGTGGGACTCAGCTCTTTGGGTGTCATCAGGGCAGCCCAGAAGCAGAAATTTTGGGGAAAGAAGGCTGGCACCCCCTGAGAGTTCCCTCTTGCTGCTGTGCTAGCTCAGGGTGAGCAGCAAACCGGCAGGAAACGCGTTTCATCTGCAAATGAAAGGCTGTTTCCACCTCTAATTAACCCATCCAAGCAATGGAGCCAGGCTCTCATTAGCCAAGCCACGGCAGAAATTCCCACTCCAGCTGCCTTGCAGGGGGATCTCCTCCTCTGAGTGGCCTCCAGGAGTTCTGCTCTCCTGGATGCCCACCCTGAGATGTCTTGGCTGTCTCCTGGGGTACCATTATCTCCTGTTAGATCCTATGAAACACTCCAGACTAAAGACATGCAGGATATCTAGGGACCAAAACCCAAGCAATTAAGAAAATCCATAACCATTGCAAGGGAAAGCAGGTCAGCTATCCTGACACAAGATACACAGCACAGCATCATCCCAAGGTCTTGGGTAAAGATCCTAAAACACAGGAGGCAATGTTGTCATCCCCATCTAGATTTGGGGATGCTTTTCACAGATTTTTAAACAGAAATGGTTAAAACCAGCAAGTCTTTTGCTTCAGTAGGACCAAAACAGCCAGCTTTCCCCACCCTGGGCTAAAGGGAAGAAATGCAGAAAGAAAGTTAATCAGGTTGAGATCAACGTGAAAAAACCCAAACAAACCAGCAAACGAATCTCATCAAAACCCATAGAAGCAAAGAGTTTGCTGTGACTCCTTCCCCCCACTGCTGTTCACTTTCATCCTCCTGACCTTCTCTGTTCCAGCCAGGAGGGAATAGGAATGTTCGAAGAAAGCTATTCCTGCGTTATTTTTAGCAGAGCCAGAAGAAAAGTGACTGGAAATAATCCATGAAAGCAAGCTTTCACCTTGATTTTCAGCCTCTGGAGATTTCGATAGCCTTGATAGCAATCACAACTTAACCATAGGCGTAGAAAATGCTGAGTGATACCAAGAGCAAAAATTGAGCTCTTTCTTTCTTCCCGCTCCACGTTAAAAACCCGGGGAACCATCGAAGGGACACTGAGGGAAGCACTTTCCCCCACCAGCCAGTGAACTGGTGGCCACACCACGGCAGGAGAAGGGAGAGCCGGGTTTGGCTGCGTTTCAGCCCAGTTGTGCGGCCAGCAAGAGAATTCTGCTTTACAATTGAACGCGTTCAAAATAGATGCTGATTTCGGAACCTTCCACAAGTTTCTTGTGGGAAAAGCCACTCTTTCCCAACCAGGATTAAGAAGACCTCTTCTGAACAACCTGGTCTAGTGGCAGGTGTCCCTGCCCACGGCAGGGGGTTGGAATGAGATGAGCTTTAAGGTCCTTTCCAACCCAAACCATTCTGGGATTCTGGCACTGCCTGACTGCACAGGGATCTCGGTGCTTCCCTGCCTGCCCTGGCCCACAGGCTCCAGCCCAAGCAGCCACTGACGGGACACAGGCCTCAGCTGCACGTGTGAGAGACCAAAGGAATTAATTAAGAGAAGCTGCACTCCCAAGGTGCTGATAATAAGAACAAAATGAGGGCTGATCCCATTAAGTCAATCTTCTCTGCTGGTTGCTGCCATCTGATGTCTCCCACTTCCCATTGCTGCGTGCTGCCTGTTCCCACTGTAGATCTAAACCCACTTTACTTCTGCTGATCCATTTTAAAGTGACCACAGCCGTGAGACTGATTCACCGGCTGGGTTTAAAAAAATCTATCGCTTCCCCACGCGTTTCCCGCCGTCAGCTTTTCTTCTGCTGTCAAACACCTCCTTTTCCCTCTGTGGCCAGGGCTGCCAAGAGCATTTCTTCCCTAGGGTAGCTGTCCCTAGGCTCTCACCCAGAGCAGGGGTAGCAAAACCCCCCCAGCCTGGTGCTGCCACATCCCCGTCTCCTCCTGGTTTCCTCCAGGTTAAACCTGCGCACGAGGCCTCAGGTTTAGCCACCATGTCTGAGCTCCAGGCTGGTTCTCCTCAGAGCAGGAGAGGCAGGATGAGTCCCTGGCATGGAGCATTCCCCTGGCATTGGCAATCCTGTTTTTGTGGAGTGAGGGGAGTCCAGCCCTTTGGGGAAACCAGCACGGCCTGGTTTGCATCCAGTACAGTCAAACCTGCTGCGGCCTAAAGAGGACTCGACCACATTTGGCTGGGCCCAGACACCCCCAGAGAGAATTTTTGTCCCAGCTGATGGCTTTTCTTTGCAATCTGCATCAGCCCAACAACCAAGAGGCCACGCTGAGCACCCCCACTGCTGGAGAACTGTCCTGGGGGAAAGGAGCCGAGCTGGCTGTGTGGAGAGCACACTGCGGTGTCATCACCTCCTCACCTCAGTGGGAAAGAGCTGCTCTGGACCAGAACAAACCCCTTGCTAGGGGACAGCAGCTGCAAACCTCTCCCTTTCCATCAGCCTGGGGAGAAGGAGTTTTCCTCAGAGTCATCCTCTGCCTTACAGGGCCACTTGGGCATTGTGTTGGAGTTCCCCAGGGAGCCACAAACCCCATCCATGCTCCCCTCACCCTGACTGGGAACAGCCAGGGCAGCTGCAACCAGCAAGTAGAGAGGCATTAAAAAAAAAAAAAA
>VZTF01001476.1:1727576-1915726 GCA_013397755.1 Cnemophilus loriae
CTACTTTGCTGAGTTTTAAAGCATTTCCCTGGATCGAAGAGGCTCTGGTGAGTGTTGTCATGGCAGGGGATATTTACGGCCATCTCAGGAAATGTTTCATTATTCTTTGGTAAGTGGTGGCCGTGAATTTCAGCCTGTCTGCCCGGCCATAAAGGGAACCATTGGGCAGATTATTTCCGGGCTCTGCTGAGGAATGAAGCATCACCTCCCAGGATACTGTGCCTGCAAAACCCTGGCTGGTAGGGAACAAGACCCAGATCTCACAAATCCCTTGGGAGAGGGCGACTGGGCAGCCAAGCAGGCTGAGGGGTTGTTCCTGATGGATTTGCAGTAGAGGGAAAACACCACAAGCACCTTCGGCACATGGTTTAAATACTCACAGTAAAAATAATGAGTCTAATTCCGTGCTCGGCTAACAAAGCTGTTCCAGAGGCTGTTTCAGTCCTCTCAGAATCCTCAGGAAGCAGCTGAGCAGGTCTGGATGGAGGTGGAAAAGGCAGAGAGTCCAGGCCACCAGCTGGATGGGACACACAGCAAGTCCTAGTGAGCCTCTGGCAAGGCTCCCTTTGTCTTCTCACACCAACTGCTCTGGAACAGGATGGGGAGAAACAACCATTTCATCCCTTCTTTTTTTAACCCTCTGTGAAAATATCAAGCCACTTTCCAAGCCTACGTAAGCCTCCAGTACCTAAAATTTCCTGTGTCAATGAGTCCTCCTTTTTAACAGGGTAAAGAGTTTGCCTTCACTGCTTGGAACTTCTCGAGATCTTCCCTGTATCTAGAACAAAAGGGACGGCATCCAGAGGGACAGGCGGAGAGGTGGGACTGTGTGATCCTCATGAAGTTCAACAAGTGAAGTGTCCCAGGCCAGGCTGGACAGGCCTTGGAGCAACCTGGTCTAGTGGAAAGTGTCCCTGCCCATGGCAGGGGCTTGGAATTGGATCCTCTATAAGGTCCGTTCCATCCCAAACTGATCTGGGATTCTGTGATACTCCTGATTCCAAGTGTTTCTTGAACTAAGCCATCATTGCTGATTAATTCTTCAGCTTTCCAACACGAACGATTTCATGCGTGGCCCTGCCTTTATCAATCCTTGCCTTCTGTGGATAATTTTCTAGGCTTCTTCCCATCCATTTTTTTGTGGGCTACTCACAAATTACTCAAGGCAGGAGATACCAGACATTCATTAAGCAGCACAATAACATTCCCCATTTCGGCCTCTCTTACCTCCCTGGGTTTTTTTTTTTTTTTTGACTACTATGGACCAGCAGCGTCATTTTGACAGATTATTTCCAGCATAACTCTCAGATCTCCTTCCTGAGCAGTAACAGCCAGTTCAGAGCCCAATGATTTCCCCCCTGTGCTTTGTTTTTCATTTAGCAGCCTTGAATTTCATCTGCCGTTTTATTATCCGCTCACTAAATATCATAAGGTCCTTTTCCCGTGCTTGGAGGTTGGCTGTGTTTTAATCTTTTTGGTATTAACTAAGCATTGCCATCAAATGTTCTTATTTTTTTTTTTATTGTCTCCCAGACTCACCTGGACTCCTCAAATTCAGGGGACTGATGCACAATAAAAGGCCTGTCAATATTAAATTGTCACTAAGTGCAAAAGCATCTTCTCAAGGCTCCACAGGGTAGAGGGTGTGGGTGACAAAGTCACATCCACCACCATGCACAGTGGCTTTATAGACAATGAGGTTGCTGAATTCTGGCATAGCTAACACAAGCTGAAATGAGAAAACTACTCTCTAAAACAAGTAGTCTTTTCAAATTCCTCGTAAATTCTCCTCTGGAGTTATAACTGTGGTGTCTACCAGCAACTCTGTGAAAGTGGGTGATCTCAGAGCCTGGAGAGAGCAAGAGGTTTTAGTTTCCCACCCCAGGGGAGGGAGTTTCCAGGGTAAATCCAGTGCAGCTGGGAGCAAACAGACATTTAAAGGGTTTCCCAGCACAGAGGTTCTGGGGCTTTAGAGCTGTTGGGTCCTCGTCATCTAAAATCAGGTTTGGTCAAGGTTGTTTTTGTTCTGAAATATCTATCCAGTGGCAATGAATTCTTTAAAGTGTCAGGCCTCAGCAGGAAAAGGCTTTCCCTGACGAAGGCTCCTGTTCTCTCACTGGAGGGATGAACAGAGAAAAACCCTTTTTTTCCCAGTGACAGAACGTGCCGCCAGCATGTCCAGCAGAATGGAGCATGGAAGCACTGGACATGGAAACGGCAAATGGAAAATGCTCCACAAAAGGCTCTGCCTTTGTTTACAGCCCTGCCAAGCTCTCTGGTTCCCTGGTTTTCAGAAACAGCTGTTTTCTAAACCGTTTCAGCCAGTGGGCCATGGACACCTTGGAAAAGAGCCCATTAAAATGAGCCATGGGTCCTCTGTTAGCCATCCCTCAAAGCCAGGGGGGAGAAAATAGTTTATTAACTGCTAAAGGATGAGTTTCCTCTATAATGAACCTTTCTGCAGTATTGAAGAAAAGCCATGTCTTACTTCCCTTTCCTAATAAATGGCTTCTTCAGAGTTTAATTAACTTCTCCCTGCTCTTCTTTTGTGGCAAAGTGTCACCCTGACCAGGAGACAAACTCTGTTTGTTCCTTTATCTGGGAGAGCGCTGGCCTGTCAGATAAACTGCTCTGCCTAATTTTCTGGGGCTTTTTCTTTTCCTGCTTTGCATATTCCGGGGAGGGAGGCAGTAATAACAGAAAGCGATGCTTTTGGGCAGCTGGATACCTTTGGGATTGGGAAGGAGCACATCCTTAAAATTCAACCTGGACCATACTCCTGAGTGCTGGCAGGGGCTGGGAATGGGGACCTATCTCACAGACCCACCAGAAACTGGGTCAGGCTCTCTGCCTGCTCCTTTGTTTCCCTGGGCTTGAAAACAAACCTGGAGGAAACAATTTTTGCCCTTCCACGAGTACAGGATTTTGTATTTTCAGCAGCGCTTGTCTGTCCCCGTGTGTGTGTACAAATATAGCTCAAAATCAATAGGAGTGAGATTAGGTCACTGTATTTCTGAGAAATGTGCTCCTGATGGCTCATAAACCCATCTAGCTCCTGCTCCTTCATGCCTCCTGTGGTGCTCCAGAACTGCCAAGACAGTGGCACAGCCTGGAGAAGGCGAGGGCTGCTTTCTTTCAAAAAAGGATTAATTTGGGCCAAGTCAAGAGGGACCATCACAAACTTCTGCTTTGGCTTTTCAGCTCAGCTCTCAGCCCATCCCACCGCAGAAGGCAGGAGCAGGAGCTCCCACTTTGGGGTGGGAGGGAGGTAGGCACTCCTGAGTACCATCTGGAGAAAAAGGTGGCCTTTTCCATGCAGTGCCTGGGCTCCTTCTTGGGAAAAGATCCCGGGGCCAGGCTCGTTATGCACAGGCCTGAGTGGCGCCACTTGATTAATTGTGCCAGGCCAGGAGCAGCCAGGGACTTTTGTGACACCAATGTGGTAATGGTCTCCAGCACACAGACAGTCCCAGAGGATGTGTCCTCCCTACCCAAACGAAATTAATTAATGGTGGCAATAAATAAACCACTCCAGACAAACGAGAGCATCCGAGCAGCCGCCGGCACAATAAAAGAAAAAATAGGGAAAGGAGAGTGTTTTGCAGTACATTTCTGGGGGAGGAATTAATGGGGAAGGGCTAACACTTTTTTTGGATACACTGGGTGAAACAGGGCTGCAGGAGGAGGATGGGTGAGCACGGAGCACCCCAAGGGAACAACAGCAGCTGTGGCTGACCATTTATCCCTTTTCTGTGCTCAGCACAAGCTCTGCCACCACGAGCAGCTGGACTCCAAGGACTCTCCTCCACAGCCACGATCCTGTTTGGTCTGCCCTGACCCTGTATCCAACTGTTTTATCCCACCTCCCACACCCCCGGGTGGCATAACTAAAAACACCGTGCGTGGTCGATACCGATCGCATTAATGCGTCGCAAGCGAGCCCTGAACGATTACAGGGCTGATTATCAGGGCCTGACACACCCCTGTGCTCACTCCACCCTTGCTAGGCCCTGCCTGGGCATTTCCTTGGATCCCCACCCGGAGGTCTGATCACCAGGCTCCGGAGCAGCTCTCAGGCACTCCTAATTGGCACGTGACAAAGTGCCTGCCACACGTTGGTCAATACCAATTAGCATATTTATTAAATGAACGCGTGTGTTGGCAGCAGTTATCTAATTACCTTAACAAGTGCATCGGGGAGAGGCATCAAACCCTGTGGAGCAACAGGAAAACGAGCTGCCCTGGCATTAGGGACAGGACAGGACTTTTGGAGCAAGTCCAGGGAGAACCATGAAGATGATTAGAGGGAAGGAACTCTTATCCGTGCCAGGAGGCAGGGTTAGATGGGATATTGGGAAGGAATTCTTCACTGTGAGGGTGGTGAGGCCCTGGCACAGGTTGCTCAGAAGAAGCTGTGGCTGCCCCTGGATCCCTGGAAGTGTCCAGGTTGGACAGGGCTCGGAGCACCCTGGGAGGTGTCTGTGCCCATGGCAGGGGGTTTGGAACATGATGAGGTTTAAAGATTCAACCCAGACCACTCTCTGAAATCCCTGCTCCCTGCGAAGGACCCACTGTCTAACCCAGGTGAGTTTGCTGAGCAGCTCCCACCACTTCCAGGGTAATGCGACTCAGACATTTGGGGTTTTCCTTCTGCAGAATTAATTTCCTGGAAGCCAGGGAACAGGAGTAACGAGAGAGGCCAAGACACCTGAAATTACATTTACCAGGCTACACAAGGCTGGTGCTTTTTATTTCTTTCCCTCTTTTTAGCATATCACCCCCAGGCTGATCTTAGCCTGTAGGTACCACTGTTATCAGAGAGCAGGCAGGGGGAGAGTTGAGACTCTGTGTTTGTGCCTGGGAACCAAAACAGACCCTGCTTTAATTTAATGCTCATGAAAGTCTGCAATTCTGCTTTCTTCTTTTTCTTTTCCCTTCCTTGGAATTGCTATGGCAGAGCCTGGCTGGTGGAAGTTTCCCTGCCTTTTATGTCAGGCCTGGCATGGAATCATAGAATCACAGAATGGTTTGGGGGGGAAGGGACTTTTAAGACCATCCAGTTCCATCCCCCTGCCACGGGCAGGGACCCCTCCCACTATCCCAGGTTGCTCCAAGCCCCATCCAACCTGGCCTGGGACACTTGCAGGGGTGGGGCAGCCCCAGCTCCTCTGGGCACCCTGTGCCAGGGCCTCTTCCCTCTGCAAGGGAGAGGGCCACTCTTACAGGTGGAGAAGATACCAGTTTTGCATTTTCAGATGTGAAAATGAGCAACACCAGAGGGTTCTGGCTGCTGCAACAGACCCAGAGCAGAGTAAGGGCCTGGGGGAAGAGTGAGGAAAAATCTGTGATCCTGTTGAAGCAGCTCTACTGAACCCAGCTCTACTCACCATTTTGTCTTTTCTGTCCAACCTTGACTTTTTTCCCCCTCCATTTTCCTTAAGTTTCTCCGTCCCTTGACAAGCTGAGAAGCACCTCCAGCACGTTCCTCGCTCCCAGAGGTTGATCCAGGATGGATGGAGGGCATCAGTCTTCCCTACTGCTGAGTCTACCACATATCAAATGCAAGCAGCACGCTGAGTAACTCATCTTTCCTGTGTGCCTATTAAGCAAAAATTAAAAGAAAATTACATGGGGAAGTCAGCAGCAAGTAGGAGGAGACAGGTTGTAATTATCTGGCTATTAATTGGCGTAAAGTTCCAGTTTAATGCTCTCAGGCCCGTGTCTCTATTTCCTAGGGAAATTTTCTCTCTATTAGTTTTGGATGAGAACTGGGATTCTCTCTGGAAGCTCCGAGCCCACCCAAAAAGGTGACTTTCAGCTTCAGTCCCCCAGCAGGTTTTTGTTTTCGCACCCTGAGGGATGAAATTAAGGGGTCATTTCTAACAGGGCTTCATCTGCCCAAGGTGGAGGTGGGAACAGCCAAGTTTCACCTTTTACCATTGGGTGAGGAGAACCAAGCGTGACCCTTTTAAAATTCAGCCCGCGTGGAAACGTTTGCCCCAAACACAAAATTCCAAAATAAAAGAACTGAAGGGATTGTTCCCCCTGCGGCTTCTGCCAGCCTTTGGAATTCCCTAGGGAGAGGTGAGAGAGCCTCCTGCCCAAGTGGCCGCTCGTCAAAACCCGCCAATTAAACAGAACCAAAATGTTCCGAGCCGCGAGCATCCATCAAACCCCACGGAGAATTTCAAGGAGTGATGTGCGGGTTCCTGCCAACTCACCTGGCAAGGGACCAGGCAACCCATCCTCCTGCTCTGTGCTGCTCCTGCCACGCAGGAGCAGGGGGAAGCTGCAGATGTTTGCTGTTGAACCAACACACACAGGTATTCACAGCTCCACGAAAGAGGTTGGAAGCGTGGCCTTTCCTCCTCAGGAATCCCACAGGCAGCTGGAAGAAGCTGGAGCAGCAGGCAAATCTGCTGTGCTGTTACAAACTGGGGGAGGGAGGGGGAAGAAAAAAATCAAAGTTTTTAGATTTTTCTTTGCTAAAACAAGGTATTTCCACGGATAAATCAAAGCGCTCTCAATTTTGCATCAGGTTTCCTATGGAAGTCAAAAGCTTCCTTCCAAGGGGGAAAGGCAGGTCAGCCCTACTCTGATGGATACAAACACCCTTCAAACTGCTCTTGCAGCCTCCTCAGTAGGAGCTGCGGGGACCTAAAGCTTTACCTTTAAGCTGCAGACCCTTCTCCTTCAATTCCCAAGCAGGAGAAAAGCACTTGCTAAAGTGAACTCAAGAAAAAAAAAAAAAAGAAAGAAAAAAGAGGAAGTAGAGGAGAAATAGGGAAAAACAAAGAGGAAGAAACACCGGGGGGAAAAAAGGGAAAAAAAAAACCAAACAGGAAAGAGGACACAGGGATTTTATACAGTTTACAGCTTGGAAGCTCAGAGCAAGGAATAAGGAATTCTCCCTTCTCCATGGAGTGCAGCAACATGGAACTACCTGCCTTTTGAAAAAAAAGGCTTCCACTATGGCTAATTGTCAGCATTCCAAACCTTTAAGAATTTTTTTAAATTCTGTTTTTCTCCCCATATGTTCCTCCAGTTTCCAAACCCAGTAGAGCAAACTTCTCCGTGCTACACCAAGGCCTAGGAATGCTCTCTGGCACCTGGCTGCAGCAGCCAGAGGCATGAATCCCTGCACATGGCATGGGGCTTGGGAAGAGATGATCTTTAAGGTCCCTTAGCAACCCAAACCATTCTAAAATTCTAGGAAAAAATGAGGATTTTACAAAACTTCAGAGAAAATCCCCAGCTGTGGAGGCTCAGCACACTGCTCTGGAAAAGACTTGACTTTGCCACCTATCCCAGAGGAGTCATTCCCTTTAAAATTTTAAATGATTTTTAATCCACATTTAGGTTGGTAAGTTGTTTTTTTCTGTATGATTTTGTACCTCGGCAGAGAGAAGGGAAACACCAGTGCCACCATCAGAGGTACCAACAGCTGTATCCACCCAGGATGGGGATTTGCTGGTGGATTCAGAGCCTGCCAGCTCTGAGAACATCCAGCATCCTCTGCCTCCAAAGGTGCTCTGGCAAGGAGCCTTGGGAATGTGAGCTGGCGAACACAGCAACAGTGGGTGTGGATAAAGGCCACAGGACTCCCCGTGCTGGATAAAAAGTCCCCCCCAGCAGCCAGGGCTGAACCAGAGCCCCCTCCAGCCCTGTCAGGAGTGACAGGGTAGTGCTGCCTCCGCTTGAATCCACTGGGCAGCCGCGGAGCTGGAAGGGATCCGAGGAAGATCAATGCACCATTAGAGAAAGCACCCAGGCCTGCCAGTCAATACCCTGGAAAGACACTGCAGCCCGTGACAGCCACACCAGCAACCTGCTGCTATCGACACGAGAATGGCAGGCTTTCAAATCCAGCAGCTCCTGCTTCCCTCCTCCCCACCCTGACTAAATTAACCCCAAATCTCTTTGTTTACCCTCACCCCTAATAAGCTCTGGTGGCTCGCAGAAAATGGTATTCCAGGCTCTTTCCTGAGCAGGCAAGAGCCTTTGTTCCCTTTCATCCTGGGAAAAAGAAGGGTTTAGATAATCTCAGAATGCCAGAAAGCAATTTATTTTGACCTAGACTGTTTCTGCAATGTCATCTCTTGGCTCCAGCACGTGGGAAGCTCCATTGGCTGGCGTTTACACCACTCAGCTCCAACAGGGCTGCATGTCCCGAGGCACTGGGAGCACCTGGAGTGCTTTGGCCCTGGACAGGGGACAAGGCTGTGGCACACAGCTCAGAGCCCAAACAACACCCTCCCAAGGTCTGAGCTGCAGGAGAGCTGGCCACAGCAGTCGGGAGCAGGGGGTTGTTCTGGGTGTTGCACATCCCAAGTCCCTGATGCAGACATGGAAGAGACTCCAGAGGGAATCCTGTCATAAAATCACCACAGACCAGTTTGGGTCGGAAGGAACCTTAAAGATCATCCAGTTCCACTCCCTCTGCCATGGGCAGGGACACCTTTCCCTATCCTAGCTTGCTCCAAGCCCTGTCCAACCTGGCCTTGGGCACTGCCAGGGATGGGGCAGCCACAGCTGCTCTGGGCACCCTGTGCCAGGGCCTCTCCACCCTCACAGGAAACAATTCCTTCCTAACATCCAATCTAAGCCTGTGCTCTGTCAGTGTGAAGCCATTCCCCCTTGTCCAAAGTCCCTCTCCAATTCTTTTGTAGCCCCTTTAAGTACTAAAAGACTCTAAAAGGCCACAGTTAGGTCACCCCAGAGCTTTCTCTTCTCCAGGCTGAACAGTCCCAATTCTTTCAGCCTTTCCTCATAGAAGAGGTCCTATTTAGGAGCTCTCCTCATTAGAGCCTCCATCCCTCTAATCACCTTCATGGCCCTCTCCTCTGGACTCACTCCAACAGTCACATCCCACCTATCCCAGAGCAGCACCAGCTCTACCCCAGTGATCCATAAGGCACATTCAGTCCTTTCTGCCTCAGCAGGAGGAAGAGATTTGCAGTCATGGAGTCTCACTGCTCTTCCTAAGCCACTGGCTGAGTTCAGCTCCTTGCCTTCAGGATGTTTTTTGCACCCTCAAGCCTGGAAAGTTTCTTTAGAAAGGAAAAGCGAAAGCAGAGAACATCACAGAGCAGCTCCAGCTGCTGCAGCCCTCTCAAGAACAGCACAGTGTCAGTGTGTGTGTCCCTTCCAGCTTCCCCAGTCCAGCTCCATCATTCCCTGGAAACCACAGACCATGGTGCAAACACACTGAGCTATCCACGACAAGTTTTGCTGCAATCCAGGCCAGGAGCACCAAAAAGCAGCAAAGTCACTGGTGGGAGTCCCTTTTGCAGACCCCCAATAGCCCCCCCACTGCCCAGCACAGCCTCTTAGCTCTGCCCTACCCCGGCTGCTCAGGGATTGCAATAACTTATCTCTCTGTCAACAGGGAATATTTTTAAATGTCTTCCTCCCTGCAGGCAGGCAGAAGCCTCCTCTGTTCTTCCCAGGCAGATCCTTTTTTATTATTACTGTTATTTTTCCTCTAGATGAGGAGTCTAAATCATCCTGTCTCCTTTTAGGGTGGGGGAACGACGGTCACGGGGCAGCCCCCAGGAAGACTCAGAATTGCTTGTGGCAGGCAGTCAGGAAGAAGAGCTGAAAGTTTGTGTCCAAACTTCTGATCCAGAGCACAAAGCAAAGCTTGTCTTGCCTTTCCTTCCCGAAGTTACATAAAAATAAACCCAGGCTCCCTCCTTCTTTTTGGCAGCCAGCAGCACATCCCGCAGAGCAACCTTGTGTCCTGAGACTCTTCCACTAGGCTGGGAAAGGAGAGGAGAAGCTCAGCCCGTTCCCTGGCTGGCTCCCACTGAGCCTTATTTCACTCTGTGTACTTCCCAGCAGGACATTGATGTGGACAGGCATCTGGAAAGCCTGCAAGAGTTTCATCAGTGCTTTGTTTTGTTCTGTACTTTCCACGCTCAGGGTGTTATTACCACGCTGCTCTGGTTGTGCAACAGCCCCACAAGAGGCACTGGGCTGCCTTGAAGGGGGAGGAGGAGCTGGGCCACTACAGAGCCACCGAAATCCCTGCGGTTCCTGCCGTCGCTGAAGGCCCACGTTGGATGTATTACAGTAAGTCAGCAGAAAGCAAATAAACAGGCAGACAGGATAAACAGGCTTTGCAGCCTGGTGTTCCCTGAGAAAAGGATGACTTTTTTTATTTTCATCTTCCCCCTCTAATGCCCATCACTTTGTCAGCAAGTCTGTGTGTGCTGGGGCATTGTTTGTCTCCCGGGCTTGCAGACCCAAACCACTGATAAACAAAATGCTCACTGAGCTGCCTGCACTGTGGACGGGACGCCTAAATCCCAGCCACAGAGATGGGGACACCCTGCCAGGCAGCTTCATCCCTTGCTGCAAACCCAGCTGCCAACACCTGGCCACCGCCAGACCCCCCCAACCTGCAGGGAGCCCCCTCCCCACCGATGTCCCGGGGTGACAGAGCTCACACACCACCAAGCAAGCGGCACAGAGATCCAGCCACCTACTCTGGATGTGCGGAAAACGCTCCATGGAGACGTCCTGAGACCTCTGGAATAAAAAGCCCGAGGGCAGAGGAGGCCTTACTCTGGGCTGATGGTTTCGTTTGCCTTTAAAGACCTGTCTGTGAGTAATTAAAGCTCCTGTTTCTAAGCTGCTTGGTATTTTAATTGATTTTCTGCACTGGCTGCCCACAGTGTAGTCATTCAAATCCAACATTTGTCTTGCAAGCCCCGAATGAGCAGCGAGGGAAAGTGACTTTCCCACGAGTCCATCGTGGTCGGAACTGGTTTGCACTGGGAATGCTCCTGGTGGGACCACCTGGATGCCCTGATCTCCACTGTGGAGCAGCTCAGCTTGGGAAGAGCTTCCCACCGTGACTTTGTACCTGTTATTCCTCCTGGGAATTCCTCTCTGTCCATTTTCCACAGGGGAAGAAGAGATTGATCTCCTTGTCATGGTCAGATTCTCGTCAAGAGAAGAGTGGGAGCAGGGAAACAGGGATTGATGTTTTCAAACGAGGTGAGAATACAGCTTGCACTGAAATTCAGGAGCACTGGAGGAGATTTTTGAATAAAATCACAGATTTTATTCCAAACTATAATTTGGGTTGGAAGGGACCTTAAGGAAGATCCAGTTCCAGCCTCCTGCCACGGGCAAGGATGCCACTCATTAGTTCAGGTTGCTCAGGGCACCATCCAACCTGGCCTTGAACACTTCCATGGATGGGGCATCCACAGCCTCCAATCCTAAATCGATCCCAAAATCTTATCAGCAAAGTAAAAACTAGGACTTGTTGGTTTTTCAGGTTTTGTTTTTCTTTTAGCAGGACCCCAGAGCTGATGACAAATAAGCCAAGCTTTAGAGTGGAAAAATCAAGCTCTGGCAAGTTGGTTAAAAAAATCACTGTCCATGAGATAAAATTCCTAAATCCGCATGGGGACTGCAGGAGGTCACGTCTCCAAATCCAGAGACAAAGGCTTTCCCCAGCAGGTGGGAAAAACAACACCTTGTCCTTCCAGAATGTTTTTTTCTAGCTAATGCTCATGGCCTGTACCTGGGAAAAGCCTGCACACTGAGCCTCTAGTCAAGTAATCCAGGAAGGAATTCACAGGGAAAATCCAGCTCCCGGGGCTGACAGTCCTATAAAGTTGAGAGCCTTCCTGCTGGAGGGACGCATTCCTCTGTGCTACAGACAGCCTGAGCCTCCAGCCTCCTCCAGGAGTTTGAAAATAAGCCATGCATATAATAGGTGCACATTTAGCATGAAAGGAAGATGCTTCACAGAGGACAAATATTAAACTGTAAAATATATCAAGAGACATTTCCCGGGAATGCTGAATTTAACCCGGCTCTTAGTTGAGCAGGAAGCTCCCAGGAGCTATGGCCGTGTCTGGTGGAGGAACAAAAACCTGGAGGAGGCTTTACAAGAGAAACCTGCCTGGATTTCCTAGGGGTGTTGGGGAAAAGGGCCAGTGCAGGACCCTTCTCTGCTGTCAGCTTGGTGGTGACACTGTCACCAGGTGTGCACACCTAAGGGACATCAGTGTGGCTGCTCGGTGTCACACCCAAAGTCCATCCAAGCCTTCTCCTGCCCAGGCTGTGCTCACCAGCAGAAATATTGGGAAAGGGAATAAAAATAGAGCAAGCCCAACACACTCTCCCAGCAGCCTGCTCTTTCCATGCTCCGAGCCAGACGCTGGCTTTTAGCTTCTGTTTAAAATCCCATGTTGGACCCTTTCTTCAAATGGGTCTCATCACTGCTGGAGCCCACCAACAACCTGGAATTCCAGAAGACCCTGCACAGAGCTGTTTGACACTTCAACCCCATTATCTGCATGGCAGTGCTTGTTTTAGATTCTTAAACATGAGTGGTAAACCCAGGTGAGGAGCAGCAATGCTGGTAAATGGAAATTTAATCCCATTTCTTCTCAATTTCCCGTTAAAATGGGGAATAAAATCCACATGGGAAGCCCCTCTTGGGCAAGAAGGAGGCCTTTACTGAGGTGATGTCACTTGGTCACATGAAGCCCAACTCTTCCTCTAACACAAAGCCCTTGTCTCCCTTAGGCAAGTGGGAATCCGGGAAGAGAGCTCCAAAAAACCTGAGCGTTTTTTCTTACAGTGTATGTGAGACTCCAGCAAACTGTTTTGTTTTTTGGTTTTTTTCCTCCTTTAAAATAGCATGAGACCATCTCAGGACCTCCCATGCCCTTATCTGTCTGCATGCTCATACATCATCTTCCAGTTGTTGAGACTCTGAGATAGTTACTTGGCTTTTAGAGCACCAAGCTCTTTGCTTATCTCCTTCCTACTTCTGTTCTCTACACTTCCAGGCAACCTGGTAAGGAGACCTGCATTTCCCTGAGAACAAAAGTTGAGGCTCTTAAGCCACTTATCTGGAGCAAACTGCTGTAACTCTCTTGTTTTGGCTGATACTGGGCTTTATTTAGGGAGGCAGATGTGAGCCCCTGCAGTCTGGGTGTCTGCTGGAGCAGAACTTGGTCTGCCTCAGTTTTGGAGGCCTGCGAGGGCTCCTCTGAGAGCCTGCAAAGAAGTTTTATCCCTTCCCACTATCCCCATTGGGAACACAACCATGCAGCCTCAGTGGACTGCCCCTTGTCCCTTCCTTTGGTACTGATACAACCAGAAGGATTCTCCCAAACTGTGCAGCAGGGAGAACTGATCCCCCACCATCACTGCAGGCAGCCTGCCTTCCTCCACGCCCTGCCTGCACACCAACTAGCAAACACGGCACCCAAGCACCCACCTGAGGGGCTTTAAATGAAAAATTACTCCCTGCCATGATTTTCTTGACTCTGGAAAGGCATTGCCATACCTGCTGTATTCCAGAACTGCTTTCTTTGCAGGCAGAGAGGATGGAGAGCTGTGTTTTCCTTCCACAAGAGACACAACCAGTCGAGCAGCTCCCATCAAGCCAAGTGGCTCCAAGCAATGGGCTAGGTGCTTGTCACCTCAGGTGCAGGGCTTTTAGCTGAAGGCATCCCTTGGTGATTAAAATGTCACTAGAGGCAGCTGGAGTTTTTCTCTACCTATTCTAAAGGCTTCTGAAAAAATAAATAAGGAATAAATGCCTGACAGGTGCTCGTATATATGGAGATTCCCACCTCAGCAGCTGTGAATTAAGGCCCTATAATTCCTCTGAGGGATGCCAGGGGCAACCCAGCACCTGAGAAGACATTTATCAGCTTGGTGCAAGGGCAGCCTGACCAGGCTTGGGTGGAAGGGGAGAGGATGGGGATGTCCTCCCTCCTCCCAGCCTCTCTCACCCTTCTGATATATTCCCTTCCACTTCTATTTCAATAAAACAAGCTGGCTTGGAAGACACTGGCATTTATTCCTCCTCTTGGGGGAACACTGACCCCGGCAAAGCCTCCTGGATTATATGGATCAAACCAATGGAAAAGACACCACGGGGCTCAGTAAAGACCCGTGTTGGAACAAGCAGCCAGCTGTGAGAGCAAGCAAGAGGGAGAAGACAGGTTTCTCCTGGATGGCAGTGGGAAGGAAAGTGACGATGCTCAGGGACAGCTTGGCAGGGAGCTGGATTTGGAAAGGGGACAGAGGCAAGTTTCACACCGATGACGCTCACCAGGGCTTTGCAAATGCCACGTTGGCCTTTTCAGCCTGCACGGGGAAAAGCAGTTTTCACACCTAAGAGCCTTCTTCCACAAGCTGTCTAATGGCACTTTCACAATTAGCAGGCTGCTCTGAAAGGCAGCAACCCCCCCATCTTCTCCAGCTGAGATTCCTTCCTCACACAGTCAGCAGAGCACGAGGTTATTTTCCAACACTCGTGAGCACCAAAGACGAAGCTGAGAATTAAAATGAGCCAAAGCAGCCCCGTGCCTCCCCCCTCCCCACCCCTTTTAATAAAGCTACTGAATTCCGTGTTCTCAGCGTAGATTAACCTAAGCTTTGCTCCCAATTATTGTTTCACTCTCCTAAGTACAGAAGCAAGGAAGGGGCTTGACAAATGAACCCAGCTCTGCCGTTAAGCTGCACTTCCACTTCTGCAAGTTTGTCTGAATCCTTATTGCTCAGCGAAATCCTCCCTCACACAAATCACTGGCTGTGCATTCCCAAGGCTTTTTACTGCACTCGGGACTCCAAGTCAGGGATTTTTCAGCCTTTTGCTTTGTGGGGCTGTGAACCCCACGGGGTGAATTCAGACAGGTTTGCTTTGCTCTGGGTCTTGTCCCAGGCCCCTACAAAGAGCCCACAGCTCCTATGGGGTCGTGCAGGACACACATGTGGAAGAACTATGCTAGAAACAGGTTTTCCTTGCAGTGGAAAAGCGAGGCTGCTGCTGGAGACCGGGTTATTTGGGGACTTGCTCGTTACCACTCAGTCCTGAACATGGTGATGAAATGAAAATAGAAAAGGGAAGAAGGAAAGGATTGCGCTGCGATGCCTCCAAAGCCCAGCTCTGGGGAAAGCTCTTGATCTCTCAGACCTGCCGTGGCCCCTCTGCAGAGAGGCTGCGGGGGAAAAATCCAGCCCATCGGTTCCTCCTCGCCCTTCTCCCAGCACAAATCAAGGCAGCTGTGATTAGAGCCAGGGCTGGAGAGGGGAATGTTAAGGGATGGAGGGATCCCACGCTTTCCCCCGCCGGTGTGTCAGGCTAATCAGATCCACCAGCTCCTCCCGACTCTCCGAACGCTGCCCGTGTTCTCCCTGGAGCTCAGCTTTGATTTCCAAGCCTGCGGTGCTGTAGGAACAAGTCTCAGCTGGTTTCACAGCCCGATCTGAGGTTTAGGTCAGGAGTGGCTGTTCGGATCCGTGAGGCCGACCCCCTGCCTCGTGTATTTGCTGCACAAGCTGGGAGCTGCACTCGGAATGCCCGTGATCTGCTCCTTCCATTTGCAGGCACCGCACGGGCCGAGACAGGGGGTTGATTGCAGCCGCTCATAGCAAATGTAGGACTCCAGTGTGGCAGGAACGCTCCTTGGGAAACTAAAGGGTAGGGAAAATACAAGTACAGCATCATGGCAGATTAGCCCCATCATCCTTAAACGCTGATACACAAGTGTATCCACAGATGTACCACATCTTTGGCAGGTGAGGGTTAACTCCACCCGAGCCGGGTGTCTTAGAGTCACAGAATGGCTTGAATTGGAAAGGGCTCGAAAAATCATCTAATTCCACCTCCCACTACACCAAGTTCCTCAAAGCCCCATCCAGCCTGGCCTTGAACACTTCCAGGGATGGGGCAGCCACAGCTTCTACAACTTAGGGAGAGGGAAGGGAGTTGCAGGGGCATTGATTGTTTCCCTTGCCTAGAACAGAGGCTCTGAGAGCAAAATCGTGGCAGCAGCTGGATGCTTTCAGTCAAGAAAATCAATTCAGTCAAGTCATCCTATAGGAAAAAAAGGAGGTTGTCCATGTTCTCCCTTCTCCATCCCACTCTGCGAGACCCGAGGTGTCCTGTGTGGATACACTAAGGAGTGTGAAGGTGACTGTACCTAAAAAAAACCACACTTGGACACCCGATCACTCCCTCTGCCAGTAATGTGTTACTACTTCCTGAGGGGTGTTCTGCAGATTGCATGATCCAAGTCCCATGTAAACACAGGGAGAAAGCCAGGACATGCCTGATCCCTCTTTGGAGATATCCAAAAGGAGGTACCTCTGCAACTCATCCGCGAGTGGTAAATAAGGTGTTTGTCTCACCAGCTGCTCCAAAGTGAGCACGGCAGGGTAAGCTCAAGATCAGGACTTGGTTTAAAACATTTTTCAGCCTCAGCCCTGGCAGGGAGCAGTCCTTCAGTCTCTGGTGATTTGCCAAAAGGGTCATTTCTTACTGCTAATAAGGTACATGAGTGCGTAAACAAGCAGCACGCGTGCCTGGTGGTGCAGGGACACCTCTCCCAGCGGAAGGATTTCTTCTCCTGGATGGCACGGGCAGCCAAGGAGACAGGATACGTCCTGTCCTGCTGCTCCTCGGCTACTCTGTGAGACACCACCACGCTGGCAAAGGTAGCGTTCCTTACAGACCTCATCAAAAACAGGGCAGGTTTAAAGAGGAAAACCGGGTAATAAAGAGGCAGAACTTGCAGCCCTGAGCAGCCCATCTGAATAAATCGGCGTTGTTTGAGAGCTGCCCGAGAAGAGACTTCAGGGAAGGAAGAAGACGGCACTGTTTGTTAAAACAGGGCTCTGTTCGTAAGGCATCCTAAAGGATCCCCACATCCTTCAGCCAGGCCCAAACAAAACACAAATTAGAGGCTTGGTTTGACTCCTGTTGAAGGCATTCTTTTCCACTGACTTCCACAGAGCTTGGATCAGACACGAAAAGGGAGTGAGGTGTCAATACAGCATCTATTCTGCAGACCCCAGGACCTCATTAGCAGAGGTGAAAAATCATTAGCAGTATAAAAAATCATGCCCCAAAACCAATGGTCTGGAAGTCAACAAATTACTTTCAAGGTGAATAAAAATGCTTCATTTTACCCTCAATGCGGAGGTTTGTTTCTGATTTCAGTTGATTTACGTGGGTTTTTTTAAAAATAATATTTTTTTAACTGAAAAAATGAAAACACAAGTTACTTCCTTCGCTGGTGCCGTATTTCCAAATTCAGATACAAAGCTTGGGGGAAAAACCCTCTTGACCTCCTTTCTGTACTAAAACTCCGTGGCCCAGGGTGGTGAGCCCCAAAGTGATGTCAGAAGGAATAAAAAGTGAAAGCAGGGCTGGGGTTTGAGTGTCAGGATGTGGCATTCCCAATCCCCGCTCCGTGAGTCAGCACTGGGATATTGCTGCTTTCCAGCAAAGCACCTGAAGGCAACTTGGGATGTGTCCAAGAGCAGGTTTATAGGTGGGGCTGAGGTATTCACATGGGAAGGGGTGAGGTGATTCCCATTTTGGCTGCCAATCTCTTCCCTCCCCTGTCAGCAGCGGCGGTCACCTGCTTTACTACACTTGTGGCAGACAGGAATAATTCCCTCCCCCATAACACACTGGTTTTATGAACTGCAACAGATGTTTCAGACCACACATCACCCTGCCCTGCCCCTGCCAGAAAGAAGGGAGGAACGTGGAATTGTTTAGTTTGGGAAAGCCCTCTCAGATCATCAAGCACAACCATTCCTCCAGCACTGCCAAGCCCACCACTGACCACGTCCCCAAACACCACATCTACACTGCTTTTAAATCCCTCCAGGGATGGTGACTCCACCTGAACAGCCTGTTCCAGGGCTTCACAAGCCTCTCCATGAAGAATTTTTTCCCAATATCCAACCTAAACCTCCCCTGGCACAACCTGAGGCTGGCTGCTCTCACCGTAGCGCTCCACGATGGGTGGCTGATGGCGCGGTAGGAATTTTGTCTGGCCAAGCTGCACAGCCAAAGCTGGAGCCCAGCCAGGACAAGGGGCTCCTACCGTCTCCTCCCGTTTCAGCCAGACATCCCAGGAGATCACTAACGACTGCACGTGACCGGCAGCAATAATTAATCACCAAAAGTCGTTATTTCTCAAAGCCAAGTCATGTTCTGTCTCCATCACGGGTTTGACAGCAGTCAGTATCAGCGCTGGCAATTAAAGTTAGGCAAGATCTGATTAACAAGATAATGTTCACTGATCATCATGTATCTGTGTCGAGGCCAACCACAGGGTTTTTTTTCCCTTAGCTGGTATTTTTCATGTACCAGGAGGAACAGTCAGATCATCAGCTCAAGACTACTTTAAGCAGCTGAACTGGGCTCCAGTTACTCCACTCCTCAGACCCCTTCAGGGGAAACAGGGATTCAGGGAATGCAGGAGTCACTCGTGCCTTGTACCCTCTCCAGCCAGCAGTGCCAGGGACTTCAGGAGCCATCCCCACAAGTCTCACCATGGCCCAGCTCAGTAACCATCCCCGGATTCCAATATGTAAATATAATAAGAGGATTGCAGAGAAGAGATTTGTCTTGACTAGGAGATTAGTTTTAGATCAAATTTGGCTAATGTGGGAAATGCTGCTGGCGAGGATGTGACCACTTCAATTAGCTCATGAGTGCTTTTCTGCATCTCTGCTCCCACGCCAGGCAGAGCTGGCAAAGAGGAGCTGGAGAGATGCTGAACTCTGAAGGGAAGAGCAGCACAAGCAGCCCCTGCTCACCCAGAGGTGTTTCAGCACTGAACCAGCAGCCCTCAATCGAGCATTTCCGTGCGGTGCCTGTGCATTTCCCAGGCACGGTGTTCCCACACCTCCTCCCCGAACTCCGGTGTCCTGCTCCTCCCTTGTTCCCTGAGCTCCAGTATCTCCGGGGAGCTGGCTGCACGTGGTGCTGCCAGCTGTGCCACAAGGGCACTGGGACAGGAGGGAAGGGATTGCACAGGTCAGAGCAGGAATCCACTGCCAGCACTTTGCAGCCTCCTCCATCACCGTGGGCCAGGCTGTTCGGCGAGCAACGTGTGCCTCCTCCATCACAAATACACTATTTTTCTACAGAAATTAAAAATAAATGTGTCTCAATAAGGGATTGAGATGCTCCAAAGGGAAGCGGAAATAAGGAAAAAGCCACGTGCATCAGAAGGTTCTTGGAGAGAAGAAGCCAGAGTGGGAATTCCTCTGTGCATTAACTGTTAGTGCAAGGTCACTTTGATGCGTGGAGTGCTGGGAGATGTTCAGGAAGCTCTGATATCCCATCAAACCTTTAATCACCTGCCTGTGTCTCCTTGCAGGGAAACAGGCAGCAGCCGCCTGCTTGTATTTTGAGGGTGCAATGCAAGGGGGCACCTGCAGGCATTCCGGCCAGGAATTGCATCCAGCACCGCACCTCTGAGCACTCACAGGGAGTTTACACAGCCTTCTTCCTTCAACACCTTTAATGAGACTCAAGCCAAAGCAGTTTCTTTGCCACTTTGTAGGCCAGCTCCTGCTCATCCAAGGTTTAATCCCACCATGTAGCTCCTCCAAATGCCTGGGATCCCAGCATCAAGCACCTCTCCGGCCTCGGAGGGGTTCCCTGCTCCAGGTTCCCTAGTTCAGGCAAATCCAAAGACCCTGGAGACATAAAAGGCTTCCTGGCCAAGACAACCCCCAGGATCTTCCTCCTCAGCATGTGTCCAACCTGCTCCTCCATTCAGCCAGACAAAGGTAAAGCAGG
This sequence comes from Cnemophilus loriae, assembly GCA_013397755.1. Classification (NCBI taxonomy): domain Eukaryota; kingdom Metazoa; phylum Chordata; class Aves; order Passeriformes; family Corvidae; genus Cnemophilus; species Cnemophilus loriae. Next base: position 1,747,171 of record VZTF01001476.1, read on the forward strand.
AGGCTCTTGGGCCACCAGGGAAAGCCCAAAACCTTTATTTCAAAGTCTGAGGAATCTCAGAGGGAAAAGGTTAGGGCAGGGCTTGGGTTTTTGTTCAACATGTGCTGACTATGCCCTGAAGTATGGGACTTCTAGACTGATTTGCAATATTATAATAGTGCCTTTGTGCCATTTGAAACCAAATCAAAGAAAATGTTCATAAATAGCCCGTGTTAAAGATGGATCCATTTATTTTTTCCCATCCAATTTCCATTCCTTCCCTTTGCCGCATTTGCTAATTATCCAGTATGCATTTGCTTAAAGAAAGCATTTTTCTAGCCTTCACAATCCATCTTCCCATCCTAATGGATCTTGTGGTAAAGTCATTACGGAGACTTTATGAAATCACAGTTATTTCCATGACAACAGTGATGTAATAAAGGTGGGATTATGACATTACTGCAAGATCGAGCTGAAGGACACGATGGATTTGTTTACCCCAGACAGGGCAAGGAAGAGGCTTCATTCACCCAATGTTTCTAAAAGTGCCTTAAGGTCCACTAATGGAAGGGACATTTTATATCCGGGTTTTTATTTTCTTTTGTTTTACACTTATTTATGAGGGCTCCTTTCCAAGCGCATGCAGTTTAATAAGTTTGAGAGGAGCAGCCTTGCTGAGGATATATTTACCCATCTCTGTGAAGGGAGAGATCATCCCTTCAAGCCTCATGGCTCTCGCCTTTCCCGAAAGACATCAGTGCCTGCTGGGGAAGGGTTTTCCACCAGTTTAAAGGACCAGCAGGACAGAATTTTCCCCTTTCAAGGGTGGCTGATCTAAGCTGCTTTCTCTTCCAACATTTTAATCAAGAAATCATCTGCCGATGGATCCCAGCGTGAATTGGGTCCCCACGAAATTAGGTCTGAAAGTGGCATTAAACCCCTTTCTTCTCCTTCAGGGAAACAATACCAGCCTGGGTCTGGCCAGCAAATTCCAAGCCAAAACCCACTTTTCTCTCAAACCCAGACACACCAGTAAAGTCCCTCTTGAAGTGATTTTTAGCTCGCTTGCTCTTGAGCAATCACAGAATAAACTTAGGTGAAAATGACACAGCAATTCCTAAAGGATCAGAGCATGGAACGCCACGAGACAGCTTTGAAGATAGCTGGGGTTTCTGGTTTGTTTTTTGCAAGGAGAAAAGATGAATATTTCATACGCTACATGGTTCAAAAGTTGATTAATGTTTCAGTGTGTGGAAAACCAAGCTCAAGAGACAAGTTTCCTCATGTAAAATTCTTTAGGCTGGCAGCAGGACTTGTATGGCCAACTTCTCCGAGGGTGTATTTTGTTTAACCCCCTTCAAAACCACTCCTGCCGGGGGCTTGGTGCTCTGAGAGCGTGGTTAGCTCAAGGCTTGGCCTACGAGTGTGGGGTGGCCCTGCTTTGGTGCCCCCAGCTCTGTCACTACAGCCAGGCTGAGGATTGAGATGGTCAACAACACTTCTCCTCCCCTATTCCTGCTTGGCCAACGAGATATTTTCAGGCATCCTCCTGCTGGAGGGACCTTCTCTGCTTCCTTCCAAGCCGGTGAGGAGCTGTGACCCCGGCACGTCTGATACATAAACAGCCAGAGGAGAGCCCAAAACTCCCCTGCTCTGGAAGCTCGTCTGCTTCGAGTCCAGCCTGAAGCAGCTGCTTCAGCTGGTCCTGCCCCAATTCCCGCTCCTCTAAGCCTTCCCAGTATCTCTTCATTGACAGAAGGGAAACACCGTTAAGGCCACGCAGACGTGTTAATGAAATGTGAATTATTAACTGCGGCGTGCTAAGGGAGATAGAAGAGGGGGGATGACATTTTGCCATTAATATGTAAAATGGGCACCTCTCCCTCCTTTTGCTGGAGGGGAAGAGCAGGCTCCAGCCTGTGTCCCATTCCAGGGCCAGGATGGGTAATGAGATAACACAATTGCTGTGTCTCTCGCCCTTTTTCTTTCTTTCTTCCGTGATAAAAGGACAGAGGGAAATGCACACAATTAAAAGGAGGATTCCAATCGGCCCCGGAGAGATTCAATGAATAATAATGGAGCTCCAGCTGCTAATGTGCTTAAGGACTTCCAAGTCTCAAGTGTCTAACCAGCTTAAGGGTCCGTACCACAGACTTCATTTCTATCCGTAAATGGGAAAGGCAGGGGCAGGAGGGGGGGAATCCTGCCCCTGATTACCGATGGGATCATCACCGAGCCCTTCACAATGAGGACGATGTGACAGCAACAAAAGAGTAAAGTCAACTTAACAGCGCCCTCAAAGCCAACACCAAGTGTGGGGTGAGGAAGGTCCTTGCTTGACAACCCCTGTGTGTCACCTACACTTGTAGTCACCCCAAAATACCTCAGAAGAGGGGCCAGGATGCTGCTAGAATAAAACCAGCTTCCCCTGTGCAGCTCCTGGTAAGGGGAAGGTCTCTACCAGGGCGTGACCTGCAGTGCCTGCTCACCTCCCACACCTTCCCTGCAGAAGGGACAGAAGATGCTCCACATGGACAACAGCCAAAGCCACATAAAAATGTCCACCTGAAGATTATCAGAGCTTTTTTTTCCTGGCACTTCCCTTGTTTTTTCCTCTCTCCCATTAGTGCTTCTCTGTCTCTTTCACAATCCATTAACTTTCCCCCTGCAGTCTCCCTTCCTGGGCCCCCCTGACCAAGACAGCCTCCTCTCCTTGACCCTCTCAGGTTTCTACCATGCTCATAAATTTCCATGGAGGATCAAGGAAAAGACTTGCAGAGGGGGAAGAGCAAAAGACAACGCAGAAAGCACTGTCCCAGCCTTGAGTTCTCCATGGAGCTGTGTCCTCCTCCTCCCCATCCGAAGGTTATGGGGTAACTATCACAGATTCAGGGAACAGCATCTTCAGAGGCTGGCAATGAGATGATCAAAGGAACAAGAGATGTGAGCTAGGTAAGGGCTCCTCAGCCTTGGAAAGGGATATGACAGAGATCTGAGAATCACAAGAAAAGCTGTTTCCATCTCTCCTGGAGCAACAACTGGGGGCATCAGAGGAAACTCATCAGTTCAGAACAAACGAAATGAGCTATTTTTGTACCCAGCCTGTCTCTATGCCATGGGACTCCTCAACAGAGGAACTGTGCCTGCCTGGAGCTCAGAAGAGTTCATAAAAAAAAAAAAAAATCTGGATTTTTCTTGCCGAGAGCTTGTGTGCGGAAGCTGCTACGTACAAACACATCGCTTGTGGGTGAGGAGGTCCCTGATCTACAAACCTCAGGAGGCTGGGGAAATATTCCAGAGAATCCCCACTGCTGGTGACCGTGTACTTACACAGGTTTCCAGGAACACGCCGTCGCCGGGATCAGAGACGGGGTCTGGTGTTTGGGGGACGCCTGGTCTGACCCCGCACGACTGTTACCGTGCCTTCACACCTCGCTAGTTCCAGACAACACATCCCCTCTCCTCCGGCTTTGGGGGAAACCTGCCGGATCCGCAGGCAACGGCACGATGTCACACGGAGCAGGAAGATGGATCGGAGTTTAACGGGAATAGCTGCTGGCAGCGGGGACGGAGGAGGGAACGGTTGCATAAGCCGGCACTGGAGACTCCCGGTGCCTGGCACGGGAGGCAGGTACAGCACTCGACACAAAAGGGTTGAAAGAGAGAAGTTGTGTAAGGTCGGCCACGTGTCGGCCCTACGCGGCTGAATCATGCAAGTTTAAAGCCTTCAAAGCAGGATAAGATCTCGGCGCAGCCACGTGCGCGCTCGTTCCTTCAACCCGAGGTTGGGAAAACAACGGGAGAGCGAGAGTGAAAGCAGAGCGGAGTAATTAGCTAATTAGGGGAGCTGACTAATCAGCTAATTTACAAAGGTTTCTCATTATTATTCACGGAGAAAGAATTCTGGAGAGCCCTGGCGTGGGGCGAGGTGGAGCCCACCGGGCAGAGGGAGCGGGCGTTTCGCCTGAGGCAGAGCATGTTCGAAACCCAGTGGGGTGGGTTAAAACCTCGGCGTCTCCTCAGCCTGGCTGGTTTTGTGCTGCTCGGGGACAGAACCAGCCCTGCTCGTGCTCCTTCAGCAATGGAGCTGCTCTGACTGCTCTTCTCCTGGGCAAAAGGCAGGAGAGCAGAAGTTCTCCTCTGTTTGGAGCTGGCAAAGGGAGATTTATTTGCCCAGAACTCAACAGCTCTATTTAACCTTCTCCTAAACACTGCCCGGGCAGCTCAGACAACTCAAGTGCTGAAACAATATCGTCTAATGAATGCTCAGGGTGGAACAACGCTGCTGCTTCCCTCTCCTTTGAAAGATTGCTCAGCCCAGTGAGACAAATGTCAATAAAAAGAAATTTAAGTTAGGAAGGGAGGAGAGAAGGCGAGAACACGAATGCCCAACCCGCAGCTCTACCCAGCTCTCCTTTCTTTCCCCGTTCCCTTCCCCTCCGATGTCCTTGTGCATCTCCAGCAGCAATATCACACTGCTGCTATTCCAGCCAGGATGGATATTTGAACAGCCTTGGATCAATATTTGTGCAAAGGGAAAGCTCGTGCATCACAGGGCTACAAATTAACCTCTTGTCCCGTATCCACACTGGCATACGAGGCCCGCAGGAGCAGCGGATTCCCCCGGGGAAAAGTGGGACACACGTCTCATAACACAGGAAAAGGAGAAAGAGTAATAATAGATCCAACCCCGGCTCACACGCTTTTTTACATTTCTCCCTCAGGTTTGGGGTGGGGGGGAATAGCTTTTCTTAATTAGCATCCTAACCTTTTCTAAACAGGTTCAAGGGTGTCTTGGCAGGCTTGGGAAGTGGTGTGAAAGCAGCACTGAGTAACAGCAGCAGAATTAGCCAGGTGTAAAAGGATCTTGCTTTTTCTTTCTGGGGACATGATTAGGGCACCGGTAATGAGAAACACAAAGAACATCCAAGGTTGCAGAAACCTGCTTTTTCCCTTATTAATGGGAAGCATTACCTCGGAATTGCATGCTCGGAGGTGGAAAATATTTCTCGCAGCAGAAAATCATTGATCCCAAAGTCCTGCCTGAGCTGTCACGGCTGTCACCAGCCGCACTCGAGTTCAGCCCGTTGTCAGATGCCAGGTGTGTCCATACTGACTATGGAATGAGATCCACGGCCAAGCCAGTCCTTGCTGCTCAAGGCTGGGCTTCTCTCCCCCACCTACACTTCTGCGGACACGTGGATGCACCAACAGAACAGCTTTGCCTTGGACTGTTCAGCCCACGCTCCACACGCTCCCAGCTGGGCTCCCCAGCAGCCTGGTCCACAAAACCCGAAGGATATTTTGCAAAACTCCTCCAATGTTGTTTCCCTTTCTGAACCACCCTTCCTGTCTCACAGCAGTGATGGATCAACCATCAGTGGTGCCAGATTTGCTGTCCCACTTCTAGACAGCTTTCAGAAGACTCTGTTGGTTTCCTGGGTTGGATTTTCCACCCAGCCTTGCTCTGACAGCCTTCTAAAGAGGAGCTGGAGGTTTCCCTCACAGCTCCTTTCCACACCATCACAACTTTTGCCTCAGTTGGACACAGCCAGCACCTGGATCTGCGCAATTCCCCTTCCCTTTTCCAGCCTTGCAGCACAACGGCGGGACAGCAAGGGCTTGGATTGTGGCTGCTCACCACATGGAAACGAAGGGATTGCCAAGTTCACCCCAGGAGGAAAACGAGCAAAGACATTTATACAAAGAGAAGGGCTTTTGGCTCCTTTAGTCTGCAGGGCCAGACACTCGATGACGCTTGCCCCTGCTTTTTCCTCACATTATTTGCCATATTTAGCCTCCTTTCATCCTGCCTTGCCATCACACTGAGCAAAGAGGGAATGGCACTCGCCCAGTGAGGGAATGGACGACATGAATTTGCTCACTGAATAATGAAATGTGTTTTTTCCTCCTGCTCAGCCTCTGTCTGGGTCTTGTTTCTGGTTTGCAGCAGAGATACTCCCCTTTTCTACGCCTCTCTTCCAAATCCAAAGAAACTGTTTTGTTTGGGTGGGAAATACAATTTCAGAAAAACAAAAATATTTTTGACTGTCAGAGGAATTTGCAGGCAGAAAAGTACCAATTAATCTACATTATAGTGAAATTAGCCTGATATTAAAACGATGGGAGGATGACAAGGGAGAGATCAGCCTCTAATGTCCTCATTAGCCAGTGGTGCTCCTTGTGAGCTTTCCATCAGGAGAAGGAAGCTGTCTGGTTGCACTTCATTAGCAGCTGGGTTAATGACAGATAAGGAGGCAGGGACATGGGCTGTCCCCCCACCCTTCCTGCCATTCTCCTCCCTGGCTCCTGGGTGGAAGTTGATGTTTCCCTTGTCTCCTGTCGCTCCTCTATTTGTAATGGCAAGACAGGTGGAACAGGACCTATTTTCCTGAACAGTTGGTGCCGAGCGGTGTTTTCCCTGGAGCCCAGGATAATTTGGGCAGTGCTGAGCTACAGCAGGACCCCTGCACTCCTGGCACACGTAGATGGAGCTACACTGAGGAAATCTCCCTTGAGACCCTTGCAAACTCTTCCTGCTCCCCTACAACTCTCTGTGTCCTCCTTTTCTCCTTGGCTTTCACGAGATTTTTGCCCTCTCTCCATCCTGCTTTGCTTTTTCACCCCTCTGCTTGCTGGCAGCTGCTCAGCTCCCTGAGCAACCCTTCAGATTCTCATCTCTCCTTCTGCCAGACCTGGCTGTTTATTTTATTGTTAAAACTTTGGGTTTGTTTGAGGTTTTTTTTAAACATTTTTTCGACCCCACTGATGTCAGGTCAGATTGTCTGTCAGCACAACATCGGGTTGCCAGCAGATGAAGGACAACTCACAAGGAAGACAACAAGGAGAAAAATCATCACCATCACAACAAAAACACAAAAATCCCCCAAAAGAGTTGAGACTTTCCCGGAAAGGATGCAGAATTGCTTGAGGGTCTCCCTCCAAAAATGCCCCTGGCCTGCAAGGTGGTAGGATTCAGACACATGGCAGTAGAGATAGGAACGACTTCAGTGGGAGCTGGGCATTATCTATAGAGGGGCAGGGCACATCTGCCTGAAGACATGAATTATGCACAAAACCAGGCACAGGGACAGCTTGGAGGTAAAGATGGAAACAGCTTTGATTTGTGCTTCTGAAAGGGCCCTCCAGCGTCAGCTGGAAGGGGAACACAGAATTGTGGAATATCCTGAGTTGGAAGGGACACACAAGGATCGTCGAGTCCAGCTCCTGGCCCTGCACAGGACATGCTCTTCATGGGAACACACAGAGCAGGGATAGGATGGGAGAATGCACATGGACCTCTGCTGGGGGCTGCAAGTCTCTGGCAGGTTCTGTACAAACAGATCTAAACCCATCCTTTGTTTCCTACCTTCTCCCTGAGCATCCTCCCTTGGCCTTGGCTGGAGACACATTCCAAGGTGAAAAGCTCCTTTCACCTGCCTGCTTCCCAAATCAGCACGCCTTTCACGGGAGAGCCAGCCTCCCTCGGCAGCAGGGATAAGCCTATAACCTGAAGCTTCGCAGGAATGGCTGTCCTGCACTGGGAACACGCCCGGGAATCCTTGCTGGTGCGTGTCATTCTTCCTTGGGAAGGAAGAGACTCTGCAAAATCAGTGGGAACAAGCATATGAGGTAAAGCCAGGAGAGGTTACCACAGCTCGAAGGGGTTTTTGGACCTACAGGCTGTATTTTATATTCCTCTCTGAAAGTCACAGAAGACCTTTCCAGATCCAAATGTTTCACACATCAGTACCACCACTCATTTGCCTCCAAATTCACTCCGTAACTGCGCTTCGCAGTCCCTCTTTCACAACCACCCCCACTTCATGGACAGCCATAAGCAGGGAGACAGGCACCACAGCCATGCTCAGTGGGCGCCCAGCCAAAATAGTGGGATACTTTTTCCTGCATCCTGGAAAGAGCAGCTGGAGGGTGGGGAGAAGGCGGCTTTATGATTAAACAGCATCACAGCACAGCAGGTCCTGCAATGCGAGCCCTGAGATGGCTCGTTTGGCTGTCTGTTGCCCCTGGATTTAATTTCCTGGAGGTTTGGGGTGCTTTAGCAGCACCCCTTTCCCAGATCCAACAGCACAGGTCAGCCTGCACCAGGACATGAGCAACAAAGCTTTGCTTTCGGCTCCTTCCCAATCCCAGTGTCCCGGCACCGCCCCACGCTGCTCTGCCGCCCCTTCCCTCCCTCCTTCCCACGTGCTCTCCCCCCTCCTTCCCTTGTTCCTTTTAATTAGCAACTTTTTCTTTGTTCCCTTTAATTAAGCGGGGTGGGGGCAGGCGAGGGGAGGGCGAAGCTGCTGTCAGCCAGATGAGTTATTTTCGCCGCACGCCAGATCAAAAGCCGGGAGCTCCCGGCTCGTCCTTAATTTGGACAGCTTCTTTGGGCAAAAGCCTCTGTTCTTTGTGGTTTCTCTCCATGGATGGCGGTCGGGATGCTGGGCTGGAAAGGGAGGGCTGAAACCCCCTGGAGGGGGAGCTGGGAGAAGGACTTTGGCTCGTCTCCTTTAGGGAAGAACTGGAAGAGGAATTTGGGTGGCACCTGGGCTCGGCGTGTGGGCACCTTGGGCAGGTTTGCTGATGCCCGGGTGTAAAACCTGACGGTCCAGACAACTCCCCTCGGGGAGGGGGACACGACCAGGTTTGATGTGGATGGGGCCTGCAGCTCTGCCAGGGCTTTAATGGAGAGAGAGAGAGCGAGCGCTAATTATGGGAAAGCAAAGGCAAATGTGGGAAAACAAACCACTCAGGGGTTTGAGAAAGAGAGGCCTTAGCTGAAGGTATGAGCAAAGGACCATGGTCTAATGTCATTTTTTTTCAAGCACTCTAACAGTGTGTCTATTTTGGGGGGCAGAACACATTCCGGGGTGCCAAAGCTTCCAAGACATTTAGCCTTCACTTAATTTTTAATTTGGATCTAGCACCACAATGCTACAGGACCGGACATCTCCTCACCCTGAGCTCAGCAAACCTTTACCTCACTCCAGGGATTTGCACCTTAGGGCTGGAGTCTCTGTAATTGTATCTCTTTGGGTCCATGGGGCTGTAACAGGGTGAAGTTCTTATTTTACAAAGCTTTATCCTGATACTAAAAATGCTTTAGAGCCTCTCTGTCTCACAAGGCACACTGTATTTTTGGTCCTTACTGCTTCTGCTTATCTGGAGAACATCCCAAATTTTCTACATACGATTTTAATAACTTTTTCGGTGTGTTTAGGGGGTAAAATAGGTCAACTTCATGCTGGAAGAGAGAGCCCCAATGCTCTACCCCATGCAGCATCACCCTGAAATATGGAAAGTGTGAGTAAATCTGAACTTTGAAAACACCTCCTGGCCAGCTCATATCTAAAATTAAAGAAGACGAACAAACTCATAATCTAAGTTTAAGGTCCAGAGTGTTGTCTTATAACTGGGTATCAGAAGGCAGAGGGCTGTTAATTAACTTTCTTTTGACGAAACAAAGCGCATGGAGAGGAACCTTGCTAATCTCTTTTGTGCTAATCAGCACACATTATTAATTTGCTGGAAAGAGGGGGGGAAAAAAAAAAAAGGTCCTCCTCTTCCCACTTAAACTCGGGTTTAATAGGGCTGGAGCGTGGTTTCACATTTCCCAGGCTTCATTCTTTGGATGACATATGTTGCAGTGCATTTCCTAGTGCATTATGAAGCTTCAGCATAAATAATTCAAGCTAAACTCCAGTTGTTAAAAGAAACGAGCAAAGTATCTTTGGTGATTAATTATTCTTCCTTCCTCCTGCCTCTCGCTCCCTGTCAAAAGTACAAGCACATGGTGCCACAGCCCAGGTAAATGTTTTGGTGTGACCCAGGGCATCCCAGAATGTTTTAGCTGGCACAGCGGGGATCTGGATGCTCGGGTTTGCTGGAAGAGCCTGCTCAGCCTCAGGGAAGCCGGGAGGTGTCAGCAATCTAATCCAAAAAAACCTCAAAAAACTTCAGGGATTCAGTGCCCGATGAATTCCCAGTTAACCAGCGGATTTGTGTGACTCGAGTTTTCACTGGGATGAGGTTCAAGTTCTTGCTTGACGGTTTAAAAATTTTAAATAAACGGTAATAACCACATTCCCCAGGGCCTTCCAGATGGACACCACTTCCACAGGGACACTGGGACACCCGGTGCACCCGGTGCCCATGGCTGGGTCCTGCCTGACCCCCTCTGGAGTTTTCCTCCTGCAGCCATTTGGGAAATAACATATTTTCTTTTAAGGAAAGGAAATTCCCTTGAAGATTTCCTCTCCTACCTCCTCCTCCTGCTCAGAAGGGGGCTTTATTTCATTCCTCCCAGTAAGGAATGCTTGCTCACACTACCCAAGTCCCAGCCCTGGGCTGGCACCGAGCCCTTTGTGAGGTGAGGCGCTGCCACCCCGCTGTGCCCATCCAGCGATTGTCATACCCCAGGGCTCACCCAGGAAGAGCCATCACTTTGTTTTGCCCATGTCTCCCCTTGCTCCTCTCCCTTTCCTCAGCCCTGTCAGCTCCGATTAGGAGCAGGGCAGTGCCGGGCACTCCCAGGCTGCTCCTGGCACCAAAATGTTGCATCGGGAGGCACCCCCAGGCTGCCACTTTCCTCCTGCCCCGGCAGCCAGGCAGGAATGTGTATCTGCAGGCACAGTTCTGCTGGACAATAAACACCTTCCCCTCTCCCCAGACTGCCATGGGCACAGCCTTTGGCCACCAGGATGAGGTGGGGGCACCAAAACAACGGGATACATCTGCCAGCAGAGCTGGACAGATGGAAAACCCAGGCATTAAATAAACCCCGCGGATGTTTCACGACCAGCCATGAAAAGCATTTCATTTAACAGCTCAGAGCTATTTATGGAAATCACTTTGTTCGTTCTATTTTTTTCCTGCATCTCCTTTTTTCCCTCTTTCCCCCCCAACACGGTCACTGGATCATTCTGCCAGAGGAGAATGATCCTCCTGCTGCCTGGTGCCCACCTGAAGTCAGAGGTGCCTGTAACAACATCCTATCCCATCACTGCAGGAAAGTGGGATGCTGTGAGAGCACGAGCTGCCTGGGCATGGGAGGATGGACATCCAGGTGAGAGAAAAACTAACTTCCCCAATTAAAAAGAAAATGGAAATCCAATAAAAGAGAGGGGAGCAGAAGTAGGGAAGCCTCTGAGCAATACTGGGGAGTGCTTTCCACGCCTCACTACATCCACCTCTCTTCCAGGATCACAAACTCTCTAGGAGAAAAACCAAGCTGCCACAAACACCAGTTTTCTCCTACAAATGCTCTTCACCTTCCCCCTGACAGCCCTACGGAGCAGGACAAGATGGACCATTGACCCAGGACGAGGGGATGGGGCACTGGGGAAGCTCTCACTGAGGCAGTCACAGAGCCGGAACGCTGGCTGGAGAGGGAGAGTGGAAATTCCCACCGGGAGAAAGTGAACATGATGGATGGCACTCCCATCACCCATCCCCACAGCTCACCTCCTACCATCTCTCTTCACTTATTTCCTTCTCCTCGTCCTTTGTTTTTCTAAGAGAGGGTGGGTTTTAACCATTCTTTTGGTGGCTAAAGTTATTCTGCCTCTTTTTGGCTTCAGAAGCATCCGGAGGCACCCAGTCTAAATTGAGGCCAAACACAGCACTGCCCATCCCCACCCTCCCAGTCCGTGCTTTGCCTCCAGAGAGGTGCACATCCGAAAATCCAGCCTGCAGATGCCCCTAAAGCCAGCCTGCTCAGAAGGTGAGGGGCTGGAGGGGGGGTCCTGCCACATCTCCCAGCTCCCACAAGGTGGCAGGTCTCCATAATTGTTTTATCCCGATCAGAAGCCCACCGGCAGCAGCCGTGGCTTGCCTGCTCTGCCTAGAGAGGAGCTGAGTCCCAGCGAGTTGTTTTCCGTGAATGAGATGGTTCTTGTGCACATGTAAACTGTGATTTTTATGAGATGAATACGCTTGCATAAATTTTAAAAAAGCAGCACAAAAAAGCTAGGACAAGGCACAGCCAAATCCTGGCTCCTTGTGCACCCTGGGTGACTGCAGAGTTCAGAGCAGACACGTGGCAAAGCAGGAGGATGCCGGCGAGGCAGAAACCCAGGAGGGAGCAGAGAGGTTGTTCAACAAGGTTCAGAAGGTAGGGAGGAGATTTAGAGATTAGGCCAGATCAAAAGGATAATTATTTTTGTTACATTTCCCTATCTGCATCACTCCACCGGTTCTGCGAGCAGCCGAGAGGCCAGGCTGATTTTCGAGTTTCCAAGCATGCCTGGTGTAAGGAACACGTTTCTAAAGCCTCAGCAATAAATTCCAACCTTTCATCAGACTTGCCTGCTGTGCGTTCAGGAGCAGGAGAGGCAAACCCCGTAAAACCTGGAGATTTCGTTTCCAGAATCTGGAAGGTTTAGGCTGCAAATGTTTCCCTTGACACCTCTGAGGTATCAAGGAACCTCAGGAGGTTCCCCAGGAACCCCTGGCCACCAGGACCCTTCTCTTCCATGGGAAAAGAGGCCTCCCCAGGAGGAACAGGATGCTCACAGCTTGGACAAAGCTCCCTCTTGCTAAGGCCAGCTATGTGACCACAGATCTCGATCATCCCCCCAACAGCTTTTGGGGCTCCCTGTCCCTCTCGTGCCGCCACCAGAGCCAGCTGTCTGCTCCCAATTCCATATCAATACCATGCTTAATTTACAGGGCAATAAAAGTTAATTAATGCCATAGTTACAAAGCCATTACAATGTAATTATTGTTTAATTGGATTATAAGTTATGCAATTTCCGACAAAGTGCTTATTGCTTATGTAATAAACCAGAAGATATTTACAAAGTGATGAATTGCTGCGGTGTTAAGCACCCAGAATAGCGTTGGGATGGGGGCTGCATTTCCTTGGCTTGGTTGGGAACCCCTCCATGTGCCGACCATGGATCAGCACCACCTCCTGCTGCAGCCCTGACACAGCTTCCCGACTCGGCTCCAAAGACATTGATTCCAGAGGAGCTGCTTTTGGGAGAGCAAAGAGGAAAAAGAGGATAGAGGGAAAAAGCTCCCAAGCAGCAGAGTATCAATCCAGGATGCTGCTCTCCCAGCTGCCCTTTCCCGTTGGATGAGCTTCATCATCCCTTCCACGAGTGTCTCACCGTGTCCCCGCACCCGGAGAGCTTTGGGAACGCACAGGGCAGCGCCTCAGAGCAGCACCTGGGGCTAGGGATGACTCCAGTGGTATCAGAGGATGATTTAATTCCCTCTTGGCGAGGCTGCTGGGATTTGGGGAGTGGGAGAGGGCACCCACGCGGCAGAGCCAGACCCGCTGGGCATCCCTGAAAGCAAAAGGGACCAAGCACATGGAGCTCCACCAGCTTGAGATGCCCAAATTCTGCCCCGCAGATCTCAGTGCACCCCAGGCAAGCTCTGGGTCATCGAGCTCCTGGCCAGGAAGGTCCTGGAGCAGCAGGATCCCTGCACAGCAGCAATCAGTGGCTCAGTGCTCTTGAGAGCAGCGAATTAAAAAGAAAAAAAAGAGGGTTTTATGATTAATATTGCTGCTGGGATAATTACTGTTATTACTACTATTATTACTGTTTGGATAGGGGCTTGTCATGGTTCATTTGGGGAGGAAAAAGGCACAGCCTGCTCATGGGAAAATGGGTGAAACATGCTGAAGGCCATTCATTGCATGACTCAGGGCCAAATAAGCCTCATTTTTTTCTGCCATGAAATATTATGAGCTGCCTAATAGGCAGCCGGAGCCTTTTTGGCTTCCCCCACACACCTCCCCGAAATTCCCTGCTCCACACACAGCCCATGTGACCCATGGAGCAAGGCCCCATCCTGCTCCCGAGGCTCCTGCAGTTAAAAGGAGCTGCTATAAAAATGCAACGGAGCACTTTTCCAAGCAGAAAATGCAGCTGCTTTGAATTCCCGGCAATTAAAAGTTTGACTGGAGTGGGGGAAGGGAACCATTTGAATTTCTCTCACGCTCGCTTTATTTACTTTTATAAGCTCTTTGTAACAATTTTAGGTTGCTGCATTGTTATCTAAACAAGCTGCCTCACTGAGTCCAACTTCTTATTTTATGGGAAACTCTCAGCTTTCTACCCCTGAGTTGAAATAAATAATAAACCAACCAACCAGCAACCCGGAAAACAGCCGGAATTTTCCAATCCCAGCTCCCAATCCAGCTGTATTGAACTGGATGAAGTGGACATCATCCCAGCCACTTTCATGTGGCAGCTCCTCCACCGCCTGAATTATCTCTTTGTGACATTTCCAGCTCTGAAAGAGCAGCGCAGGGATTTGGGATGTTGCTTTTGTGAATGGTATTTAAAAAGCTTCTTTTCATAACCCTGACCCGGTTTACCCTTTTAACGTAACGAATCAATCTTCCCTTTAAATTGTTTAGCTTCTGGTCAAACACGGGCAGTCTTACTGATGTAAATATTATGTTTGCTCACTTTAGCAGCCGGCACGCTCCTGCTGCCCCGGCTGCTCTGTAGGATTGCCGTGGGATCCTCATACAAAGAGGCAGAGGGATGAAAACATCCCGCTCGCGCTCCGGGCGCTCTCCCGGGGCGTAGGGTGCCACCGCAGGGCTCAGCGCTGAGCACGCGTGGGAAAGGGGGTCACAAACCAGGCAAACCTCAGCTGATCTCAGCCAAACAAAGCACCTGCGTTCGGTTTGTAACGCCTCCCGTGTCACCTGCTGCTCCCTGTTTTCCAGAGGCTGCTCACGGTGAGGTTAAGGAGAGTTCTCCTACTGAAAACAGCTTTTTTTTTTTTTTTTTCCCCTCTCTCCAAACTCACTGCTTTGGGCACGACTACACAAAAAAAAGAAAAAACTTTCTCTCTCACGGTTTTCTAGCTGCAGTTTACAGGCCAGCCACCAAAACTCAAGCTCCAAGCACAGAGGCATTCCTATTATCCAAGAACATCTAATAATAGTTAATCCTGCTAAGCTCCCAAACACGCCGATACCTTCTAGCAATGAGAGCTAAGGCTTAATTAACAAAGGTTAATTAATAAGCCAGAGAGTGGGAGGAGGAGGGAGGGGCAGCTTCACAAGGGAACCTGGATACCACTCCTACACCTCAGCGAGCTCCCAGTGTGCTGCTGTGACTTTATTTTCAGGGTGGTTTCTACACTCTTGCTCTGCCTCGACTCACAGAGCCTAAAATAAAAGATCGGGGTGTGGATGCTCGGCTGCTGCAAAACCCATCCCAGGCGTGTGTTCCCTGCTGTCCCTCAGGAGCCCATGGGATGTTTGAAAAGGAAGTGAGCTGAAGAGGGGAAAGCAGCAGGGCTTTCTGCAGGAGCCAAACCCAGAGCTATTACGGGTGTTTTACGAGCTCTATTCTTCCCGTTTTCTGTCTGGAGAGACGCAGCCGACGGGCCAGCTCGGCACGCTGCCCGTGCCAACCCCTGCTTCCCTGGGAGAAAGCTTCTCCAGGCTGGAAAAGCCACGTGCCAGGCTCATCATGAAGTCCTCACTCAGCCCTGTTACCCCCTGGGACATCCCTATCACCTGAGGTCACCCATCACCTGGCTGGAGCAGCAGCGGCCACGTGCCGGGAGCCAATTCTGCTCCGTGGGCAAACAGAGCTTATTGTCGCAGCTCTGTTTGCTTTAACGAGATAATGAAAAGCTGGGTTTGTGCCAGGGGACAATGACAAAATGCCACGTTGCCACGCTGCCAAAGCGCTGTCTCCCTGGCTTTCCAGAGGGTGTCCTTTCGGCCCTCCCCAGGACCAAATCCTGCGGTTCTGCTGGAAGCAAGCACCCACCGAACAAACATGACGTTGCAAAACTCAGGTCTGCAACTACCCTTTTCCAGGCGTTTTTCCAGGGAATATACAGCTGGCGGGCAAAAACTTAGGTTCAAGCACCAAGTTAGCATTGCCAGAAAAGCACAAATCATGTTGAAGGCACAGAATATCCCATTTTATCACTTAGATATGTATTTCCTATCAAAAGATGAGCACGGAAGCCTGGAGAGCAACACAGATTTAGAAGAGGACAGCACGGAAACCATCACCCAGAGGAATTACTGCCAAACACAGGTCCCTGCCCCAAAGCTGAGATGAAAGTGGATGAAATATACTTTATAATAAATGAATCAGGGAAAAAGGAAGAAGGACTAGGGAAGGTGTAGGACATAGGCTGTGCTTTAGCAGTGTGGTCTCTACTTCCTAGTTGGCATCAAGGCCAGCCCTTTCCTAAACTTCCCATTCTCTCAGTTCCTTCCCCCCAAGCCTTTTTAAGGTAAGAAAAAATGCATGGAAAGAAGAGGGGGAAAAAAGAGCAGACAAATCAATTTTTTTTTTTTTTTTCTCCTCTCCCCCAAATAATTATTGGGTTTTTTTTGGCAAAGAGCAGATAAGGAATGCTGCAGAGTTTGTCATCATTAGGTTAGAGAGGCTGCCAAGCTGTAATAGCATTACAGCTGCAGGCATTGTGGGTAATGCCATGCAAATTGCTCCAAAGGCGTTGGAAAGGAAGGCCAGCGTCGGCCAAGCAATGTGAAAAGGACACTCTCAAGTACTCTTCCCGAGGCAATTTTTGTACTCTGCTTTTTTGGGACACTCTTGCAGAAGTTGGCAGATAAAGCTCTCTAGGTTGCTGCTCCACCCCGAGCTGTAATCCCGTATGGATTCCTGCATCCTTTAGGAGATCCCAGCAGCATCAATGACTTGAGCAAAGCTCTGGGGGGCAACCAGGTGCTGCTCTCTCATCGCTTCCTCCTCCAAGTTCAGCCCTTGGTTTTTCCCTAGACCCCCTGGAAGCTGCAGAGCACTTGGATGACCCAAGTGTGAAACAGCTGGAGGGAAAGGTAAGCCGTGGTCCATGCTTCATTCACTCAGAGTGATGCCAGCAGCAAGGGAAAAGGAGTGAAGCTGCTCATCCACAGCCCAAATGGCACCTCTGACATCAGGCTCGGCTGTCAGAGCTCCAAAAGCACTCGACTCTGTCTCCCACTCTCCCAACATCACCACCTATTTCTAAGAGGTGCCTCTCTCTCTACTCGCACCCTTGACCCAGCAGGAATAAAACCCCCCCATCTAATCCCACTCTCTCCAGCCCCTGGAGTGACCTGAGAATGCCTTCTGCTGAGTTCAAGGGTCTCCTCATCAAGGACTGCAGCAGCAGCTAATTCTTTTCCTGTCTTTTTTTTTCCCTATGCAATTAAGTGGAGCTCCCTAATTGGAGTGCTGTGAACTATTTATAGCTTTATAATGACCATTTACTACGGCAGCACTTAGATACTGGACAGGAAAAGAAAAAAAGTCACTAGCCTGGATGGTGAACAAACCACGTGCATCGGAGAAGGACTTCTCCAAGGAAAGGTCAGCAGCTTGGGAAGGCAAAGCAGGGAGAGGCAGCAGTGGCAAAGAAATGCTGTTATTCCCTTTTCCACGCTCCAAGTTCACAAAGCACCACGATCAGAGCATTTCTCTATCCATAAACCTGTGGTTTATGGGCAAGGCCAGGTTTTAGGGCTAAGAATGCACACGGCAGTCCTGCCTCCTGGGGAGCATGCAGAAGCCAACAGATGTTTTCCCAGATTATCCCGGTTCGTTCACTAGTTGAACACATCCCATGTTTTTCAGGAACTATTCCTTTTCTCCGTGTCCATATGCTGTTTGTAGGATGATTAATCACAGCCTGAGCTGTAAGATCTAATTGTTTTTCTGTGTTTTAATAAGTGAGGGAAGGTGGCCCTGCCCCTGGAAGGGGCTTGGAACAAGGTGACCTTTAGGGTCCCTTCCAACCCAAACCATTCCAAGAATCTGTGAAAGACCACTTATATGTATATAAGAAATCAGGAGAGGAGACCACAGAGCTCTTCAGGAACAGCAGCTTTCCAATAACGTGACATGATTTTTTTTCCAAAAAGATGTTTCCAGTCATACTGTTGTGAACAAAAACCTCTCGCAAAAAAGAGGGATGTGACAGCACTGGGGGAATCTCATCTATTGTGGGTGTTTTCCTCCATCTCCTGACAAGAGTTCTCCCAAACTGTGATCGATCTTCACCTTTGTGATCCTGATTTCCTAATTCTGAACTACGTGGTTTAACCTTGCATGAACAGCAACTTCCATAAAATTAGATAACAGCGATCAAAATCTGTGTTTTCCCAGCAAATGCTGTGAATTTGAGGTGTAGTTTGTCTTTTTTTTTTTGTCTCTTTGTGTTTTTAAGGCAGTTGGAATCAAGAGGAGATTCCTTGACAGATGAAGAGAGGCTGGTCCTACCCAACTTGACAGCACCAGTTTAATAGGATCTCCCTTGGAATTGTTAATGAGGAGCTTGAGAAATTGGTATGCCAGGGCTGGAAACACTCACAGAGAACGAGGAGATGCGTCGAGAGCCCTTTGTATACTAACTTTTTGATGGAAAATTGGAGACAAGGATGGATGAGAAGTGCTGTCAGACTCTTGTCGTATCAAGAGGGAAAACGTCTCAGTGCTTGACAAGCCCACAGTCCCCTCGCCTCTCTCCACATCTGCCACATGGACAGTTCAGAGGGGAGGAGATCCAGACTGACCTCTTCCCAGGCTTCAAGCAAAATAACAGATAACCCTTTTCCCTTTCCCTTCCTCTTCCCGCTCCACTTTTGTAGCGGTGGGAAGCCCGGCCGTGCTGCTGGAGACCCCGCAGGAGGGGATGCTCACATAGCAGAGGGGGCTCAGCTGGGGGTCACCTGCCTGCCTTACTGCTCCCTGCTCCAGCAAAGGGTCTGCCTTCTAGCTTCAAAGGCATGTCCTGAAACTCTCTGGAACAGGAGACTCATTTTTCATGCTGAACGAGATGAAATTCCCACTGTTACCTCATTTACATCTCAATGCCGGTAAGTTATAGATGGCTATTATTTATAGACATGTAAGACATCCATTTCTTATTCTGTGGGATACAGTAAGAAGAAAAATACCCGTCTTTTCATTCACCTTTTCTGGATTGTTTCTTTTTTTTCTGTTTCCTTTTTTTATCCTTTGCTCAAGTTTGACTGTTGCTGAGAATTTGCAAATAAATAAAGGAGTGAACAGCCCCATAAAAGCTGATTGTTTCCTCCTCCTGCAAAGATTGTCTTTGTGAAGAAGATTAAAAATCCTTCGGTGCTGCTGAAGATAAAGGTATCCCTGGGCGAGAATAAGACATAAAAGAGGTTACTACACACATCTCTGGGCTGTGTGGACTGCTAATTCGCACTGTTGTCATCCCTGCTCGTCCATCTTTACTCTTTCTTCCCTCTTTCCACAAAAGGAAAAGTTGCCTTTGCTGAAGGCAGCATTGGTAGAAACAGCTGAGCCCTGAACAAGAATATTTGCTTTCCCGGCCGGCTGCAGGGAGACAAGGCTCTACAGGACCATCCATGAAGGAAACATATCTGCTCCCAGCTGGAATGGGAGGCAGCGGGGCAGCTACACGCTCTCTCCTCGCTCCGCGGCACGGTTTGGTGGTAGAAGAGCTCGCACCTGAGCTGGGAATCCTTTGTCACGATGAACTCACCACTTGGTCTCCAAGAAGAGGTGCAATCATGGACAGAGATCCCGAGCCTAAAGCTTTAGGGGTAATCCCAAGACAGCATCTTCACCTGGCACTGACTGCTAAACCAGCAACCCACGGCCCCACCGAGGCTGAGCTCGGAAAGGCTCCACGGGAAGCCCTGGGGAACACTGAAACCTCAAAAGACCTGCTCTGGGAGTTCAGGAGGTTCCTCCCGAACCTGTGCAGGAGCAGGGCCACCTCCTCCCAACCCCCATGGTTGGAATTAAATCAGGTGCAAGAAGAAGGGAGCCATCTCCTGCAGCTATTCCGTGCCGAAGTGCTCCTAGAGGCCATCAGGGCTTTTACCCAGGGACAGTCCTGCGAGCCCAGGAGAAACCGCCAGGTCCCTCCTTGCTTCAGACAAAGCAAGGCCACACCAGGGCAAACTCCAACAGCCAGTGGTTTTTCCTTTCCCTCCCCTCCCAAAGTGCTTTGTCAGGATTCATTAGAGGCACAGCAGGTTTTACTGGTACCTGCGTTATCAGCAGAGCGGCTGCTTTTCTTCTTTGCTGACAACCCACATTCAATGTAACAGATTGAAAAGGCCTCCAGATTCAAAGCCTTGTAATGACTCTCCTCTTCCTTCCTTTCTCCTTCCCTCTTTCTCTTTAATGACTTTCGCTAAAGGGAAGAGGTGATTTTTTCCTTGCATGTTGAGCAAATCGTGGAAGAGATTGTGTGTTCTCATTTTCTCTATTCTTCACCCCTCCTGCACCAGCTCCCTGTTGCATCTTATTTCTTCTTCCCCAACATCTGGGGGTACCACCACAAAGAGGCCACCAGAGATGAGGAGGCTGCTTAAATAGATTTCAATAGATGGGAGCTTGATGGACTTCATAGGGGAGGAAAAAATTGATCCATTCAGGCACAATCAGATCCTCAGCTCTTCCTTTTCAGAGCCGAGATGAAAAGCTTTTTTAGGCTGGCCCCAGGAAAACGTTTATTTCTCTCTTTCGAGCCCTGATGAGTTGAAGTAGATGGACAATGCTTTGTTTAAAAAATGCCAAGCAGGTTAAAATCCAGCCTGGCACACGTTTCTTGCTGTTAAGCAGCTGAGCCCGTAGTCTGACTCTAACACAATTTCCCTGTTCTTCTGAATGATGGGATTGCTTTATTAATTGCCAACCTACAAATGTGATCTTCTTGAGTAGTTTTGGAGTGTAACAGGGAAGGGGAGGAGGGGTGGAGCTGCAGTCCTCCACAGACCCCTGGTAAGGCTGATTGATCGAAATCACTTGAATTTCCCCTGTTATTAAATACAAGAGTGCTCCTGGTTTGTCTCAGAGATGCAGGGAAAGAACCGGAAAGGAAACAGCAGCTCAGAGCAGCAGCGTCCAAGGAGGTGCTCATATTGATACTTTTTCTCTTTTTTGCTCTCATCTGCAACAACACATGATGCTTTTTGCATAAAAATCCATTTTGGCAAGCACCAGATCAGTTCTTTATCCTTGCCTTGTATTTGTGCAACACACTTCAGATCAGGGGGACCCCAGTGACTGACAGAAGGATCTCTTCCTTGAGCTGAGCACGCTGAAGGTGCTTCCCACGGGAATTGTGCAGGAAATGAGATGTGCTGGCTCCTTATCCCTGCAGGCGTGGGGGGCACAGAGACCAGCCAGGGCTGGGTGTGGTGAAGAGGAGCACGTTCAGGTTCTCTGTAGTCCAGGCAGAAGGACAGCGGCTGACGGGGAGAACGCGCATGAAGGAACATGGGAAGGATGGGAAAAATAAGAGCACGAAGAATTGCATCGCTTCCCATTTCTGAATGCCTAAACAAGTTCAAGTCCAGAGTCCAAGAAAGACCTGAAGATCCCCAGAATTACCCTTATCTGAGTATGTCAATATCCCGCACTGGGAATGAGAACTAGCCAGGAAACGAGAACTGTGTGAATTGTGAGATCTGGGGATTTCTCTTCCAAGAACTTTTAATTTAATGTTTGATTCTTTTGAGAGGGAGAGGGAACTTACGCCAGGCTAAGAAATGCAATACGTGGGTTACGAACATTCCCCGAGAAGATGAAGGATTTTCATGTTTGCTCTGCTGATTCCCTCTCTGGCCCTGTGCATATTTAATTAATACCAGCTCTCTCTCAGGCAGAGGTTTTGAACATGATCTCCTGTATCCCGGATGGATGCCCTATGAGGAAGCACTTCCTACCTGAAAAAGCTCCGTGTAAAACGTGTTTGGCCAAGCCACCTTCCTTCCTTCACTACAGGTCATCTTGGAACACCAGTGATAGACTGAAGCCTCAGCACAGACGAAAGTGCATGAAAATCCTCTTGCTGGAGAATTCAAAGGCCGTCTCAAACCATTCCTTTGATGAATGGACACAGAAACTGAAGGCAAACGTATTTCTGCCGACCCCTTGCCGCCTCTATTCTCCAGCACCCAAAAACCTGGCATACCTTTGCCTAAATTCACATCTTTGGTAAGGTCTCCCCTTTATACTTCTTCTCTGCCACAAGCACAAACCCACTCATTCAACTCCCATCATCCTGGAGATGCCCCCTCCACTCCCACAGCCCAGATCCAGCACTGAAACCCTTCCAGGCAATTCATCCAAATCTCACCTCACTCTGAAAAAACAACCTGTAGAGATGGTGCAAAACCTCACACAGGGCAGCCACGGTTGCTAAAGCATCTAATTATGTACTTTCTCATTACCAAGCCTGATTTGCTTTAAGCAGCTCCCTGGCTCGCGCTCTGAGATGTAACACCACGCTCTGAATCATCCCTGTCCCATCTGCTCCTGCCTTTGCCCTTCCCTGCTCGCAGGTGGGATAACAAACCAAGCTGAATATTTAATGGGAGTGCTAATGGCTTTGTTAAGTGAATTTGGGGACAGGGGAGGAGCTTTTCCTTGGGTTAGGATGGCTGAGCTGGGTTTGTGCTGGTGGGAAACCTGTACAGCCCAATCCTGCGCTGGTTTTGTCCTGGTGCTGTGCTCCCTGGATAGGAACACCACGGCTATGGGCAGATGGTGCCAGGCTCGCACCAGGCACTGAGTCACCACTGAACACAGCTTGCACCAGAGCAGCGTTAAAGGAAGAGCTTTTGGGTGGTTCTTTTCAGGTGAAAGGATGAGGAAAAGCCTTCTTGGGATGATGCTCTGGAGCTCTCAACCAAGTCAAGGGCAACAGCAAACCCGGCCTCAGAGCCCATGAGCGATCGGGGTTGGAAGCAGCAGCTCCGTGGAGCTGTGCCAAAACTTCTCCTTTTCACCTCGCTAGGATTTTCCCGACAGTTTGCAAATCCCGTCGACGGCAGATAAAAACACCCACCAACGTTCCAGGGCCAGATGGTAGTTTGTGTTTATGAAAACTGCGATTTGTTTTCATGGAAACTAGTAAAAGGATAGCGGGCAAACCTGGAAAAACGCGGCTCACCCTTTGGGGAAGAGGATATTTTATGGACAGCTTTGGTTGCCACCTCTGTTCTACAGCTGATGGAGCTTGGGAGCTCACAAAAGGTCTGCCCAACCCAAGAGAGCGGCTGTGGGATCCAGAGGCCACTGGCTGAAATTTAGCCTGAATTAGGGAGAAGTGGAAGAGAGGTACTTCACGTGACGTGCCAACTTTCCAGCTCGCCAGGAGAGGGACTTCATTACTGAACCTTCATTATCAGAGCATGAAATCATGGGCTTGGCTCCTCATGGCTGGTGGAGGAGCCTCAAGAACCACCAGGGTCCATCCAGTGAGTGAGATAACAAATAAAAGACTCGGTATCAGCTTTGTGTCCTGCAGGGATGTCAGTGGCTTCATGCTCTGCATTTTTCGCCAAGTAACAGGTAAAAATGGACCATCAGGTAGAGCTTCTCATGCACTGGACTTCCCCTAGGGCAATTCCACTTCTGGCTGATCTCTCTCTCCAGCTCTCCCCAACAACTGCCCCTGTGGCACGGTGTTGGTTTTGGCTGGATTAATCTCAGCCTGATCCCCTGAGAGCAAGGCCCGGGGCCCAGGCAGCGTAAATCCTGTTGGCTGTGGTGGCCTCGGGCCAGAAGTGACGTTGGTTCCTGGAGAAGACTCATAAATTTCATCTGAGTTTCCTTCTGCTGAGTTTTCCTTTTGCTTGCAAGGGATCTGCAATTCCTCATCTGTCACAACGGCTCCCAGGGACTCACGTTCTGATGTCATAAATTTGTCATCACCACGACATCACTGACAGACCAAGCACGAGGAGGAAGGGCTCCAGGGCTGAGCAAAGGACCTTCTCTCTAACAAATGGCAGTGATCCATACCAAAATGCCCCTGGGAAGCACTCCAAAACAGGGAAGGATTCACACTTTGCGGCCCAGATTTATCTTTTCTATTTGTTGCCAAAGTGAGACCTGGTCGGTGTGGTGGCTTTGGACACATCGCTTCCAAGAGCAGCTGTGTGTCTCCTGATTCCAGAGGTCTGCTGACCTCCTGGGTTTATTCTGTTTCCAAGAACTTCCATTCCTCCACATGACAGCTGAGCAGTTCTATGAGTAAAGAGAGATTTTGGAGGAAAACAGGGCTGTGACTAGGCAAGACCTCCTTTGAGGCTGCTGTGGCGCTGCCTGGTGATAACCCCGTGGCCTTTTTCCTTAATGTATCTGCACAGAATAAAAGGGAAATGCTCAAAAAACTAAATCCCAGCATTTCTGGGGGCAAGGACCCTGTTGTTTGAAGAGGCTGGAGTCAGCCTTGTTGAATTCCTGTAGATCTTTCTCCTTACAGCCACTTGCAAATGTTGATTTTTTTGCATCCTTCCATTGCTGCTCTCCCAGCACGAGAAGCAGCTTTGGGGCCAGGTAAATATTTGCAGGGTGGATTTGGGACTGGTCGAAGATCCATCTAAGAATAGTTCTCCTTGTCATGCACCCGCTGCCCTTGAACAACCTCTTCCATGAATATCCCAACACCTGGACAGTCCAGCCTGGCATCACACATCCTGCAGACCGATCCCGCTGCCTGCCTTATTTCAGTGCTGTTACTCCAGGATTCCTTGGCAGGTTGTGTAGAAATCAGCAAACAACCTCACAAGAGAGTAGATCTCAGGACAGGAAAACTAGCCCATGATTTTCTGAGGGATATTTTGTGCTGCTGCGTGGTAGGAAAGGGCAGGGAGAGGACATCATTCTGCTCTAACTTGCTACATCATCAGTTTTCATTAAAATATTCTTCTGCCACCTCTTTGTAATTTTTCATTTCAGAGGCAAATTTATTAAAGGTGTACTTCAGCCTGATTAAATTAAATAAGTGGCATTAGCAAATAAAGGGGTTTTTTTTATCTGGGCACACCATAAAAAAAAAAAAAAAAGGCGGGGAGAGGGGGAGAAATTGCTGTGATACAAGCTCATTTAATACTATAACTGAAGGGAGGGGGGTAATTCCATTCTTCATAAGCTTCCATTCGTTATCTTCCCTTGGCCCCACCACCATAAATCACTTTTGGAGCCTTGCAGCAAAAATACCCCAAATGTAAAGCAATATAATAGCCTGTGTTTTCCAAGATAGGTAATAATACATTTTGCACACAAACAAACCTTCCTAGCACTCCACCAGCTCCTTCCCTAAGTCTCCCTGTGTGGCTCTTAACTTCTCACACTCATTTCAGGGCTATTTTCTGGTCAGAGATGGCTTTAAAAATGAGGCTGAAAAAGGTTTCTCAGCTTATTTTTGTTTTGATTTCTGCTAGGCAGCAAGAAAGGGCAGGCACCATGTTCTGAAATTCAGGGCTTGCCTTTGCTACTCTGCCTTAATAGGGCCACTTTGCCTGTGTTTTTCCCCTTACAGTCTCTCCCAAATCCATCTTAGCCAGTTTTAGGTGGAAAAATAGAGTGTTTGGCTCATTTCTTCCCCCTTAGCCCTGCTACAATGCTCGGGTAATTCTAGGGCTGTGAACACATGAGCATTTTTTAAGCCATATGTCGAACACGGCTCCCCCCTTCCACAAGCTTGAAAACCAACTGTCCTCGCGGGATGCTCCGATGCAGCCAAGGGCTAGAAAGGGAAGAAAGGTTTCCAGAGACATCCAGGTTTTCTCCTCCCCTTCTTGGCACAAAGGGGCAGCTTTTGCTTCCCCAAAGCCACCCTGCTCCTGCCATCCGGCCACCCAGGAAGGACACCGGGGTCCCTCCGGCCGAGAGCAGCTGTGGCAGCAGGAGGTGGTGCCCGGCCTTGGGGCTGAGAGGTCTCCAGGCCTTTGCTGCCAAGAGGAGGCAACACATCCATGACAAACACAGAAAAAACTTGGGAAGTTTATTGGATTGAGAGCTTCCCATCTGTTTCTGCCACAGTCAGCCCATGGCTCTCCACTGCCAGTAGCTGGAGATGATCAGGAAGGAAGCAGACGGACATACCCAGCAGACAGACAGTCATCCAGCACCCCTCACCCACCAAGGAAAATCCCTGTGGGCTTCTCCTGATGGGAAACAGTCAAAAAGGCATTGCACCCTCCCTTCTCCATTCAGCAGTAACTGGGTGGAAAACTGCTGAGCCCAAGGCATCCATCCTTCCCAGAGCTTCATTCCCTCAGGCACACAAGGAGGCAGGAGCAAACACAGCAGGTGTCTGCTGGATGTCCCCTTCAAATGCCTGTCACCCCCACAAATTCTCTCTGTTGGGTATATATTGGCTCTACATTTCCCCACAAGAAGCAAAACCAAACTGGGGGGACACAGCCACCAAGGACTTGCATCCCTGGAGATGACAGGCAGGGACAAGGAGCGAGAGCAGCCAAAGTTCTGCCACCAAGGGGACTTGGTCCCGAGCCAAAACCAACCTCACCAGCTTTGCTAGCACAGCCAAAACCTCGCCTTCCCTGCTCACCAACAGCAGCAGATGCAGGGCTGAGGGAGTTAGGATGCCTTGAGAAGCTCGGCTTTGGAAGGTAAGGCACCTCCACGTTCCTTACGTGGCTTTAGCCAGCGCGAAAAGCTGAACACGCTTTTGAACAACACTAATGATCAGTCATCAGCTCCTTGGAAGATTTCCATAGCAGCATTTGACTACTGGATAGCGATCAAGTCAGTGAAGCCTTGCCAAGTTCTGGGCACTTGGTTGGCAGAAAAAATGTTTAGTGCTTCAGGGAAGGCTTGGTGCAGCTTTTGATCCCTTCTAGTCCCAACATATTTAAACAAAAATAACTCTTTTCTCCCCTCTCCCTCCCAACCACCATTTCCCCACATTTAACAGCAGAGAAGGAGGCCACACATGTGGGTTTGGCACATTTCAGCAGCACTATTTTTAATGGAGTTGGTCCCCAAATGTCACAAGGCAATTGTTTTCCCTGTTGGTTACACGTCTGCCTAAATTTTAGGCTATTCCCTAAATGTCACAATTTCTCTGCTTCCTGCAACTCTCTGCTGTTATTGGTTATTGTCTTCCTCAGAGATAATTTTTTGTCCCACTTCTCCCACTTTTACCCACTGAAACAAATGTTCTCTGTGCCTTTGGTCTCACTGAGTAGGGGGACAGGCGGGGGGGGGGAAAAAAAAACACCCTGAGGGGAAAAAGATTTCAAAAAACAAAATAAGGTTTTTTTGCTGCCCAGATCTTTTCTTTTACCTTCCTCTCCCAATCTCTGTTGCCCAAGGGTCTACTGCCAGAGCCCTGGTGAATTTTGTAATTAAAGCCACAGAATGCTCGGCTATCAGAGTTAATATTTTTTGCTACTGTTGGTCACCTTTGCCAAAATCTCACACAGGAGTTGGACACGTGCCTGGTTTAACTGGCTTCTTTTAGCCCCTGCTTTGTCTCCACTTTCTCCACACCGATGGGATGGATGCACAGTCTCTCACTTCTTGCCCTGAGCATCTTTGCTGGCTCCTTCCCTCCCCATCCTACCAGTCTGTGCGTGCAGGGAGGAAGCAAAACCTGGACCAACGCTGAGTCTCTCCATCTGGAAGGCACCAGAGGGGCCGGCAGCAGCTGAAGCATCAGCGCCCCTGCCATTTCCTTGGAAAGACTCAGGATCCAAGGGAGCACGGGGCGGGGGGAGAAATATGGAAGAAGAAAGGAAACCTGGCAGCAGCAAGAAGACAAGAACTTCAGGAGGGGTGAAAAACCCTGTTGGAGTCAGTCTCAGGGAGAGTGAAGGAAGTTAATGGAGATCTTGGAGTAGGAAGCAATCTCTAGGAACATCTTTCCACTGTGGGACAAGGACAGTGGATGACTGAAGGCAAAGGAGACGTGACCCATCAGAGGGGTCCCTCCTCACTAACAGCACTCCTCTCCCACCCAGGACTGTCCAGGAACGCAGTGATAAGAGATGTTTGGATGCTCTGGCAGCAGAAGGCTCATTCAGCTCCAAGGACAGCTCCCTGCCTGCCAGGGAGAAGGTCCCAGCATCTCTCAGCATCCTCACCTGCACTGCCGGTGAGGACCATCCTGACCTGCCTCTGGCACGACAGCTCTGCCAGCTCTTTCCCAGAGAAAGAGAGAAGTGTTAATTTAAACACCCTCATGTGTTTTTGAGGTCTTCTACACCCTTTGAGACATGACCTTATTCTTTGTTCTCACTTCGGGTGCTGGTCAAAGGTCTGAGATTTGTCCCTCTTGGATTGTTTCATCCCTTTCCAGCAAGATCCCAGCCCAGAACCACCTGTGCCAGCCTTTTAATGAGACTTGGGCTCTGCAGGGAGAAACAGCTCCACACCAGTCTGAGTCCTGGAGAAAGACCCCGTGGAGGTTCTCCTGCTGCAGCGGAATGGGTGTGGGGACAGGAAAAACCCAGGATCGGTACAGCTCTATGGAAAAATGCTCTAAAGCTGCCCCCTCCCCAGCAGGCCGAGCTGTAAGCAGGGCATAAACATCCCTCAGGTGTTGGCAGCATCAGCTGTGTCACACACATCTCCTGGGCACGTTCGCTCCGGTGCTTTATTCCCCCGTCGGAAAAAAAATACTTTTTAGAGCGGTACAAAACTGATTAGATTGAGGCAAGGGAAAGAGTGATGGAAAACAGTGAACAATAAAAACCTGGGAGCAGGCAAGAGTTTCTTGGAGGAAAATAAGAGAAAATAAAGCTGATGCTTTCAAGATTAATGACTAATGACAAATAATTGTGGCTGTGGAACAGCAATGAGAAGGCAGAATGGAAACAAGAACCAGACAGGAGAACTAGGCATTAGGTCTGATGGTGAATTTAAGGCCATTAATTCATAATTGCAGCCATTACAGCCAGGAGTTTCAAGTGAGTCCAGCAATATTAAGAGCTGCTGCATGCGGTGCCCTTCCGAAAGAACCTGGCTGTTATTTAGGGTTCTAAGTGAAGGCTGAACTGCTGTGAAAAAACCTAACCCTCATCTCATGGGTGTTTATAGGAATCTCTGCCCTGAAGAAGGAAGGGATGAAGGTAGAGAAGACATGTGCCCTCCATCCCCCTTCTCCAAGCACAAAACGAGCCACCTTGCCCACATTTTTGAGCTCTTGGGCTTTTCTTTCCCCCCACATGAGGAGCAGATTCTCTGTCTTTGCCGGGCACTTCAGAAAGCAGCAAACACCGGTCCCAGCAGCTGAATGTGCCTGTCCTCCCTCGCTTCACTTCTTCAAAGGGGAAATCAAAGTATTTGGTGACATCCAAAGGTCTGTTCCCAACAGCATGGGATGAAAGGCAGGGCACCAGGTGAGGGAGGGTGATTTGTTGAGGTTTGAACAGTGTCCATCCTTCTAAAGAGGGGGTTAATGTGCTGCCTGTATCACATCCCTGTGAATCACCTCTATTTAATTTAATGAGAAAACTGACAATTCACTGTGACCAGCAAAGCCTGTCCTGCTCTGCATCACCCAGGAGTTACAAAACAGCCAGATTTGCTCTAATCCTGGAATATTTACAGCTGGAAAGGATGGAAGCAGAAGGAACACAGTTAAATCTCAAGAAAGATGTGTTCCTCTCAGATCTCACACTCACAATAGACAGAGGCACTCAAACCAGCCCGACAGGGTACACAAGACACTTGGCAGCCTGGCAAAGCTTTGTTCCTCACAGAGATCAATCAAAGCAAGAGAGAGACTTGTCAGGGAAGCATGGGATCAGTTGTTTTCTCCTGGTCTAACTACGGTCTTCTCCTCTCCGCTTGATTCACTTCAACCTTTTGGTTTTTTTCCCTGGTGGGAAACCTCACCTGAGGTTTGAATGCAAAGCATTTCAACTGAACATTCCAGCTGCTCTGAAACAAGGAGGCTCTATCAGTGCCTTGCCAAGCACCTTGCAGGAGAGGAAGTGTTATCACTGTATGGGACCCACCCCTTTCTCTTTACCAATAACTGGGTGATTGACCAACAGCAAAGCACCCTTTCCTTCACAGCCTTTGGCTTCTCCTCCAAACCTTTCCCCTCCCCTTTTGACAGGGATCAGACCCTATTATTTTCCCTGTGCTCGAAGCACATTAAAACCCGCAGCTACTGAGCTGTATTTGATGCACAGAGAAAACCACTTCGAGTGCAACCTGAGAACCTCTGATGGTTCTGTGAGGATGACTCTGATGTCACAGTGAGGCAGAAGAGGAGGGGGATTAAGGCAGGATGGCAAGACATCGTCTCCACAGTAGCTCTTTTTTTTTTTTTTTTTTTTCCCCCGATAATCCTATTTAAGCACGTGCCTACCAGATGTTCCCCATATCACGCTCGGTACGGCCAGATGGCTTCAGACTCCCTTCCCCATCGTGTATCACCAGCTCCTGATCATCTCGCTGATGTGTAATGGCCCCGTCAGAGGGGAACGAGCTGCTCAGGGTAATTGTCTGCGTGTTCCCAAACATCTGCGCGCATGTCCCTGCTTTCAGAGCCCAGAGCCCGCAATTCCTGGTGGGAGAGGAGCTCCCCCTCCGAGATGCCGTTAAACACCCGGTAATTACTGCGGGAGATAAGCAGCCTGTGGTCACTACAACTCAATTGCCACCACGCCCCAAAGGTCACCGGCTCAGCTTTACACAGCCGGGCTTTAACAGACTTAGATCCTGCCACAGGGGAAAGGTGGGATGGATGGAAGGATGGAGGAAGGGATGACCAAGCTGCTTCACGCCCCAGAATGAGGCATTTGCTGTTCAGGAAAGAACTGGGACAAGACACTTTGGACTATGACCAGGATTTGGGAATGCCTGTGCAGGGTCAGAGTCGTGCCACCAGCTATGTCACCTTGTAAAGCACCTTGAGGACATGATTTGGTGCAGATTTGAGACTCGCTGCAGCCTGATCTTACAGCAAAAAGAGCAATACTTAACACAAAACTATAAGAAGCACCAAGATTAGGACGGACTTTAATCAATGGCAAGGGCCCGCGAGTTTAGGACAGGTTTTGATGCCCCAAAAAGGTGAGGAAGCAGTGGTGGGCAGAAGTGCCCTTCAGCTACGCTGGAGATGCAGCAAAGCCCTGAGTGCTGCCGGCTGCTGGTGCAGGAGCAGGAGAGGAGGCAATTTTAGGAAGCAAATAAAACAGAAATAGCGGAGCAGATCCAAAGGGAGTCTTTCTGATCGGCAAGTGACGGTATTAACGAGCTGGCAGCTCCCCTGGTGTCCCAGCTTCTGAGCCAGCCTCACAGGAGAACTGACAGGTAGATCAGCATCAAGGAACACATATGAAGGGAAGGAAAAGCTCATCTCTCCAAACCTCCCCACCCTATTCCTTTCCCCAACAGCCAACCGAGAGAATGGAGCCCGAATTCCAAAGCTCTTCGCTACTCTATTTCCCTCTTGCTCAGACTGCCACTGGCAGGGCAGGTCTGGGAGGGCACAAAGCCCCAGTTCAAGTGGAGGTCAGGGATGAGGCCGTGCCTCAGAGGGGACAAATCCAGCAGACAGCACCAGGATCTGGGACAGCTGGGCCCCTCTGGCAGCTCCTCCAAAGGGCTCGGAGCAGGGCCGAGAGCTTTGCCCACGGACAGCAGGGCGGGAGAGACGGGAGCAAGGGGAGAGGGCAAAGGGTGTCCATTGATATAATTGACTGCTCGACTAATTAAAATTCCTGGGCTGCTAATTGGGGCTGGGATCTGCCTGCTGAATGCTCCCCTCAGCGGCTCAGCCCAGAGAGAGAGGAGCCTGCATGGAAGGAGGGGGATAAAGGTTTGAAAGCAGCCGGGCCCCTCGTCGGGGCTGGCAGAGCCCAGAGCTGTTTTGTCTGACCGATAATAAGTCGCCAAATTACTTTTGACAAGTGAAGGGGATTGGAAATAATGGGGGTCTGTGAAAAGCCCGGAGCGCAGACGGGGGGGATCCATGAGATAATGAGGAGGCAAAGCCCTGGCATGGCTGGGGGCTGCCCCCCTCCCGGCAGGGGCAGCGGGACTGGGGCGTGAGGGGACGGGGAGGAGGCTGTGCGGGACATCTGCGCCACACTCCAGTCAATATTCCACCTGGAAAGGCTCTGCCTGAGGCACAAGGAAAGCAGGGACCGCCTGGAGGGGCTCAGCCTGGAGCTCCCAGGAGCACTTGGCACCCCCTGCTCTGCCTCAGCTCCAGTTTTTAGGAGCGGTCTTCAAAAACCTCATGCCACAGCACCAAGATCCCTGTCGCTCTCCCAAATCCCACCCTAGGTTAGGTGTTTTCCATGCATTGCCCAGATGTGCCAGCAGCAGCTACGACACCCCAGCTGCTCACCTGATCCAAATAAACTCCACATCCCTATAGGATCCAGGTGCTCCGGCTGCACCAGACATGGGAATTCAGCAATCAGACTGCAATAATTAAAGCGTTCATTTACATACCAATACCCCAGATATTCTCCACCTCACATCCCTTTCACAATGATGCAGTATCCAAATCTAGAGTGCGTGTGAGTGCACACAGCCAATTTCTTTCTATGCAGAAAAAGAAAATAGCCTATTTTTTTTCATGTCAACATGCTCTGTGTAATATCCGGTGGGCAATTTTAGTGTCTAATGCAGCATCCACAGAATCCTCACCTCCTGGGAAATCAGATGGGGGCCCTCTTCACCTTGATTTGGGGAATAAAAGTCCTTCTAATACTCTGGAGACATCCAGGAGATATAACTTGATTCTTGGGAGCATGAGCATTGGGATACATTTGATCAAAACTGGAAAGAGGAGGCAGGATGCATCACTTTTGAGAGGATCACCAAGCAGGCAAAAACGCCATGGAAAGAGAAAAGACGCTGGAACCGACACCAGGTTTCCCACTTTTCCATAGGATTTCACATCTGTTTCATAACCGTGGCTTTCAGGTTGTTTCTTCCAGACAAAAACGCCCAAGTTGCGTGAGCTTGCTCTTCGTCACCCCTAGATGCAGACCCGGTGGGCCTTCTCCCCACTGACTCCAGCCTTCATTTTTCCTCGGGATGGGCTTTCCCTGGAGTAGAGCTCCCGAGGAGGACAGCTGCGTATTCCTTGCTCACACAGGCGCTGCACCCCGCTATTTTTCAGGGAACCTGATTCCTCACTGTCCTCCTCCCCAGAGATTCTGCACTGGCAGGGACCAGAACACAGGGGCAAATATGCCCATTTTTCATCATTTCAGTGATTGTTTTGAGCACAGGAAAGAGAAGAACATTACTTTAACCCCTGAGTGGCTGCAGGCCAGGGAGCTGTTGGATGCCACAGACATTTCCCAGTGCTGCTCACAGCCTTTTTTCCAGCTCCATCCAGTTGGTTTCAAAGCAGATCTCATGTTTCAGCAGCACTGTGGGGACCTCAGGAGGTGCTGACATACCAGTTTTTTTCCACATCAAGTAATACAAAAGGATAAAACTCATGTTTTAGTGGAGTTTTTTACCCCCTTTTCTTCTCTAAACTTGGATTATGGAAGCTCCAGCTGAGCTCTCAAACAGGCACTGTTGCAAGTCACATTCTCAGCTTCAAAGTGCTGCAGCCGTTCACGGCAGTTCATTTGCTGCCTGGGTATTTTTTAAGCCAGGGATTCCCAGAGGAAAACAGAACCTGATTCCCTCTGCTTCCAGCCCTACTCACCCCTGAAAGCCATCCTATTCACTGTGCAAAGCCATAACCCCCTAAGCTGCTATTTGCCTGTATTTCCCTGACAAAACACCACCAATTCAAGTTAGGTGAAGCTCTCCTGGACTCACTTAGGGGGTCTAATTCTCAGACCAGACTCTGATTTTTCCTTTCTAGGAGCAAAATAACAAAAATGCTTTGAAAAGGAAGCTTTCTGTAGTTGCAGTGGCGATGCTCCTTTCCTAGAAAGTCCTAAAAATCATTCTGTGTGTCTCGAGGTCTTCATCCCCCTTCTCTTTTTGTACAGCAAATCTTCAAAGCCCTGATGGGTAAGTGAGGCCGGGGGCATTCCCAGGTCCTGCAAAGGAGGAGAGAGGGCACAGAGGGGAAGAGGATGGGGCTGTGGGATTGTCCGCATTTTTCCTTAACAGTTTGGGGTCAAGCCTGATCCCCGGTGGGGTCAGCTCTCTTACAGCCTGACACGCCAAAGTCAAAGGAGACGGCGCTTCCCCGTGGGGGCCCAGCCCGAGGGAGGCTCTGCAGCCCCTCGGGGAACACCAGGCTCAGGGGTGGATGCAGAAAAGCGTGAGGAGGCCGCAGGGAGGGGGAAGGACGCGGCCATGCCGGACAGGAACTCGCCGGGGCGGATGCACAGGAGCTGGCCCCTGCCCTGGGGGCACCCAGCCATGGGCACCTCTCAGCACCAACATCCCTCCTTCGTGGAGCACTAGGCTACATCCACCACCGTGGCATCAGCGGGACACGGTCTGGGAGCAGACTGGCGTAGGAGGGATGTCAAGGGTCACGATAATCACCCCAAAATCCCCTTTCATCATCTACAGGATGCTTCTCACCAGCAAAACATCCCGGGAAAAA
Source organism: Cnemophilus loriae (assembly GCA_013397755.1). Taxonomy (NCBI): domain Eukaryota; kingdom Metazoa; phylum Chordata; class Aves; order Passeriformes; family Corvidae; genus Cnemophilus; species Cnemophilus loriae. The sequence goes on from VZTF01001476.1 coordinate 1,781,419, forward strand.
TTGAAGTCATGGTGACTCTACGGCACTTTGCGAAGTGTTGACAGCTCTGATAAGAAAGAAGGGAAGGAAATGAGGAAATCTGCACAGCTGGACAACACCTAAACATGCCACGCACCAGAAAGAGATTTGGGCAAAGCAGCAACTGAAAGGGAGATGGAGAGAAAGGGAAGTTGCCTGTGCTGCCCGGCTCACATGGAGGGAGCGGGATGCTCGTGCAGCCAAAGGGAAAGAAGAGATAAAATAGGAAGATGTCAAAGTTATTTTTTTCAGAATATAAGCTCCATTACACAAGGCGAAAGGTGCGCATTAAGTGCAATAAAAAAAGAAGCTTTTATAGAGATGAATTTGTCTGCCCTGTCCTCCTTAAACCAGAGGTTATAAATTGTGACAGATCACGTATGTTTTTGGGAAGCGAAGGCAGGAAAAACGAAAGGGAATTGGGGAATAGATCAAAATTCTGAGCAGAAGGCTTGGGAGACACATTTACATCAGGCTTTTTCTTCTCACCTCGGAGCTGGTGCCATTCTGATCCACAGGAGAAGGAAACTTCTCACCCCTGTATTCCTACAGCTCCTTGAATCCACGGACTGTTCACAGACCCACAAAGGGGATGAGCCTAAAGCCTGTTGTTTGTGGACTTCAGATCATGAGAATGGGATAAACGACGCAAATGCAGCTGCTGGAATTGTGTTGTTATCTGTGTCCACGCATCCATCTCGCCGCAAACATTCCGGCACCCCAATTCCACCGGCAAAGCTGCTCAAGAGCAGCAGATCCCCGAGCAGCAAGTTAGAACAAAAAAATAATCGTTTTTATCTCTCCTCTTTCAAGTTTCTGCAACAAAAGCCTGTTCCTGTCTGGCCCAGGAACAGATCCGCCCGCCACAGCCGAACTTCAAATATTCCTGATTGACCTCAGCGTGTGAAATAGGCACCATTAAAATGTTCTAAGAATAATTCCCAGAAATCATGAGTCACTGTCTGATTTCGGCAGAAAGGGCTAAAACGATTCAATTATTCACCATGAATTATTCACTGATAATTACACTGCAGTTAGCGATCTCCACGTAGACAGTTCATTACGAGCAAACCACTGGTGTGCAGTTAATATTTCACAAAAAAGCCCCACTTTTGTTATTGCATGTCATATATAATGAAGCAGAAATATTGGTGGCCATCAGAGGAAATCAGGGAGAGATTAAATGTGCTAGGAAAATGCTGCTATTTCTAATTCTCAAACAGCTCTGCCAAGTGCAGCACCAGGCCGAGCATCCCTTTCTCTGGTTTCAGAGCCAGCTGGGACTGCATTCCTTGAAGAAACTGAGAAACTGAGCTGGCAACCATGGAGAAAATTCACCTTTTGCTCTTCTTTTGCTGATGACTGCTGGAAATCTCTCTAAATCCAGGCTCTCCAGGACTGCAGACAGTTCAGTTTTGCTTGCCTGCCTGCTGCTCACACTATTTTGGCAACCAAGCTGCCATTTACCTGCCACTGCATTGGTGGGGCTGGCACAAAGAGCAGGCAGAGAGGAAAAAGCCACCCTGAGAGCTTCTCACCTGCCAGGGAGGTGGGGGAAGAGCTCATTTCTCCCACACTTCCAAGCAGGGATTCTGGGTTTTGTCACAAGGAGCCAATTCGGCGTAGCTGAGCCAACACCATCCTCCTGCAGAATAACCAAAATAGCCCTTAAAGTTTTTGAGGGCTCCGTCCCAAGACATTTGTGCTCCCATCTCAACTAGTTGCTTCCCTTTCCTTTTCTCTCACCACCTTGGTCTCAGTGGTGCTGGGATGCAGAAATAGCCGGGGTGGCTTCTCTCCAGCCCAGTCCCACAGAGCACACCGGGACAGGGTCCTCAGGGACAGCTCCAGAACCCACCCCAGCTTCTGGAGCATCCAGCAGGCTCTCCCAGATATCCACCCACAGCTCAGAGGTTTCAGACTCCTCTGGGAGGGTCTCAACACCCAGATAAAACCAGGTGCCCAACGCTGTGAATGTAAACTCCTCATTTGGTGGGTCATACAACACAGCACAAGTGCTTGCCACAGGCAGGAGGACCAGGGCATTGAGCTCCTATCTCAGAAATATCCCATTTTTTCCAGCTGTGCTGTTTCCTATCCCAGACACAGTTAAGAAATCACCAACTCTGGCTTGCATGACATCAGAGAACTACACAGGTCACCCAGTTTCCCCAGTCCTTGCCAAATCTGGGAAGGTTCTTAGGGTGCATTTTCCTGGTGGCAGCCCTATGAAAATACCACCTTTCAGGCGGTATGAGCTTCCCCCAGCTTGGGAAAAAGAGAGCAGAAAGGTCTGTGTGAAGTGTTCCTGTGAGACAATTTGACCTGGGATGAACAGGGATGAATGCTGGGGTCATTCCTATGTCTCTGGGGGATTTTAGCACACAGGGCAAGGGGCTCCAAAATCCTCTCCTATTAAGCCATTCTGTGCAAGAACCACTTCCATACCTTCATCACCCTTCTTGCCTCTCCCCAGCCTTCCCTCTCCTGCCAGAGTCAGTGGCAGGCCACTCGTGAGGCAGATGTACCCTGTTTCACGGGAGGATACAGTTCACTATTTTGTTCCTTGTTTTCCTAGTAATTCTTATCATTTTAGTCACTGCCTCTGACTGGCACTGAGAACAGAGTTGATATTTTCATCCAGCCATCCATTATAACCACCAGATCTCATTGGTGAGTGGTAACAGCCAGTGCAGAGCCCATTACAGCCTGTATAAAATTAGGATTGTTTTCTCCGAGGTGAAAGCAGCTCAGGAAAACAGATTCCCTGTTCAAAAATCACACAGCTGTTGTCCCCATCCTTATCCTGAAATTCTTAATTCTGCCCTTTTGGAGAGATCCAACGGTTTTCATACTTTTTTCACTTAGTTTGGCTCCTTTTTCTGGCTGAAACTCCTCACATTTCGGGCTCTTTACCTCGGGGAAGTTAAGGCAAAGGGCTTTCAAGGATGGAGTCGTGGATAGTCTTACCTCAGCGCTGTGTTTTAAGGCATTTCTTGAGCTTTTACACTCATCCTCACCCTTTTTCCACACCAGCATTGATTACAGCGGGTAATTGTTTTCTAATTGGCCCGCAGCTGCTTATCTATCTTAGATAATTAAAGTGAAGAAGAAGAAGAAGTAGAAATAAGGAAAGAAAACGGAACTTTACTCTTAAGTAGCTGCCTATTGACTGTCTCGATCGATGGGGAGGTCACTTTGGGCCCACACGCGAGCGGGACACGTCCTTGACTGAAGCACACAAAGTGACAGACCCAGGGAGGCAATTCCCAGCCTCTCACTGCTGCTTCTGCCACGTCCCACCTTTATTCCTTCCCACACCACCGTCTCAGGCTCCTCCAGCCCCACACCACCGCTTTGGAGGACACCATCCAACCATCAGTCTGCGCTCGGGAGGTGACACAATGAAAGTGCCACGGGCTGATTTATCTGGGCTGGCACAAACTCGGGATCTCCAAGAACTCTCCTCGCTTGTCAAGGTGGATTAAAACCAGACAACGAAAGTATTGACTGCTCAACCACGGGCCTAGGAAATCAGTGGGAAGGGTGGAGCCAGACCAGAGCACGACGCACAGCCAGGCTCCCCTGCCCAGGGCCTCGGCATCGCAAACCTGCTGGATTTCACCTCCAAAGCCATCCAGCTGGGTTTAACAGCAAGGGCAGCAAGGCACTCCAGCTTCTCACTCGTGCTGACACCAGTCATAACTCAGGCTCCATGCTGCAAAGCTGCAGCAGGAAAAGGAAGGAAACCTTCCGAGAAGTGCAGGAGCTCAGAATCTGGCTCTGCTTTGTAGAAGGAGTTAAAATGCCATTCCCTGCTAGCTCAGCAAGAAGGGGTCACACAGAGGCTTTGAAAGGCAACGCAAAGCAGCTGGGCAGAAATGGCAGAAGGTGCTAGGCCTGACCCAGCCAGAACATGCCTACACACCTCAGGTGACAAAAGCCAGGCACAGCCTGAGACAAATCCCAGCGAAATGTGGCTCCCACCAACTCTGAAAACCTGGCAAAACAGTGCAGCTAACTCATTACCAGAGCTGAGGAGAGAAGCTAACAAGGGGCTGTAGATGAATCTGTTTTCACAACCTGAGTGTTTTGGGAAGGTGTACAGTTAAGAGCTTGTCCTTCAAAGAGCAGAAATGCAGATTGCCTTCCAGCATCCACCTCTCGCAGCTTCCAGTTCCTGTGTGCATCACCCAGAGACCTCAGCCCAGTCACACTGAGGTGACACAGGCCAGTTGAGAGGTGACTTCCAGCATGCCACTTCCAAAGATCTCCTGGTGAGCTGAGGAGGCCCTGTTCAACCAGCCACCCAGAAACCCCACATTACATGCTCTTAGCACAAAAAATTCGGAACGAATTTCAGCAAAAGTGCTTTCTAACTAAACTGTACGGTTTTATTTGCTCTCTCCCCCCACCCACCTGCCCTGCAAATCATACTGGAAATGCTCCAAGCAGGAACCTTCTTTGTGTCTGTGCATGTAAAACTTCCAAGTACATGCTAATTCAGTTTAATTATGGATTTACTTCACTGGCTGCATCGCTAATGCCAGAAACAGCCAATATTTGCAGCCAAGGAAATGAGGAAGAAGGAAAGCAAGGTTTTCCATGCTCGTGTCCCTCTCAAGCCCCATCCCTGCGTCCCCATCCTTTCAGGACTTGGTGTGCAGGAACACCACAAAGATAACCTGCTCTTTATTTGTACAATTTATTAGATAATCTCCTTCTAATCGAGAACTAATTAAAGGAAGTGAATGCTTGGTTGGAAACGGGGATTAAAACGTGGATAATTATCATAAACGCTACATTTGTTGTTCCAGCCTGCTCTGTTCTCCTCCTCCCCTCTCCCTTTCCCCCCAGTCCCTCTCCCAGGCTGCTCCTGATAATGCTCAGGCTGTCTCAGAGGGGGTTTGCTTTCACAATCAATTATTTTCTTTTTTGTCTCCCTGGCTAATGTTTCGTTTGTGTGAGAACATTAACGAGAGGTATTTTCTTTTCCTTGTAAATTCATTTAGACGACAGTGACAGAAGGTGGGGAGGTGGCAGCTGTAGGAAAAAAAGAGGAAACAGGAACATTAAACCGAAGCTTATAAATTATTTCATCTTCTCCAGACAATCCAGATCTGTCACTGCTCTGTGTGCAAGGGGAATTTCTTTTTTAATTTTTTTTTTTTTTTTTTTTTTTGGGTCCAAGAGTTCCTCACAGGCACGAGACATTGATGTATGTGGGAGGCTGACGGGAGAGTCTCAGCGCAGCTTTTTTCTGCTTGCTCCCCTGCCAGAGCTGCTGCTCCACTAGCAAGGACCACGGCCACTGAGGCCTCGTCAGACAGAGTATCTAGGTCACAGCCAGCAAGGAAAGATTTAGTTTAACTAGTCCTGTTTGGCTGAAGCACATTTTTAAGCCTGTGTCCGCACAGGCAGAGCTTATTGCTTCACTGTAGCGTCCACGTGGGACCACTTCTTGCTCGGGCAAAGATTCTGAGGAGCAGGAGGTGGCTCAGGTCAAGCCACACCACCTTCAAGTGAGGATTTTTAGCCACTTGCATTGGCTGATGTCAGGCTCCATTCCCACAGTGATGCCCTGCAAGCCCAGGGCTGATGACCCAGCGGATGGGAAGGACGGATGCCGCAGGATGCAGAGCAGCTCCTCTCTCCCTGGATCAGATGTTACCCATGAGAACATAAATAATTACTCCTTTAAAAGTGCCCTAGCAGGATAAAAGGTGAAAATGAGAGCAGGTCCCTCAATAGCTGGACACCAGAAAAAGACAGGGATGTTGGAACCATTGCCAAGATCAAAATGTGCTGGATAATTTTTGTGCCTGGATTATTGCTTAATCCTCAACAAAAGTGCTAAAAGCACAGAAGTGACAGGCAGATTTTCCTTTTCTTTACTTCTAAGGAAGAGAAAGGCTCTTCCTGCCTAACCTGTACCTGGCATGTCATAGTCCAACCTGATGGACTATCACCCTCAGTCAGTCCCACGAGTTTTAATGGCAGGGGGGCCTAAGAGATGAGACAGCCCCCAGCTGGGAAAACACACAGTCCTTTGAAACACTGGCATTAAGCCAGATTAAGTGATTTTGCTTTGGGTGGTCTTTCCACCAGTCCTGGGAAGAAGTGACACTCCAAGGGGCTGGGTGTGCACCACAAAGGGCACGAAGAGGTTTCTTGTTCTAGGCCAGCATCTCTCACACCACCGCTGCCACCAGGGATCGTCCCCTCTAAATGGGGACAGCAAGACAGCCCCTTAACAAAGAGCACAGGTTTTGATGCCCATCCACTCCACAACTTTGGAAAAACACCTCTGACTTAAAGCCAGGCTCAGCTTTGGCACAATTCAAACCAGACCCAGCAGAGATTTTCCCCCAAGGATCGGGGAACTCCGGATTTCCACCCAGCCCAGAGAGAAGCGCTGTGTACAAACGTGCAGGGCATCAGCAGGTTGTTAGTTCTGGAAAATTGGAACTACTCTGTTTCAAAGAGATATGTAATGCATAAGCATCTGGGCTCATCTATCTTTCTCATCATCCCTCCTGCCTTGGAGTAAGGTCTTGCTCTCTAAGAATCTAGACAAGAAAAACACTCCAACAAAATGAAAAGCAACCTGGCTGGTGATATATATGAAAGATGACATCTCCAGAAATCCCAAACTTCAAAGGGGCAGCTTTCAGCTCATGACTATCCACTCCCTCCAGCCCTCAAGGCTAGTGTCATAATTCTGCAGCCATGGGAATCATTTGATCTCTCCAAATGGCAGCCCAGTGGTCTGGCACACTTCTGGATGTCAAAAAAGTCTGCACTGCCACCAGCAATGTTCTGCAGGGGTTGATTTCTGAAAGGACAGACTGAGGTGAAACAATCGAAAGAGTCAGTGGCAGGAGGAGGAGGGAGGGGAAAAGGGTATTTTGAAGGACAGTCACAGGCTGAGGGACTTTGTGGCCTGGTTTGTGCAGGGTTGATGGCACAGGGGCATGTCAGAGGTTCCCAGGTGTGCTGGCCATTCTGGTGTGGTGAATTCACATTCCAAGGACTTTCCCCATCTCACACAACACCCTGTGGCTCGTGTTTACAGGATTGGGGAAGCACATGGCACTGGTCACAGGGACACAGGTCTTGTCCTCGTCATCCCAGCAGCACAGGGAAACCTCTGTCCTCCTCCTGAACACGCTGCAGGTCCCTGCCCTCCCTCACAACATTCAGGCAGTGGGTGAAGGCAGGGGGACACAAGAAGCTGCCAAGATAAGTAATTGGCTGCCTGCTGGTGAGAACTCTTAATTAGAGGCTTTTCAGCAACGAAATGTTTATATGGAGTTAATGTATTTACTTTGATGCACACACACTGTAATAAAAGGGCACCCTTCCTATGCTCCGGCAATTAAAGAAGCGTATTGCAAACTAACACAGCCACCAGCTCCCACGGATGGGCTCCCACAGCCCCTTCCCCCATGGCCCAGAGCATCCCTGAGAGGTGGGATGGCCCCAGCTTTCCCAGGGTAATGCCTTGGGTGACCATGCCACTAGAGAAAGGTCCCTTAGTCCAAGCGGGAGAGAAACTTTCCCCCACCCAGCCTGGAAAACAATAAACTGAAGCTCGTTTTCGTATTGCAGACTGGGGAAAAGAGCTCCTTCTAAGCAGGGCACTGGATTGTGCACTGGCTGCAGTTTCTGAACAGACTGGAGATGCTGCGCTGCCGCAGTTTAATAGAGTCGGTGTTTATTCCTGTGTGGGAGAAACACTCCATTATCTGGCTTATTAATTGCTAGTTAAGTAATGGGAAGGTGCCCAGAGCAGGAGATGAGCCCTCATCACTTGTTATTAGCTCAGAAACCAGCAGAAATAAAATAACTGGAGATGAATTATCCCAAGTGCTGCCCCAAGTACCGCAAACTGACAGATCTGCTCAGAGGGGAATTCACAGAGAGCTCTCTGGGGGGGGGGAGTGGGGAAGAGATGGCAACAGTCAGTCCAACTGGATATTTTTTTTTTTAATGAAAAGATTTCATCATCTTTGATTCGGAGCACCACTTTTCATGGCTGGGATCACATGGATATTCATGGCTGAGAAGGTATCCCTGCTCCTATAGGAAAACTCAATTTATTAGTCTATCACTGACAGCGAGACAGGTTTTGCATTGGTAGCTTCATGCTGCACAAGAGGGGTCATTTTTTTATTAAAAAAGCAACATGCAGCTGCAAACAGTCTGGCCTGGTCACCGCAGGGCTGTGATAACCTCAAAAAACACAGGCAACCCCATTATCTGCAGTGGAGTCTGGAGCAGGGACAGGAGTCTCTACAAAATGAGTTTAACAAGGACAAGCAGCCCAGAAACCAGCAATGAGAAGACACAAGACTCTGCCTTGAACCCCAGACAGGTGAAAACACCCAACTTTGTCCAACATTGTAACAGCTCCCACGCCTAAACAAGTAAAATTCAACAGCATCCACATTCATTTCCCCCAAATCCATCCTCCAGTGGTGGCCACAGAGTCATAATTTGCTATTCCCCATGCAGGGCATCAGCAGAAGTTACCATTCATTTATCAGACCCACAATTCCATAGGAAAGCACAACACCACAATCTGCAGCATGAAGAAATTTAGCTAAACAAATGAATTTTGTGACGTAATTCAGGAAAGGCAGAGCTAAAACAGAAGGGAAAGAGAGAGCTGCTCTTCCTTGCAGCCGTTTGCCTAGAAAACATCCCAGCAGCCTTTCTACAGCACGTGCAGCATTTTTACTGCAGTTCTGGAGGAAGACACAGGGGACAAGGACAGGCCAGGAGCCTGAGCCAGCATCAGCAGCACATCAACAAACCCTAGGAAAGCAGCTACAGCCAAAGCTTGGGTCCAGCCTTGCACTTGGAGCTGAAATTGAACCGAGGCCATACTCTCATTTAGGAGAGCACAGAAGCACCTGAGGCAGCTCTCCACACTCTGCTCCCCAAGGAGGCAGCCCCTAGCACCAAAATAGACATTTATGGGTACTCCAGACTGAGGGTCCAGCCCCAAATTACTTCTTCCCTAGCACTTTACAGCACTTAAAAAAATTAATCACAGAAACACAGAATGGTTTGGGTTGTAAGGGACCTTAAAGCCCATCTCATTCACCCCCTGCCATGGGCAGGGACACCTTCCACTAGACCAGGTTGCTCCAAGCCCTGTCCAACCTGGCATTTCAAGTTTTAGTCGTGTACTTCACAGGATCACCAAACACCAGTGTCCCTAAGACAGCAAACTGTTCTCATTCCAGTCTCCATCTGCGGAGTTTTCCCCCCAGCAGACACTCAGCAGCCCAAAGACACTCCCACAGCCCAGAAAAAGCCCTGCTCACGCCACACAGTCCTTTCTTTAAAGAAGTTTTACAAGACTTGTGCCACTTTGGAGCCTTATCTCTTCAGATAAGCATCTCTTACTCAATGTTTCATTTAATCCCTTCCGGAAATACAGCAATAAGCACCATTTCATCTGCATCCTGCAACAGAGCACCCCAGATCCAAGCTCATTCCCAAAAGTATTTGTTTGTGAGAGAGAAGACTGCCAGCTCCTAGCCCTAGAGAACTCCAAAAACGCTGCATCTGGCTCAGCCTCTTCACTTGCTCGTGTATCTCGAGTCAAAACAGAAGAATTCCTTAAGAGCAGCAGCCCCTCTGAGAAACTAATTACCTCCAATCTGCTCCCACATCCACAGACTCCAAATATTTCCTACCTGCCATCCCAAGTTTTCAAGTTTGATCCAACTTCAGCTTCCAGAACAAAGCAGAAAACTTCAGGAGTGTCTCACTCCTGGCTTTTATAAGCTCTTGCAGCCACGAAACTGCTCACAGGTGGGCTAAGCAAGGCAGCCCAATTAGGCCTGCCTAACAAGATCTTTTCATTTAAGTGGATCCAGGTGTACCTTCCCATTGCTGAAGGTGCTTCCCTTCCCAGAGAGGGCACTCCACCTCTAAATTGCTTATCACTTGAAGAATGCTTTGCAAATGCTCTATTTTCCTGCCCCTATCTTGGAACTTTGAGGGTCTGTAACTCGTTTGAATGTGCTGGGGTTTGAAAAGGAGCTCTCTGTTCATGGGGGCGGCCTGATAACACAGAGGTGGATGAGCTTCAGGTGAGATGAAAGGAGACAGACGAGGCAGAGAGAAGCTTTCCTCCTGCTGTCTCTGCATATTGATAATCTGGGTTGTTACCACATCTTGGGCTCTTCTCTGGGATGAATTGTGAAATTGGTTTATGTATGAAAATACAGCACCTGCCATCAGCGCAAGCATTGTGTAAGAAGGGCTTTTCACGAGAGCATGGAGGGATAGGATTTAGTATAACTATTGGGAAACATTTTTCCCTGTGAGGGCAGTGAGGCCCTGGCACAGGTTGCCCAGTGAAGCTGTGGCTGCCCCTGGATCCCTGGAAGTGTCCAAAGCCAGGCTGGACAGGGCTTGGAGCAACCTGGTCTAGAGGAAGGTGTCCCTGCCCATGGCAGGGGGTTGGAACAAGATGACCTTTTAAGGCCCCTTCCAACCCAATCTGTCCTGGGATTCTATGATATTTTCCTGGATATAGGCTGCTGATGAATGCTATGATCTCAGATGGGAACATCTCCCTGGATGCACATTCACACCATGCCTGTGGAAGGTGATCCCATCTCTCTGACTTCTCCCTTCCCAGCCTCGCTGGCTCAGCCTCTGAAACTTCAGACTATTTGTGGTTAATAAGAAGGTTTTTTCATCATTCTCACAGGCATTTAGTGCTGTTCCTGCAGGTTCAGCTGTGTCCCTCTGTAATTCCATCCCTTTGCAAGTCTCTTCTCCACTGTGCTGGGGACGAGAAGAGCTGCACTGCAGTGAGTTTGTGCTAAAACTTTTGTAAGGATGTAGCTTAATTAGCTGACAGGTAGAGCTGGAGAGCACTAAAGACGTGGGGAGGACTTTAGCATTGGAGGTAGAGCAGGATGGATGCCAGGAAAAAAGCTCCACGTCAAAAGGAGCTGTCCCCAGCTCTTCCTCTCGCTGCTCCAGAGTCGGTTTTGTCTTGGAGGAAACTCGCACGTACACTGTGATTTTTGTGAGAGGCAGCAACCAGAAAGGTAGGCAGGAGTGAAAATCAATCAAGATTTGTCAAATACACGGGAGAACTCATTTTTATGAGATAAGTGCCTTCAGAGGAAGCGTTGGTAGACACCTACCACATGTTCAGCCTGCTTAGTGGCAAAGTATGCACCATTAATCACTGTCACTCCAAGGGGCCGGCTTCCCACTGAACCATCTCCCAAGTTTCTCCCTCTTTCAGCCCCCCTCTGCCCTCCCAGGAAGATGAGTTGCATTCACAGACCCGTGAGCCTGCAAATCAGGCTGATGCTCTTGGCAGCTGCCGTACCAACCCCTCATTTATTTGGTGCTGAGCCGCCCACTGTGCTTCAGTGCCGCTGGATGGATGCTCATTTTATTCAGGATAATCAGCAGCGTGGGCCAAAGCGGCGTTAGAGGAGCTGCTGCCCCGAGCAGGTGAAGTCCATGTGCTGCTGTCCCGCTGCAGTGGGACCTTGCCCTTGGAAGCAGCCAGGAAGGGATAAAGTGGGTGGCTTGGCAAACGCCCTTTGCTCAGAAAAAAGCAGCAGCAGCAGCCACGGAAGATGGTTTGGTGGCTTGACTGGTCACACTGAGTGCTGAGCACTCGGGAGCTCTGAGGAAACACTCCTCTTTTTCCATGTGTCATGCCCTTTTCAGGCTGAGATTTTTTTTTATTGTTGTACTGCAAATCTTATTCCCACATTTTAATAGCCTGAATTAAGGGTCTCAGCTCTTATTTTCAAGGTATGGCCCTGGGCAGTCACGCTGATAACACCTGCTGGGTTAAATATTGCGCCTGGGGAGTGGGGAAAACTGGTTCGTGGCAAGAGCTATGAAGAGCCTGTGGATTGCACTGTTAGGAGGAGAAGGAGAGAAAGAAATGGCTTGGAAGGCATAAAAAGATCCTATTTTCAGGTCTTAAGCCAGTTACCATCTTCAGGGATTAGCTTCATGGAGGGAGCAAATTGCCCTAAACCCTCGTGCCACGGAGCTCTGCTCTGCACCCCTGAGCTGTCAGCGGGGCCGTGGCATGGGATTAGGGGGAGACAGGGTCCATGGAGGTCTGTTCCTTGCAGCAATCCCAAAGCCTCCTGGCCGGGCAGGATTACATCCCTCACTTGATTTAACAGAACCACAGAGACATTTGGGAATACCTTTATTTTCCACATAACATCGTGACAGACTTCCCTGTGTGTGTGAGAGTCCTGCACCCAACACGAGGGGCAGCTGCCAAGGCTGGGGGTATATGAGGGGCTTCAGACTCTGTTGGAGGTTGTATTTTGGAAAAGGGGATCCCAGCCAGCCACAGAAGGCACAAGGGGTCTCTGGATCTCTTCTAGAGGAGGGAGGGATTCAGCTTCCCATCCACAGATCCCTGTGGCACACCCCACAGATGTGAGGGAAATTGGGGTGAGATCCTCTAGACCAGGAAAAGGAAAACAGCAGAGACCAAGAGAAATAAGGCCATGCGAAAAACCCCACAGCTTATGGATTCTGAGGTTATTGAACAAGGAGAGAAGGAAAGAGGAGGGAAATTAACAAAAATCAGGCTGCCAATGCCCCAGACTGCTTTTCTCTCATCCTAAAAAGCACATGGATTCTGAAAATTGGGTGGAGATAATCAGCATTAAACAAGTCACAGTTTTTAACTTGGGTTTATCTTTCCTTCTCCATTCCTACATCGGAGAAAGCAAAAAGCTTTTGAATGCTATATTACAAACATTTTAATAGCTTCTTGTTTTCCCTTTTGCTTAGCGCTGAATAAAGATTTGACTCCTACATCAAACCCTCCAGAGCCCAGCCAGTGAATCCCCAGCCAAGGTTATCTCATGGCTTACGGACTATGAAAGAAATGGATTGTGGTAGAAATCACAAAAACCCACTTATTTCTGGGTGCAGGAGTTTCAAGGGACGGGCTGGAGGGTGCGGTGTCTTCTGGCTCTCTCTGGCTCCAAAAAGGCACAAGCCAGGATGAGCTGAAGCCTTGACATCATCCATAGGCACAGGAGCACTTCGGAAAGGGTGATCAGAGGGATGCTGTCATCACCTCCCAGCCTGGGTTACTTCCTTCCCTCAGAATTTGGTGACCCCCAGCCAGAGCTGGCAAAAGGGAGGGTGAGAACACTCCCCAGTCTGCTAAAGTCAAACCACATTGTTAAACCTCAGCTGCTTCTCCCCAGCCCTTCTGCTCAGAAACCAGGGATTTACCCAGAACAAAGGAGAAGCAGAGAAAAAGAAAAACCTAAAATCTTCAGATACAAGTATTTATTTGCAGGTGCTAAATGATTTCTTGATTAATTCTGCAACCTGCTGCTCACTCTCTGCTTGGTGTTTCACAGAGAAAGTATTTTCGCTCAACAAAGAACTTCCAGGCTGGAATGTGCCTGGTGTGGGCAGCAGGGCAGTAATTGGCTTGAAAAACAAAACAGTGAGGAAGAACATGAAACTAATCTGAAACCCTTTAAGCCAGATAAAGGCTTTGCTTTACCATGGGCACATGTCTAAACTTTTCCAAGCCTAATAAAGAAGCATTATCGCTGCAGCAGATGCTAAACGCGAGCCTTGCTTCAAGGAGAGGGGGGGAAAAGAGGAAAGAAATGACCTGCCTATAAATACAGACACCAGAGCAGGCTCTCCAATTCCAGACTTTCACATCCCTCTGTTCTACAGTGGGATATCATCAAAATTACCATGACAATACGAAGGGAGCCCACAAGAAAGATGGAGGGGGCCTGTTTGCCAGCAACAGGAAAAAGGGGAATGGTTTTCAACTGAAAGAGGGCGAAGTTAGATGGGATATTAGGAGAAAAATTTTCACTGTGAGGGTGGGGAGGCCCTGGCACAGGGTGCCCAGAGAAGCTGCGGCTGCCCCTGGATCCCTGGCAGTGTCCAAGGCCAGCTTGGACGGGGCTTGGAGCAGCCTGGGATAGTGGAAGGTGTCCCTGCCCATGGCAGGGGATGGAACAAGGTGATCTTTAAGGTCCCTTCCTTCCCAGTCATTCTATGATCTTATGAATACAGGAAAGGAATGGCTATCCCAGCCTTATCTTAGCAGGATTTGAACACAAGATCCCTCAGCAGATTGTTTTCCCAAGTCCCCAGCCTTGCCATTTGCTCCAAGGTGCACACAGAGAAATCCACAGCAGATCCAGCATTTCTGGAGCATTGTGGTTTACACAATGTAAACCCTTACACCAGGAATCTGCCTGCCAGGGAAAAGCCTGGACATGGGAAGTGGGGACATTCCAAAATCCCAGATGTTTCAAGGAGTGCTTTTTATTTTATTCATGAATTACTGCATGGTACGGGATCCCTCTTTCCAGCCTAGGACAAGGCTTACTCAGAAAAAGAAGAGACCTGTTCAATTTATTACCTCTTCCCATCGAAATAAAGCAGTAAAAAGAAGATAATCAGGTCTGTGACAATTTAATTATCACCCTCCTAAGGCAGCTGCCCCACCTCAACCCTTTTGGGGAGCCCATGGTGTGCTAAACCCCAGGAATTGGCAAGACCTGCTAGGAAGTCAGCAGCAAAACATCTCCATCCTCTGGAGACAGCATCCTCTTTCTGTGCATTGCCTTTTTAGTGTGGAATTGGAATTCAAGGCCAGGAATCCAAATAAATACAAAAAAAAAAAAAATCAAAAAACAGCCTTAAATTTTTTGCAGCACCCCAACAGTGGCCCGTACCTAGGGAAACACATCAAAGATAGGCCTGTCTATCAGGCCTGAGAAATTCCCTTTTTTTGTTCTATCAGGGATGCCAGAGCAGCTCAAGGTACAACTCACAGGTAGCAGGAATGATGTGTTTTCTAGAAAGGAAGGGGCAGGGAGACTCTTCAGGCAACATAAGTCAGTTCAGATGGTGCTGGCTTACAGGCCTCTTCCTTTAAATTGATTAATAATGACACATTTAAATGGACAACATAAATTAATTTCTGAACTGCACCATTAGTAAGTAATTAATTTCTTTGCTCTGTGAAACTAAGATATCACTGTTATCTAAATCTATAAAGAGAAGAAATGCTGAACGAGGACTCCATTAATGTAAAAATTGATTTTTCCATTTACCCTCTTCTGAGGTTTTTTTTTTCCCTCCCCCTCCCTCCAATGCATTTATTTTTCAAGTGGCTGGGGATGGGGAGAGTAACCTAATTTATATTTCCAGTGGTAATCAAAAGATCATGCATGCTCATTTCAACCAAATGATGTCATTACGAAGGCTGTTAAAGCTGGGGTTGCCTTGGAAACACAAAATACTGATGGTTGAGGTTGGACATCGGAGTTCTGGGTAGGCGCAGTAACGAGCAAACGGCGTGGCCAGACCTGGCCCGGCTGGGCACGCTGGGAACATCACCCCGGGTCACTCAGATGTTCTCTTCAGCACTTACCAGGCTGCCATTCCTCCTGTTCCTCCCACCTCCTGCCATAATCCATTAGTTTTATGGAGCCAGGAGCGGAGGATGACAAGCAGGAGTGATGAGGAGGAGGAAGGATGCTCCGGCTGAGGGCTGCGTGCTGCCTGCCACCCCTTCCTGCTTCCCAACCCCAAAACACGGACCTGCTGCCTCTGCCGCCCTCTCGGTGCAGCCCAGGACGGAGATTCACGGGCCACTCAGGTCGTCTCTGATGATCAGAGCCAGGATCCGTCTGGAGCCAAGGTGTTGGATCCTCCTTTCCATCCCTGCTTTCCATTTAGTTGGTAAATGGGCCGGGACACGTCCAGCCTTGGTGCAGATCACGTCTCCCATCATCCAGGTGCAGCCTAGGAGAGGGAGATTTATTTTGAGTGCCCCAGAGCAAGGGAGTTGCTTGCAAAGACCAGCAGCCTCACAAACCAAGACATGTCTGTCCCCTGTTACAGTCCAGGATCCATCAGGCGAGGATACTTTGAGTAATTTTAAAAACAGCAAGAAATAGAACTTTCTATCTATTACTTCAGGAAGAAAAAGCCTGAATTTTTTTCCATGCAGGGAATATTTCCTTGGCTCTTGCGCTGAGATGGTTTGAGGCAGCTGTGCCTGGTGTCATTTGCATGGGGGGGATGCCAAGAAACAGTGACACGGGTGGGGCAGCAGCTTTTGCGCAGCCCCACCAAGACAAAAGGATGAAGACTGATGCTGCAGTTTTGAGACAACTCCTGGGTCTCTTCAGCCAGTTCTGCTCTTTCCAGTTCAAGGCACTGGGAGAGGAAGCTTAGGGCTGAACTGGAGATGCTTTAGTGCTGCTGGTGCAAGGAGCCACTCGGGTCCTTCAGCTGTGCCAGCATTTCACAGTTCCTTTTCTGCTTTTTTCCTACCCTGTCCCAAGAAGAACACGACGTCACCTCTGATCACATCATGATTTAAAGCACACCTCAGAGAGAGGGAGGCACAGCCTGAACCCCATCTCCAAATATCCTCTGCTCTAAAACAGGGAACAGAGCCAGTGGAATTATTTACAGAGAGTATTTTGGCAGCTGCTTCCCCCCTCCTTTTATTAAAGAAGGCAAAACAAAACATGCATACAAACACGTCAATGGGATGAAACATTTATTGTCTGTGCAAGGAGTGTTAAATGAACTCATTTCAGCTTCTCAATTAATATCCGGATGTCCCCAGCCACCGCCAGGGTTTTTTTCCCTCTGGTGAGTGGGTAATGACATTAATACCACCATGCAATCCTTCTCTTCCCTTACTGAGTCACCTTCCCCTTCCACGCTGGAGTTTCTTTTAAGGTTCATCAACTGAAATTGTTTGAATGCAGCGAGAAAAATAACAAAAAGAACATTCCCTAACATTGGCAGGAGCATTTCAGGCATGAGCACTTTGAATATTTATTCGCCCTTTGTGGGAGCAATCTCAGCAAGGAAAAGTCAGCGCAGAATAAAAGGAATTGCAAATACCAGCGAAGGAGCTCCGTAGTTTTCATTCACGAGAATATTTGCACAGGCTCCTGGGAGAATTATCAGCCAAGGTAATACAAAATCCCTTGTAGCATCAATGCTTTGGATGCTCCGTAATCCCTCTTGTCCAACCAAAAACATCTTTTCCTGAGAGCTGAGGGGCTAAGCTGGCATGCTGGAGGCTTGGGAAGACTAGAGAAGGATTGGAAAAGTTTGGAGAATTATCTTTGCCCCATTTCTGTGTCACAGTGCCTTATATTCCCCCTGCCTCTCCTCTCCCTTCCGCTCTCTCTCCCTCAAGCTGAAATGGAACGGATAAGCTCAGCTTCCTTCAGAAGTCCCAGAGAAAAAGGGTGTGGGGAGAGATATGGCCAAGCAGCCAGAGCTGTTGGAGCCATGGAAAATCAGGGGACTCACAGGGTAGAGCCTGTCGAGGAGCAATTCAAGGCAGAACTTTATACCACGGATCTGGAATAGACAAAATTCCATGTGGGATCGAAATGAGGACGAATTGCTGAGGAGCAGAGCCAAAACATCCTTCTGCCTGGGAAAGAGGAAGCAGGATAGCAGCATCCACTGCATTTTTGGGGGTCAGCAATAAAAGCACCGAGGTCTATTTACTCATAATTAGCCTTTCTGGGCAAAAAAATCCTGTGGCATTTCATTCTTGCCATAGGATTTTATAGGGTGGTTCAGAAACTTATCGAAAGGATATTACCTCGCCCAGGTTTTTAGAGCATTTCTCTAGAACCCTGTTGGTTTCAGCCCTGTTAAATTCAATAACTTCCCTAAGGGAGTGCTTTAAGTGTCAGGCTTGATTCAGTTATATAAAGGGATAAGGGAATAATCGTTAGACAGCGCACAGGGATGGGAGAAGTGGTTTTGTGTGGCACCAGTCTTATTTAAGAACAGTCTGAATTTATAGATGAGGCTGATGAGGAAGTTGGAAGCAACTAACATTAAGTGTAAAAGACAAAAGCCAGGCGGTGCTTTTAGAGAGTGCTGGGATACCACAGAGACGTGGGGATGGTTTCAGATGAGTATTTTAAGTGTTTTTAGCTGTTTGCCTTGGTTTCATCAAGATGATGTCCCGTGTACTGTTCTTGCTATTCATAATGCAAGCTGTGGGCACTGGGGCCCCTATGCCAGCCTGTGCTTCTTGCTTTGCAATTAACACATCCTGCAATTATAAGCAATCCGAAACACTGAGGGCTTTAATATTTCTTCTTACTTCTAATACAGAATATTTGACTTCTAAAATACTGTTGTCATTGCACCTTAAATTATTATGACAGTGTGAACCATGACTAATCCTTCTGAGTGCTGAGCACAGAGGCACAGACTGGAAACCCAAATCAGCTCCTCTCTTTCCAAGTACTCACCTCATCCTCTCCGGAAAGGGGGGAGGTGAGTAAACATGGCCTTCAGGAGACAGGGAACGTGAAAAAGGGTGAATGTCTCCATCTGAGACCTGCTCTGATCAGGAGACACCCGCAGTTTGAAGAGGAGGAAGGGTGTGAGGTTGGCTTTACAATGTTGAGCTGCAGAGGAGAGGCCATTCCCTGCTACCAGGTTTGCAGGGGCACGTGTGAACTTAACGATGCTCTGATAGCTTTTCACTTCAAATACCGAAAAACCCCAACACAATCAGGCAGGTCCAGCTCCATTTCCTTCACGGACAGAACCAAATAACGCAGATTTTCCGGCCAGTGGCTAAAAGGCTGAAGGTTTCTGCTGCTAACCAAGGACATTCATCAGCACTTCTGCTTCATAAACAGGTCACCTGCAGCTTCCTCAGCCGTACCTGAGACCCTTCAGGAGGAGGCACCTCATGAGCTCAGCCTAATCCATCCCCGTTACTAGGATCCTGTGGGCTGTGCTCACACCATGTGGTGCTTTCCCAAATCTGTATCTGATGATGTTCAAGATACTGTTGAGCTCCACCACCATCAGCTCCTACTTTTCTAAAAGAAAGGACAACTGCAGGAACTCTTCCCAACCACCCAAATGCCTCATTTATCTCCAGAGTTACTCAGCTCTTCTCAGCTTGGTGGAGATTTCCTGGTCCCTCATTCCACACCCTTTTTACAGCTTCTTTGAGTTCGTCCCTGGCCTGAGTGCGAGATGCTCCATTTGTTTTGGCAAGAACGTCCCTGAGATTTATACCTGTAATTATCCAGGCAACCTTTCCGACAGGGAATTTTAAAATGATCAACGCTAAAGCAAACTACACATTAAATGTGATTAATAAGACACCAAATGACTGCAAGGCTGCACCTCCCTGCTTGTTAAGCGTGTCAGCTGGAGCATCCCTGACTGATCCCACCACTGTGGGACACCCGAAAGTGGCCATTCCCATTGGATATATCCTCTCTTCCCAGGCAATGCCCATGGGAGGGTTAGGGTGTGAACATTCACACAGGGTGACATCCATCCCCACAAGTTTCATGGAGGACTGAGACTTCTTCTTGGGTCCTTGCTCCTATCTTCTGCCCCTCCTGCTCTCCGTCCTTCCCGGTGGGAGTCGTGTGGGAATGGCGCTGCCGGAGGGATGCTGAAGAGGTGACAGCAGGATCTCAAATGACAGGAGACAGACAAGCACAAGCCCGGCTGGGAGGAAGGTTAAACAAGGTGCTGCTCCCTCAGCACAAGGTTCTCTCTCCGGAATTGTCTCGCCAGTCCCAGGGCTCCCTAATGGAGCTCTCTCTCCTCGCTCCCTGAGCAGGCTCCAGCCTCACCTGCCATCAGAGCACCCACTATCCGTATAACTGGGGAAAATGGCACCTGTCAGGATATCCATCATGTCCCAGGGAGGCATGGGGTCCCCTTCTTCCATCAGAAAGGGTTGCAGGAGCGTTAAGAGGGAGCTTTTCCGAGGAATCCAGCTTCACGGCGTGCTCAGCAGGTTGCACGGTGCTATCCATTACGGCCTGCATGGAGCTGAGGTTTTCCAAAGCTTGCAGTTTGCTGCTGGGTTGCCCAAAGACAGTAAAAATCAGTCACAATCAAGCCTGCACTGACCTTCAGTCAGCGGCTCCAGCACACCGGAATTGCAGGAGAAACGCTGATCACTGCTTCCCTATTCTCTGGGAAAAGTTATTGCATATAAATTGTGTATTGATTAGAGGCAGAAATTGTAGAGGAGCCTCTCTGGGAAAACTGGAGGGCGGGAAGAAATTCAGGGGCTGACAAAAGAGCTACTTTAATTAGGAAGGGAAGCAAAGCGGTGGGAAGAAAAAACAAACACGACCTCCCCTCAAGAGCCTCCCACTGCAGATCTGAAAATCCAAGCAGGAATCGTCTCTCTTAAAGAAAAGAAACGGGATTTTGGAGCTGGGAAATGGAAGCAGGAAAAAGAGCTGGCTTTTCCCCTCCACCCAGCACTGACGAGGATGGGGAAAAGAGCAGCTACACTTTCTGCCGCTCCTGGATTTCACGTGCGGAGCAAGAAAAGCGATGGATCACCTAACGAGTGTGTAACAGCCATGCTTAACTCTGCCTTCTAGCTCCAAGTGCTCCAGGGTAATTACACATCTTGGACTTATTAGCTGTAATTACTAGGTTCTGTAATCTGCAGAATGTGTCATTAGAGCACGGGCAACCTCGAGTGGTCTAAATACGATCAGAGAAGTTTCTTGTTTATCCTCTAACATTTCCCGCCTCGGCGTTAGGTGATGTGCTGCTTCCCCTGCTGGGAAGCCTCACCATCCGCCCAGGACCCCTGCAGCCACCACAGGCTGTGGTTCCTGACCTGGGACACGTGTGGGAACACGCACAGCCCTGGCCTGCAGCTGATTAAAGGCTACAGGAGCCTTTAAAAAAATTTGGCGCTCCCTCACACAGCCAAAATGTGGTGTTCATAGTTCCAGCACTCCTTTGGATAAGCACCATTACACCAGGAGGGGCTGGATCAGCTGCAGGCTTCCAGCTCCTGCCTCCTGTGCCTTTGCTGCTGGGCACTGCCAGGACTCTGCCATCAGCAGGAAAGCTTCTGAACCACACAGCTACCAGCAAGCAGGAAATGGAGGATTTAATGTCAGTTTGGACCTACATAAAAACCCTGCCAGCTCATCGCAGATGGGACTGGCCAGAGCCAGAGCAGGTTCCTGAGAACATCACAGTGTACAGAAATGAACTGGTTTAGGACTCTCCTACCTTCCAGACAGGTTTCTCCCCGCCCCAGATTCTGTGTGAGTCACTCCTTATTTCACCTGGACTAACATCCTGGCTGTGTTTCTCTTCAGCCTCCCATGATTTTTGGGACACAGACTGGCCCCCCACCTCCAGGTGGTTGCTCCAGTCCACCCCTGCATGCAGCTGTTCCCCCCTGCAGATGTCTCACAGCTCAGATCCTACTTTTGCCCCCAAAAGTAAACAGAACCTCTCAAATAATGTCTGTCTCTGTTTCCAGACGAAAGCAAGCTGGCAGCTTGGCCAGAACAGTGGGAAAGCCTGGCATTCCCACACCTTGGACAATTAGCTTCTAGGCACAACATTACCCAGGGCAGCTTAGCTTTGTTAGCGCAGCTTTTTTTCCCAAAATCCCTTTAATTTCACCCCAGTGCACGAAAGGGAAAAGCCAGTCTGCCCATCCATCCCTGCACAGAGGCCTCTCAGATCCAGGCTTTCCTAAAACCCAGGAGGTTGTAGCAAAGGATAAAGCCCAAGGATAAAGACAGCTCCAGATAATTTGTCTCCAGTGTGATGCTTCCAAAGCAGGTGCCACCAGTGAGCACAAATCCAACAGTGCCACCAAGCCCAGACTGACCTGAATAAGCTGCACCTGCTGTGCCCAGGTTCTGCCTGACCCATCTTGAGTGGTTTTTCTTTTTCCACAACATAGGTCTTTACAAAAGCTTTGCAATCCATCTTTACGTGATATAAAGATTTTACTTCCTTTTGCTTCCCGCTTATTGTTCTGGCCAAATAAAAAAAAAATCCACTTGAAAGTGGAAAAAAAGAAATCAAAACCAAAAGAGTGTGTGGGATATCCTGGACTGAAATGTCCCTTTCCTTCCATCCAGATTCAAGGAGGTATCCAATATTAGGATACTTCACTATCCCACTTGGATTAGCAGTGAGCCAGGGTCATGGCAGCAGTATCCTCATCCCTAAAGCTTGTGGAAGTGCCCCAAAAAGCCAGGCAGGTAGAGGGGGGACATCAGGCTCCCCACAGGGGTAGGGACTACCTGGGATAATCAATCTTTTCCAGAGGCAGCAGGCTCCAGCCTCGCTAACAGAGCTAATGCATCTCTCCAGGACAACAAAATGTAACCCAGCACAACACGAGCAGGAATTTCCATGGCAATTTTTACTGTAAATCATACGTGACTTCTTTTAATGAGACTCTAACACCCCCTGAAAGTAGCACTCACCTGTGGGAGGCCGGTGCCCACCTCACACTGGGCCAGCCAGGAGAGCTGTGGTAGTCTAAAACTAGAACATTGTCCTTAAAACCACCTAGGGAGAGAAAGAAAGATAATAAGGTGTGGCCATCATTTCCTTTTTGTTTCCTTGGGAACCAGCATCCCATTCCTGATGCAAACAATGGGCTCCCCAAATAGACAAATTTTGGTTTCTCTTCCCTCTGGGGAAGCCTCTGAGGAGCCTCCACTGAAGCCAGCAGAGCTCATTGGGGTTTACACAGATAAAAGAGAGAGGTGTATGGACCGTGGGCTCCCAAAGCAGTGCCAGAGGTGCCTGTTATGGCAGCTCCAGATTTCTGGCCACCAGCCAGCAGGTGAGATGGTCAGCTCAACCAAAAGCATCACTTATCTTTTTTTGCGTGCTCAGGATTTGCCTCCTTGTTCCTTTTGCAGTGTCCGGGGCTTGGAGACGAGAGCGGCTATAATGCCAATCATTAGAGGAGCAATTACTTATCTCACAGGAGCTCTGAGAGGCTTAATCAGCTCATATTTGTAAACCACCACGAGCTGAAGGATGCAACGCATCCAAGGAGAAGGATCGCCCACAACAAAACCCAAAGCAAGGCAGCTTTGCTGGCTGAGCTCCCCTCCAAGCCCAGCCGCTCCTCGCCGGTGGCACCGAGCACGGTGGAGCTGAAAGACACCTAAGGGAGCGTTCCCTGCCGCGTGCCAGCCCTCGCAACGCGGCGGGAATACGACACTAATGACATCCTTCAGAAATGTAATTAGCCTGCCTTCGTGGCGAGGTGCATTAGGGAGAACTCAGAGGCTCGGAGAAGTGGGCTCCAGTGGGTGAGAGCTGAGGCTTGTGCTTTGAAAGCTGCATTAGGGAAAGGGGATAAAAAAATAGAAAAGAAAACGTTCTAATATTACTTAATTACCCCAAGACATCCTGAGATGTAATTGAGCTTGGAGGGCTAAATGAAGGCTGCGCGTGTGAGACCGGCAGAGGTTGATGCATTTATAATGAGACCACTTTGCAAGGCAAACAAGGTCCCCACGGAGGGAGAGGGGGGCAAGGAGGAAGGACAAGAAGGGGGCTGGGCAGGTATTGAGGTGCCTAAAGTTCTACTGGTCTCCACCAGCTTCGTGCAAAGTCCTCTGCTCAGGGTTGCAGGCCAGGCTGGATGGAGGCAGGATGGGAAGTGAAGGGTGTGGATGCAGGTACAGCAAACCATGGAATCAACTTGCTCATGGTTTGGATGCTGAAAACCCCATAAAAGCCCCTTAGTACCCAATAAAACGGGCAAGAGTTGCTATGTCACACTGACAGAGACATCCCTCCATCCAGATCCAAACCCGAGTCATTCAGGCATCTCACCAGCATCCTCCCGGGGAAGCCTCCAGGCAGGGAGAGGGATGAGACAGCAAGCACAGTTCATCCTCAGGGCAGGGCTGTCTCCGAAGATGAGAGGGAAGACCTTCCCCAGAATGGCCAGTATTCATCCCCACTGCTCCCGTGAACTTGAATGGAAACGAGGCGGCCAGATCCCAGTCCTGGAAAACATTCCTTTTATCCGCAGCACTAGAGGCCTGCTGCATGCGCACAAGCCCGTTCCAGCCCTGATTTACATACTGTACAGAAGGAGACATTAAAATCCAAATGGTTTATGGTAATTAACACTCATTTAAATATTATACTGGTAACCATCCCTTCCAATTCTTCTCAGCCTTGAAGGGGTTCCGTGTGCACATTCATATGTACACAGGGAGATTTTAAAGGGATACTCCATCTTCTCTCCTGATTGCTGCTTTCCCAGAAAAAGGATGTTTAATGTTCATTAATTGTTTCATTTGGAGAAATTGCTGTGAAAAGCCACCACAGGAGAGCGGAATTTTTTTTTATGATTATTATTATTTTTGGAAAGAAAGTAATAATGGGGAGCCCTGCCTGTGTCAGGGATGTGTTAGCTGAGCATGGCTCTGTGGGGGCTGTTAAAGCCCCGTGATGGGTAACACAGAGCTCCCTGTCACCAGAGGAATGAGGACTGTGGAGATCAAACAACCTTTAAGTGGGAACAAATGCATTATTTATCACAAATTAATCCCTCTTTCTCCTTTTTCACCCAAGCAGCAGGAGTGGCTCCCACGGGAGGCCAAGGGGACTTGTCGAGCACCTTTGAGGGGCCTTGCACTGATCCACCCCTTTGTAATATTGAAAATCAACGGGAAATAAATAGGTAGTGGACAAATCCACAGGTTGTGGTACAAAATAAAGTTGTGAGAGGCTACAGGTGTCCCAGCCCTGTTTTCAAGAGCTGCTCCAGCAAGGCCAGTCAGGCAGGGCCCTGCAATCCAGGGAAAGTTAGGCCACAGCATCCCTGGAGGAGGAGGAGGAAGAGAAGAGGCCCATTGCTGCATCCTTCAGGCTGCAGTCCAAGCACTGACAGCTCTGTCTCTTCCCATCACCTGGGGAGTCTCCTTGGGGTGCAGGAAGCTTTCCTTGAAGGGATATCAAACAATATCTGCTCCAGCATCTACCAGGCGTCCAGACATCCAGTGCCACTGATCCACTGAGATGCCAGCTCCTTCTGGGAGTAACTCCGGCACAGGATGGGGAAAGGGCCAGTGCGTGGCTGTGCCCCATAGTCACCTCTTTCCCTCTGAGCCCCAGGAACACAGACAGGAACGTGAGACCTGCACAGCACACGCTGGGATCCAACCGTAGGGACAGCTCCCCTCCCCTCACAGCCCAGAGCAAACGACCAGCAGTCCCACCAAGGGCAAGTGATCCATGTTCACGCCCCATCAGAAGAAAAACTACCCAGGATATTTGACAGCTTCATGCTCCAAAACATTGCTCCTCACCCAGCCATCCACAGGAAAGCCTGGGAAGCAGCAGCAGGAGCTGTTGCAATGCCCCTATTATACTAATGATGTTTTCTGCCCAAACCATCCCAGGTGTGGCTCCTTGTTACAAAACAGGAGTAGCCAGGAGAGTCTCCCTGATCCCTTCAGGCTTGGACCTGTCCCTAGAACCACAAATCCTGTGAGAAATACTCAGGATTTTCTTGCAGGGGGCCACCAAGTGATGCTGAGAGACATAAGCAAGAGCCTGAGCCCATTCCAATCACTCTACAAGGTCTTGCAAGATCCATGTTTGCATTAAAAAGAAATTAAAAGCTTTTCCACTCCACTAGCTTGCCCAAAGCCTGCATACTAAATAGTAAATGCTACCTATGAGTTTGAATAAAATCTTCATTAAAAAAAAAAAAAAAGCCAGCAGTCACTGAATACATCATGAACAATGACATTGGGGAGGCATTGTTCTTCTTCTGCCTGATGGACCATGCTGAAACACCTGTTTCTTATCGTGGAACTGTTAATAACTGTCACCACCAAAATCAGGGCTGAAAAAGTGTCATTAAGTCAAGTTATTCCAACCTCCACCTAACTAGGAGGGGAAATTTAAAAAAAACCCAAAAAACAGCAAGGAGGAAGAGAGGCAAAGCTATGCCTGAGATAAATGTCAAAGCATAATTGTCCATGCGTCCCCCAAAACACCACCAAACAAATCCATCTTAGGTGGCTCCTGCCTCGCCGAGATCTTGCTGACATGAAAGACACAGCTGGGTAACCATAGGCAGTTTTAACTGATTAACTACACACATTGACCCTTTCAGTTAATTCACCGGGGATTTGTTTCGTTCTAATTGTCTCCTAAAGCTGCAGCCTCCCCATAAAGTGAACAGAAAAGCAATTTCTGGTCCTTTCTCCTACACCAGCTGTTAAAGGGGTAGGAGGCATGCTTACCCAGGGGTGTTTAAGGCAATCCTGACTCAGGTAGGAATGAACATTTGAAGAACACAACTCCTTAGGAATTGCAAGGTCTTTATCTTCTCAAAGAAACCTGGAGCAATGTAAAACGTAAATCCCTTATACTTTGCACAGTTCAGGCGTGGAAATGGACCTGACTTTATCAGTGGAGGAAAAAAATCTCTCATTATTATTTGTTGTGCTGCTCGCTGGCTGTATCCACTTGATCTCCCATCACTGCTGAAAGCTTTATGTCGCTTTGCCATAGCAGAAATGGTTATTCCTCCCCAAAATCACAACCAGTCTGAGGTTTCCCTCTTCCATAGAGTCACCAAGACAAGGCAAAGGCCTCTAAGATCATGGAGTTCAACCATCAACCCGGCAGCACCACCATGCTCTCAAGTGCCACAAACACACATTTTTCCAACACTTCCAGGGGTGGTGACTCCACCACTTCCCTGGGCAGCCTGTTCCAATGCCTGACCACCCTCTGCATGAAGAAATCTTTTGTAATATCTAATCTAAACCCCCCCTGGTGCAACTTTTCCTTTAAGGCCCTGGTTTGGTCCCATTTTGGGCAGTTTCTGCCCAGTGGAACCCAGTCGCCACCCAAAGCACAGGAGCTGACATTCACAAGGAGTGACGAGAACTCCCTGGAATGGGTTGACCGCAAAAAACAAACAAACAAAAAAAAGTCAATTACCCTGATTATTTTCTGTCAAAATTAAAAATTAACTGGAAATTCTGGCTGGAGCAAGTCTTTGCCCTCAGCTTGGGAATCCATACAGTGACAGCCTGAAAGCTTCAGCCTCCTCGTACCACACAGAGCGTGCGGATCGAGCCTCTTTATTTATATTTTCTTGAAACATAGGAACTTATTTTCCTCTCACTTCCTCTTGATCCACAGCCTAGCAGAATTTTAAAAGGATCCACACTTCTCCAGCGGTGCAAGCACATTCAACAAAAAGATGCACCTGAGATGACCTTGAAACAAGCCCAAATTAATCTCTCCAACACCATGGAGACAAAACATTCCTTGAGCCGTGGCTGAGGCTTTGGAAAGCGGGATACGGCCTCATCCTTTATCTTCCTCTCCCTGACAGCCTGAGAAAGGCTGGTTCAAAGGAGCAAAACAAAACACTCACCTGCATGACAGAATAGTTAACTTAATCCCCCAAAGGCAAATCCTGTTAGCATGTAAAACTAGGAGTGATAATTGTAACCAGTTTTCAACCTTTACCGTAGTGGAAATAATCACTTCAGCGCCACCGCCTCGCTTCCCAGAGACTCCTTTCTCCGCAGATTATTCTAAACTAATCTAACCAGGGGGAGCAGGAGGGAAGGAGGATGTAAGGCTAAAGATGAGGGAATATTTAAGCCTGGGACGGCAGGGTGAGGTTTGGGCAGCCACAGGTTGGTCTGAGCAGCAGCTCTGCTTGAGAAGCAGCTCCAAAGCAAAAATCTAAGAGAATGGGTAAAACCAGCCGGATTTCACGCAGATGGATTCAGTCAGGCGAGCCTAGTAAATATATTTTTCTTGGAGATAACAGCCTTTTTTTTTTTTTCTTTTTTTTTTTTAAGACAAAAGCCAATCTTTGTCTTTTGTGAGAGAGCTTGACCATCTGGACTTCAGAAAAGCATCTGATATTGTGCCACATGGGCAAATGATTAGTTAAACTGTAGGAGGGAAACATTACGATAAGAATTATGAATCAAAGAAATGCTTTGCCTAAAAAAAAAAAAAAAAAAAATTATAATAGATAATACCAAAAAAGGAGGCAGCCTGGAGGGATTTTGCTGAGCAGGCTATTCAGTCACCACTCACATTCAACACTTCCTTAACAACAGGGGACCAACACTCATCAAACTCACTACTCTGGAGGCAAAACGAGGAAAAACAAGGCAAAACAAGGAGTTTTGGCATGATTCGGAAGGAAGTGACGCCTTCGAGGACAGACGGACGTGTGTGGAATGACATTCAACAGGACAAAATCCCAGGCCAGGTTTAAGAGACCAGTGGCAAGGGTGGAAAGTCAGTGGGGAAGCCCCACCTGTGTGGTTGAGCTTGTCCTACAACAGATCAGGGGGCCCTGATGGCAAGAAGGCATCTACAACTCAAAATATTTCCAGGAGAGAGAAAAAACACCTATTAACTGCTACCTCAGAAACCCAAAAGCCTGGGGAACAGCTGGAATACAAACTGGTCTTACTGGCCAGCACAGGAGGCCTCCCAAGGCAGCATCTCCAAACCCAGGCCTTCTCCAGCCCTCTTCAAACGCAAGAGTGTCTCTGTTGGAACCTAAAGCCACAGATTGCCCACCCTCAGACAGCCCTGCAAGGCCCTTGGAAAGCAGGAAGGGATGAAGCAAAGGGATTTCAACAGAAATTAAACTGAATTGACTCTGGTGAATTTTCACGACTAGATACTTTGGGCAAACATTATTAAGCCTACTCAGGTAATGTAATTAGAAGTTCAGCCCCTTTAATCTAAATATTGCACGTAGAAAAATATCCATCATCTCATAAAGCGGGGAAAATGGCTTTTCCTTCTATTTTTCCTTAATAAAGGCTTTTTTCCTTTAAAGCCTTCTTTAAGCAGGTGAACATTTCACGAGGAATCCTGGGCTTGTTGTAAGTGCATTTGGATCTCTCCTGAGTAAACCAGGAGACAGATTCAGGTTCTACATCAAAATATGTGACAATAATCCTCTTCAGGTGGCTGCGTGAGGGAGGAGAACACAGCAGCAAAGGCCTCTAAACAGAGAATTACTCAGCTTTACCCAGCAACTTCTGTCTTTATGGGCAAAACCCACTCACTGTGAGCAAGAATGGCCAGAAATTGAGACAAAATGGTTTTTAGTCAGAGAATGTCAACTTGCCAAACCCAAGATCTCACACAGAGGGGAGAAAAAAGCCATTTCAAATGACACATTTATTCACCCAGGCCAGAGATTTTTCAGCGTCATCATGGAGCTGTCAGTGGTTTAAAAAAAAAAAAAAAAAACCAAGGAAATAAAAGGAAGAAAGAAGAAAATAAGAAAAATAAAGCTTTACAAAGCACAAATAACCTGGTATGTTGGGCACTGGCCAGCAATGCAGATGGCTCAGATTCAAGCTCTTCAAAGCAGGGATTTGTACCTCTCTCTCTCTCTCTCTCTCCACCATTCCCACCGAGGCCCAAGCCATGAAACAATCCTGGGAGTTTCACTCTCACCGTCTGGTTAAAAAAATAAATAAATAAAATAAAATAAAATAAAATAAAATAAAATAAAATAAAATAAAATAAAATAAAATAAAATAAAATAAAAATTAGAAGTATCTTGGTTTTATCTTGCTGTAGGAAAAGCCCTCCTTCTGAAACCTCAGGGAGGGCTGTGGGATGAGAAAGAAGCAGGTCCCTTCCCTCCCTGGTTTTGATTACAGCTTATTAAGCATCATTGTTTGGTTTAAGATTTCCCATAAAAATTCCATTCCCAGCAAAGGCCTCGACTAAGAAGTAAGCAAGCATTAATAGGAGCTGTCTCTCATTAAGAGCAGTTTCCTAAGAAACGGGAGCTCCTGGGTGTGGGTGTGTGTGTGTGACCATCTCAGCCAAGCCACCATTTAATAACTTTCACCCAGTTTTGACAAAGGGTAGAAATGACAAACTCTTACGTTCCTGAAAGCTTAAGGAAAATAAATAGCTGGAGAAAGGAGAAGGACGGCCTGCCCAGCCTCACCATCAGCCACCAGAGAGCCCACACCGAGGAAAATCTTAGGAGATGAAACTCTGCCTTCCCGTGCCAGCAGCAGCACTTGGCTCTTAAAAAAAATGATAAATTACTGTCGGTAAGAGCCCAGACTGAGAGGCAGGGAGGAAGAAAAGAGAGGTTTTTGCGTTGAGCTTGTCCTTTTCCCGAGAAGGGCCGGTCCTCGCAGCCGGTGGGGCCGAGGGCTTTGCCACGGCCGGCTCCGAGCAGATGGTGTGGACACGCCTGAGCTGGAGAAACCTTTTGTAATGAAACGCCTCTCCCAGAAATTAACTTTAATTAAGGTGTGAGCGCTTAATATCTGTATTTGAGATATTAAGCCTTCAGCGGAGCCCGTTCCCAGCCTCTCGTCTCGCACCTTCCCCGGCATCTCCTCCCGTCCCTGGGCGCTGCCACCCAGCCTCATCCCCCTCCTGAGGACGGTGGCCCCAGCTGCTAATTTGCAGGGAAACGTGCAGGAACGTCACGTCTTGGAGCTCTCCATCCCTCCCGGAAAATTTGACAGGGGGTTCAAAACTTGTTAAGAGGAGGCTGGTGGGAGGAAAGGCACTGACAGACAGTACAATCACATAAGCTGCTTTTCCTCGGGAAACCAGGCTAAAAATAATACCCTGCAATTTGACAGCCTCAACCCAGGAGAGCCACCAACGTGCCAGTGAGGATGAGGAGCAGAGCTTGGATGGGGGCTGGCTGAAGGAAGGCACAGGCACAACACCCATGAGTCAAAACCGCACCCTCAACCCGCAGTGGCACCCGCTGCCACCCACCGTGGCCACTCCAGACACCCAGGTCCATCCAAGTGGACGCGGTTACCTGGAATTTTGTGAGCAAAAGGGCTTCTGCCAGATCCCCCACTCCGAACCCACAGCTTGCACAGTCTCACCACACTGCTGCTGAATTGGTCTAAAAAAAGGCTGTTTTATGGCCCAAAACCACCAATGCAAGAGGGAAATCTTGCTGTCACAGACACAATTCCACATCCCGCTCCGGTGATGGAGGAGTGAACCCTTTGGTAGTAATTGCTATGCACGGGCAGGGGGAAGAGATTCTGATAGCTTTTATTATCAGGGTATCCAGACGTAAAACGAATGCCTGCAATATTTATCCATGTCATCACTCGGAGTAAGTAGCCTGATTTGTCAAATGGAGACAAGATTCAGGGATGTCAATTAGTGGGCGACGGAGGGCGAGGCAGGGGAGAAATCGTGCCCAGGATTCATCAGGGTTGCAGATGCCCTATCCCAAATGTCAGATACAAAACCACAAGCGGTTTTCACCAGTGAAACACGGGCAGAAACCCAAAACGAGAGGGTGAGGGCAAGGCAAAGGGTCCTGCTTCGAGGTCAGCCCTCTGGTCCCAGGGTGGGTGTGGGTGTTGGCTGGCAGCCCGCAAAGCCTGGGGAGCAGGAGGACGAGGAAGGTTTCCTTTGACTGCCCTCTAATGCCAGGTAGAGGGAAAAAGGGATGGGTGCTGGAGGACACGGCAGGAACCTGCAGATGGTAAGGCAGCAGGACTCGGGAACAATCCCCACAGGGAGGTGAGAGATGCTGCTCTAAACCTAATGGAGCCCAAGAGCAGACGAAGGACTGAATTGCTTTCCTGGAGCAAACACCACTGACCGCGCTATGCACCCTCACGAGGTATTTTAGGCCACTGTGACTGGCAGGTATTCCCCCTTTTCCTCAGAAATCATTAGCCCTGCACAGAAGTGATGGACAAAAGTCTTGTTGAAGGCTGGGGTGGATGGTCCCTCCATCCCAGCTGTTGCAAGCTTGGCCAGGCAAACTCTCCCCTGTGTAAGCCAAGGCTTCCCAGCAGCAGGACCACCGAGGCTGAAGAGTGTAAGAGTTTGGTTAAAAGTCAGCAAGTCCCGGCCTCCAAAAACCCCCTAAATATTAACTACCAGCCTTAAAACCTGCCTCCACTAACACCCATCACTGGTGGCACCAGGCAGGAGAAAGTCCCTGATGGAGGAAAGAAATGGACGGTGACAGCTCCACCCTTGAGATCACAGCTTTGGGGAGAACTTTAAGCAAAGCTCCCTGGATGTTTACTACCCCTGGATTTTTGCAGCCAAGCCTTGCTTCTTCCCCCAGTATGTGGAAACAATGACCTGGGAAGCGATGTCGCTTCCCAGGCAGAAAAGATCCACCACGTTTCAAGACTCCCAAGAATGTCACCCTGTGCCAAAGTCACCGCGAGGAGCCCTGCAGGAGAAGGAGCAAAGCCCTAAGCAAAGCCAAAAGGGAAATGCTGACACCGGGATTCGTCTTGCTTAACTTAATAACTGCGGACACCAACATGTGAGCTACTCATTCCACACACCTGTCTGTGGGTAATGAAGAGAAATAGGCGCTGTTAGGACACAAATCGATTGCGGCCGTCCGGCGCAGCGGATCAAACCTGAGCTGGAAGCACTTGTGCAGGGAAGTCGCAGCCATCGCCATCCAAACTGTCCGTGGAGCAAATCCCTCCCAAGAACAGTTTGGGGGGACAGCAGAAGGAGGTGGCCTGGGAGCAAGATGAGTCTTCACGAGAGGAGAGCTGATGTCTGGAGACAGCCAAGGCTGACGGGCGAGCGCTGACACCCTCCTTCCTCTCCATCAGAGACCGAGTGCCCGCCTCCCACCGCTGGGGGCCGGCCAGGAGGGAAGAGGGATGACAGACACATTAGCACCTTCTTCTTCTTCTTGACAGCTTGTTTTTGTCCCAGCTTTCTCATCCTCCACTAATTATTTCCTTTTGATTTGGAGACTTCAGACGAAACAAGGCGTCCCTGGCCTCCAGCTCCCGCCTTGGGGCTGAAGAGGGGGAAAAGAGCCCTGAATTACAGAGGACTCAGAGCAGGGGGAGGCTTTCTCTTGTCCTTGCATCAGGAAAGCAGGAGTTTCTCTTTAGAAACATTTGGTGCACAATTTTTACCATGAAGGCGGTGAAATCAGAGTTCTCCCAGAGAGGCAGTGGAAGCTCCATCCCTGGGAATATTCAAGACTAGGGTGGATGAGGCTTTGAGCAACCTAGTGGAAGATATCCCTGTCCACGGCAGGGGATTGGACTAGGTGGCCTTTAAAGGTCGCTTCCAACCCAGACTATTTTATGATTCTATAAAATCTTCAGGCCAGACCTGAGAGTTACAGAACATTGCACTGGGATTTGGGGCTGCTCAGGGAGATCAGAAAGGGCTGAGGTCCTACAGCAAGGAGCACAGACCCACAAGGTGGACAACATCTAGAGGTATCCAAAAACCAAACGAAGACATGCCGGGCAATCTAAAAGGAGTTTGTTTTCCAGCCTGGAGGGCCACTCTACCCAGCTGGGCACAGAGCATAAATCTCTGCTGTGCTCCTTTAAATTAATCCATAGGAAGAGACTCATGAAGAGGCAGAAGGTCAGCGAGGGTGATGCAGACCAGTGGTTTGGAGAATTCTTGTTGTGGCCGATAACCGAAGATCAGAAAGGAAAAGGGCACACGCTCACAGGAGAAGCAGTCGGTGTCCCCTGGGAAGGCTGAACACAACCACAGCCCCTGTGAGGTGTAAAACGTTCCTCTGCACCATTCCAGCCCTGCCACCAGCGTCCCTCGCAGCTTTGGGGCACCGCAAGCAAGCAGCCACGAAGATCAACTCCCTGCCCATTCCCAAACCATCACAGCACACACAAGGCAGCGAGAAAGCACCCGAGGGAAATGCCAGCAGCCCAATGTCCCATCCCCGTGGGACATGAGCCAGGTTGAAAGGTCTCTCTGCTCCACACCCTCCCAGCCAGCAGAGCTGCAGTGCCCCGAGGGACCAACTCTGAGGTTTTTCAAGCCCATACGCTTGTATTAAATGGTCTGTTAGAGATTTGCCGGTGGTTTTCAAGCTCTGACAGCCCTGTTTTTACTTCAGTTGCCTTTAAGCCACCTCGAGAAATTTTCATATATAAATATGGAAATATGCAAAACCCCGCAGATTTATAGGATCCGACACTGCGGTTTAAATGAATCCCCCATGATCTCGTCTTCTGCTCAGGCCCCCTCCCACAGCACCCCTTCCTCCGGTCTCTGGCGTGGCAACTTCCGTGAGGAGCAATAATCCTCCCCAGGCAGCTCTGACAACAAATCCACACTCTCCTCTGCCTCCCAGCCTACCCATCTCCCATCCTTTACCCTAGCTGGGACAATGCCCGGCTGCTCCTCTCCCACAAACAGGGGTCATGCTGTGCCCATCCCTGGAAGTGCTCAAGGCCAGGCTGGATGGGGCTCTGAGGAACCTGTGGAAGGTGTCCCTGCCCACAGAATGGAGGTTGGAACAAGATGTTCTTTAAAGTCACTTCCAAACCATTTCATGGTTCTGTTTGGATTCTGTGATCCAGTTTTGAGCTGGACAGGGCAAGGCAGCCCTGGGGATACAACCATAGTAGTAAAGCAGTGGAAAATCCACACTGTGCTGCTGCAGGAAAAGCCTTGGCCAGATCCTGTGTGGCTTCAGAGCAGATAGACCCAGGATAAAAATCTGTTGGACGTGCAACTCCCACAGGGAAAAAAAACTCTTCTCTTCTCTCTACAGCTCCCATCACAGGAAAGCCCTGCTGTCGCTTTGGGGTTAAATCAAAAACTAAAAGCTCCATCTCTCACCATTTTCCATTCCTGCCCAGCTCTGCCTGAGGATCACAAAGCTTTTGTGACGGGAGCCAAGGGCAAGCCGAGGTTTCTTTCTCCTCTGAGAGGCAGACAGGAAAATGCAGCATGTCCCTGGGGACACAGGCCCTTGGCACAGGGTGAGCTCCCAGTGATTCTTCTGGACTGAAAACCCCTCAGGGTCTGCTTGGAAAAATGCCTTTCCTGTTTTTCAAACCACTCCTGAAGCAGCCGAGCTCGACGAAAACCAACTCTGAGCTCCCAGCGGCAGAAAACTCCCCTGAAACCTCATTCCCCCTGGGCAGGGGCACATGGATCACCCGGAGAGGAGCAGGGCTAGGGGCTCATCCAAGCTGCACAGCCATCCCACACAAACTGAAAATCATGTTAAAAAAAAATTAAATAAATCGAGGTTAAAGCAGTGGTGGCCTATATGAGGCTGATGCTTACCCTGAGTTTAAATGAGTGAAAATCGATTAAAAAAGGAGGAAGTAATAATATATATTTGTTAGCGGAGCGTTAAAGAAAGTCAAACCAGTGACCTGGAGAAAATTGCTCCTTCAGTACGTGCAACAAGAGCCGCTTAAAACAATCTTCCAGCAGCCATCCCTTTCCCAAGAGGTGCCCCGTGTTCCCCCTGAACCCCGACTCGTTCAGGCGGCTCGCGGCAGCGCGGGAGGCGCTTCCCTCGCGCCCACCAGAGCAGATGGAAAATGGCTGTGGCATCCTGTCGACCTCCGCCTCCGCCGCTTGTTTTCCAGGGAGAAATTGGAAGTTTGGCTCCGCAACAAGGGCTCGGTTTGTGAGCTTGGAGGACACACAAGGAGGAAAGCCCAGAAGAGCCGGGGCTGGTTTCCTAAGCACAGGCAATGCCTCCTTTGTTTAACAAACCGGGCAGCTCAAAACACAAAACCTCTTCGCCTGGGAGATGGCAGCACCACTTCCTCACTGAGTTCAGCAGCTCTCCTCCACTATTTCATGTGATTTTTTTTTTTTTTTCCTTTTGGCCTATTTTCTGCATCAAGAGAATTTCAATTTCCCTCCAAAAGCAACTTGATAAAGATGATAAGAAGATAAAAAAGTGGGGGGGAAAAGTGTCGGCGCAGCTTTTCCTGAAGGAGATGCCTATAAACAGCTGTACTGGAGCATGTAATTCTTTCAGATAAAGCGTATTTGTTATTTTCTAAGACACTTTAAATTTAAACCCACAAGTTTGGTGTTAGGCCTGCACTTGGTTATCAGATTGACACATCCTGATTAACCAAGGAGAATTAACCTCTCCGAGGGCAGAAAAAGCTGATTATTTAAAATAAATCAAAGATTCTTTTCCAGTTCATCTCACATGGACAGTCGGTTATTTTAAGTCGATCCACACAAATACATTTTTGGCTGCACGTGTCCTGGCATCTGCGGGTTTGCTAAGCTGCTCTGCCAAACCCTGGGCTTTTCCTGCAGCCACCTTGAGCCAGAGCCTTTCCCCCTGCCAGAATTCACGGGGGGGAGGCTAAGGAAGGGCAGAGAGCCTCGTCAGCCTCCAGCCACGTGTGCCCAAGCCTCTGCCACAGCTCCATCATTCCTTTCTCAACCCCTTCCACCATCTCCCTCTTCCTCCCTCAGCATGAGTCTTGCCACCACTGATTCCTGACACCATTAGCTTCTGCTGTCACCAGAGCTGACAATTCAAAAGGCCCTCGAGAGCTGTCTGCAGAAACACAATAAATGAGATCTCTTAATTAACGCCTCCCTTAACTAAATAAATTAATTTTATGCAGCTGATACGTCGCGTCTTCACAGTTTGAGGGTGACTGAGCAGCTGAAAACGTCCCTCTCCTCGGAGCTATTGGAAAGATTTTTTTGCTTGACAGTGTTTCTATAAACAAACCCGGCTCCGAGGTGGCTGCGGGTGCCTGTGAAGGGAGGGAGAGAGGGAGGCTGCTGGAAGCAGGCCAGCTGGCATCCCTCTGCTCCAGCATCCCTCAGCACCCAGACTTTCAGGAGAAACCCCTCACCTGGCCCAGGGAGGGGAAGAAACCCCTCTGCAACAGGAGAGATGTGGGATGTGGACTCCTGCATCCTTAAGTGGATGCAGAGACAAGGCAACGCACCTCCTTCGCTTCCCTGGAGGAAAACCAGCTGCAGCTATGCCAAAGCATGGAGGAAAAAGCCAAGGATGCTTCACCTCCCGAGTGAAGGCTCATGAACGCAGTCTTGCAGCGAGAGCCACAAAACCTAATCATAAAGATTAAAACAAAAAGGACTTGGGCACACCAGAGTTGGGATTTCAGCCCTTCTGTTGGCCAAAGCAGATCCCACACCCTCACAAACAGATCCCTACTTAAATACAAGTGTGGGAAATGGCTACATGTCCAGACTTCACATCCAGCGTGGATCCTGATGGATCCATCTCTCAGTGTGGCATAGCTTAGATTTTACACCCACACACATCCTCCTCTCCAAATCCACCTTTCCTTTCAGAGCAGGTGATCCAGGCACACTCTCTCCAAAGGTGGCCTTTTCTTTCACCTGTTTTCCCTTCACTTTTCTCTCCCTTTTAACCCAACGAGCAGGGTCTTTCTTGGGAAGGAAGGAAAGAGAGCTGGCCTCTGGTCAGGATGCCCACAACTTGTTCTCTATAAAGCAGCCACATGATAAAAGCCTCCTCTCTGGCTTTTGATGGCTGGGGAGAAAAAATAAAAAACAAACCTGAAAGCTTACCACTAAAAAAGACATTCTCCTCCAGGTCTGAATCACCACCACAGCTTTTGGTCCTTGAAGAAATGCGATAATCCAAGGGAACAGACTCAAGGCCAAAATCAGATTGTATTATCCCAGGTTATCACCAGGGCACCCTGCAGAGATGCAGCCAAGAATTGTTTCCTCCTCACTTTCTTTCGCCTGGTGGAGCATGACAGAGAGAAAGACTCTCCCTACTTCCATTTTATTTTTTTTTAAAGGAAAATAATTAGATTTTTCAAGAGGCTTGGATTTAAAATCAATTTCCCAATTAAAAAGCGTAAGGTTTATAGTTGGTGTAGGATTTAGGCTGGGGCTGTTTGTTTGCCTTCTGGGATCGATGCACAAGCTCCCAGTGCCATCGTTGTCACTATTTGGACAAGAACTCTTTAAGTAACCTTTGGGGGAAGTGTTTTCCTGCTCAAAAACAGTTTAAAGGATGGATAACAAAAAAGACTATGCTCCTGCCAAGTAAAACCACACCAGGCAGATAATATTGAAAGGTATTAAAAAGCGACATCCACTTTCTTTCCAGGAGCAAGGAAAATGGTCTCCAAGAAATGAGAGATTGGAGGAAGTGGATTCTCTGATGTGCATTAAGGGGCTGGTTAACTCCAAATTCCTCCCCTGAGGGGCACCACCAGAACCTTCTTCTTGCCCAGCTCCCTCCAAAGGAATTGGTTCAAGGCTAAACTCCCTTATCACCTACAAGCAGA
The DNA here is from genome assembly GCA_013397755.1 of Cnemophilus loriae. Lineage (NCBI taxonomy): Eukaryota > Metazoa > Chordata > Aves > Passeriformes > Corvidae > Cnemophilus > Cnemophilus loriae. Next base: position 1,819,383 of record VZTF01001476.1, read on the forward strand.
GCCTGACCTCTGCCGTACTTGCAGCAAGTCCCATTACTTTGGGGTGGTTCAGAGCTGGAAGCTGATTATTGCAAGCCAGGAAGGAGCATTCTGACTTTTGCAGTGTTTACAGCTTTTATCACAGAAAAATCCACCTGCGCCAGCTATAAAAATAGATAAAATCTCCCAGCAAAGCCTGCTCTCCTCAAGATCCCCTGTCACTAACAAGTCCCTGTACTCTCTGGGAATGCCCCCCACCAAAAGCTGTAAGGTTTTCTACCAGTTTAATCTGGCCTGTGATCCTGGCTTAGAGGAGCTCTGGAGACAACCTGGACGCTGACAGCACGGTTGACAAGGGTCAGAGCAAGCTGGATCAATGCTTCCATCATCTTAGCGAAGACCAAGGGGAGAAGGAAGACAAGCAGGTTAAAAAGCAATTTTATATCTCTTTTTGTGTAACTTTCACACGCAGAGCACAGGAAGCTCCTTCATGGCCGTGTTTTCGCTTCCTTCCAGGCATCAGGGAGATTTTGTCCCCTGCCACTGCAATGTAAAGTAGATGTGGAGGTGGCCCAAAGACGACTTGGAAGGAGGACAGGGAGTGGAGTCAGAAGCAGTGAGCGGTGCTGAGGGAGCTGCAGGAGCCCGAGGGCGAGGAGGTGTTGGAAAGCCATCACAACGAAGTGAAGTTGTTGGAGGAGGGATGCTGGGGGTTGGCACCCGAAGGGAATGAGACTGCACACAGCCTCCAAGTCTTTTAGGCATTCTCAGAGCCCTGGTGCCACCAGAGAGCATTTGATGAGCTGAAAAAAACCCCTCACCTTGCATTTTAAAAAGTGTCTATCTCCTGCAGCCCAAGAGGGAAGAGAGGAGGAGGAGGAAAAAGTGCAAACACCCCGTACAAACTGCAAGGGAAGGAGGGAATTGGGGGACAGGCAGAACCCCAGGCTTGACTCACACCTATTGATGGAAATCAGATGAGTTTGCCTGCAACTGCCTCCTTCCCACACTTTTTCTCCTCCCAACTCATCCTTTGATCATTCTCACTCAAAGAACCCCTAATTCTAGTGGACTCGTTTTACCAAAGCTTGAAAAGACACCGGGGCTCAGCAGGAAGGGAGTTCTCCCTCCAGGAAAGGCATCCCTCCTTTTCTCATCTTTGGGTGAAAGGCTAGGTCCCACCTAAATCCCAGAGCCAGAAGCTGTGAGAAGCCCTCTGTTCAGCAGCTTTTTGACCAGGATATTCCTCCAAGCAAAGAGGGAAGATTCTCCGGCTGCCGACGAAGGAAGAGTTTCAGGTTTGAAATTTTTACGAACTTCTTGCTTCCACAATAGAGTGAGATATTCATGAAAGTTCACTTTTCAGTGGAAAAAAGCTCTCCCCGAGATAACGTGGAGCTCTGAGGGGAAATAAGCCGAAGGACAAGGCCGTGTGGGACTGCTGCAGGGGACGAGAGCTCCTGCACGCGCTGCCATCACCGGCGTTCGGATGCCCTGAGATGACATTATCACTTCTATCCTCATCTCTCCTTTCCAGTTCCCAGGGAGTGAGGTGAGAGAAGAAGTTTTTGAGGGGCAGGCAAGCACAAGTGCACTTTGACAGCGCTACCAACACGGTGCCTGCTGCCCGCATTCACTGGTGCAGCTAAAAGCAGCAGGAATAACCTCAGGAGAGGCATGGGAAGACTGTGGGACGTGCAAGACCTGGTGTCCCAACCCTACTGACATGGTGCCCCTCGCCTGCCCAACTCGAGATGGGATGTAACCCCTTTATTTGAGGATTTACAAGACACAAATGCATTTGCTGCCCCTATGTCTCCCTCCCTAAGTCAGTATCAGCTCTCAGCCTCACTGGCTGCTTGAAGACTTTGTTTAGAAGCTCACAAATTCCTTTTTCTTTGTTTAGGTAATTTTTAAAACCTATTTTTTGGTTCCCTGCTGTCTTCTTGGACACACCTCAGCTAAAACTGTGGCTCCAATGACATATCATTCATCCAGGGCCTGAGAGGGAGCAAAGAAATTGTTCACTCACTCTTCAGACAAGCACAGGAAAGCCAATATTCCCTCCCATTCCTGCTGTTCCATTAAACTAATTTTATGCATGAGGTGAGATCACATCTTTCCTAAAAATAATAATAAGAATAATAATAATGAATACATTTTTCTCCAGTGACAGCACCAGTGATGAGGTTTTGCTTTACCGCAAAGTAGACTTTTCCAGAGAGCACATCTACAAGCTGCCTGCTTAAAAATGCACCAGGAACAGCCAGAATTAGAGGATGAAGGAATTTATGAAGCTTCCTGGGTTATTCCGGAGCAGAAAGGTTAAGGAATCACACACAAACCTGTTTCCAAAGCAGTGCCCTTCCGAGGGCAGATCGATACCCGTAGGATCCATGCACACAACTGGAATGAGGGAATGAACTAAGACCACTGAAGCAGAGATTCACAGCTACTAACTTGGGGAAGAATTAGGCTTTAACAAATCCAAAACAGGACTCTGGACACAGATGCCAGATAGCACCCCATGTCAAAAAAAACCCAGTATCCAAAGTGAGTCCGGGAATCTCCAACCCTCACCTCAACCCCAGAATCTCCACCCCCAGCCTCACCTGCAGACAGCTCAAGAATGGCTCCACTCATTCCTGCCAAGCCCCAAACCCCAGCTGTAATGAAGAAGGGGAGATAAACAGATAAATCAAGTCCTTGCAGAAATGCCAAGAAATGCAGAAGTAGCTTTGGGGGGAGAGAGCACATCACGAGGAGACGTCTCAGGAGAGAGTCTGACTGTGCCACGCAAGAAGGACAGGGGGGAAAAAGCTTTTAGCACCTGTTTGCTTGCACTTATAAATAAGCAAAGAGGCAACTGCAGTTAGAGAGGACAGTAGCCACCAATCTCTCCTTGAATCCTGGTTGGTGTCCCCTCCGTGAACTCCACGCTTGGCGACGGCTGCAGCTGCAAGAGGAGGGGAAAGGCAAGGGGATCGCATCCCGCTTCCTCCCGAAGGCGGGCACGGAGGAGGCGCAGCTCCAGTCACACGCGCAGACACGTCTCCCAGAAGGGAAAGCTGAGAAACATAGCACCTATAATTAGAGGGTAAGAGTCGCAGATACAACGGCGGAATTAGAAGCAGGGAGAAGTCCAGAGCAGAAAAGCAGAGCTTCAGCACAGTCAGATTTGCAGCACTCGACCAGCCCTTGAACCTGGTTTGCTCTGCCAGGGCACTCAGCATTCCCAGCCGGAGGAATTCACACATCCACAAGGATGAGGAGAGCCTAGCTAACAGAGCAACCCTGAGCATGCAACCGGCAGGATATAGGAAAAACCCCTTTTCCACAAGCAGGGATGGAGATGCCTCCTCCATCATTTGCTCCCAGGGCTGAATATGTTTAGCAGTGATTGCAGAGAGCTATTACAAGCAAGGTTATGGACACTGAGGTCCCTGATTAAAGATCTGGATGTGCTGTGCTAAGGAGAGCATGTCCCTATTTGCAACCCACACACAAGGTCACGGAGCACACGTCCCTCCAGCCAGAGGCCAGAATAAAACAGCTGTTTAACACAAAAGGGTGCCCAGACCTCCTTTTGTTCCTGCCACAGGGTGCCCTGAGCATCCAAGGCTTTGTTTTAGGTGGTGATGACCCAGAGGCAGCTGTAGCCTCCACACTGCCCCACCAGACAAGCCCAGCTGAATCAGCAAGGTCCATGTCCCCCTTGGAGACCTGTGTCACTTGGCTTTGCACCATCTCGCAGGAAAGGCCACTGAAAAGAGCAAAGTCCTGGATTATAACAAGCAACCAAGACCTGGGAAGGGAGAAATGCAGTAAAGCAATTTGCAAGCCCAGTTCTCTGATCATGAGAGGACCATTGCAGCACACACAGCAATCTCTTGGATTTCCCACTCCAGAATTCTGGTTTTTTCCTGTAGGAGAAAGTTAAGGCTGTTGGGCATCCAGCACCAGAGGGCTGTGCTTTGGATTGAAGATACTGAACACCAGCTCCTCACTCCCACTCGAGGCTGAGACAGAGCTGGAAGAGTTTGTTCCCTCTGATGCAAAGTTACACCCATAACCCCTACTCATCCAGAGACTCGAGCAAAGCTGAGCCAAAGATTTGACACCGCAAGAGGCAATGAACACAAGCAGTGCTGGACGAGCTGAGTTCCCTGTCAATGCCTGGATTCACAGCAGAGGAGAAAAACCGGCTGTGACAGCCCAGCAAGGGCGGCAGTGAGGCCATGGAGCAAAGCCAAGGCGCCGTGACCTCCACGTCCTGTTCGGGAGAGCGGCAGGACAGGGGAGCGGCCGACCGCAGTCCTGGCTGGATCAGCCTCCTGGCTAATTCCACTAACACGAGGACAGAAGGCACACCATCAGCTATTCCCCAGTTATTTTTAGTAGCTGATGACTCTCCTGGAAGCACGCCACGGCGGCGGGTCACAGGGATGACTGCAGCAGGGACAAGCGTGGCCCCTCTGCCAGGACCGTGCCAGCAGCAGTGGACACCAGCCCAGGTTTGAAGGGGCTGCTGATAAAGGTGTCAGCAAACTGAGGGAAAGCTCAGCTGCCATCCCTGCATCCTCATCCTCTCTTTTTCCTCTCACCTGGGGAGCACCTGGGTCTTCCTGCTGCCAGCTCTATCCCCACGTACCCCAGAGGGGATGCTGGGCTGGCAGAGCTGGCACAGAGAGGCCCCTTCCTCCAAGAACACACACAAGAATCCATAATTATTACTGAAGAGGGAGAGAGGGCATTGCCCCTGGAATGGGATAAAGACCACAGGAAAAAGCCCTATAGGTCATGTCCCAGGGTGAACTGGCAGCTGCTTTGCAGCACCTGCGAGGCAAATTGAGCCCGCCAGCCAGGATCACCACTTCCCACAGCCCTGGCCAACACCTAAGTTGTCTTGGCATCTCCTAGACTGCTGCTGGCCATCAGGAGAAGGAGCCCAGTGCTTCAGTAGGGATTAGTCTGAAAATTAATGACATTTTCCTTTATGCTACCAGATAGATACACCAGAGAGAGGCACGAAAGAATGCAGCTCCAACAAGGAATTCAGCCGGGTTTTCCGCCTCATCTAACATATTTCCCCCAAAACAGTGTCTAGGACAGCATCCCAGAAGCAATGCAGCAGGACAAGGGCAGTGGGAAGAGGAGAAGAGCAGCTGGAGTTGAGCACAGCATTGCCTCTGGATTTGAGTTACCACAGAATGGTGGATTTACTCTCCACCTGCATCCAGGGAAAACGCTCCCGTGTCTGGCACAGCAGAGCTGGGCTGGTAAAATCTTAATGCTGAGGCCCCCCAACTGAGCAGAACCGAGGTAACAATAAATAAAAAAAAGAGAAGGCATGAGACTTTCAATATTTCTCTTGCTGCTTTAGAACCCAACCCAACACAGGCAGGAACTGAGGAAGAAAATGGGATATGCAGTGCTTTGAAGTCATTCTACAGATGCACCAGGCAAAGGGCTTAATCTGAGGGGAGAACAAGGCACAGCCAACTGCCTTGTACTTGGCTTATAAGGTTTGACCTGGTTGGGATCAGAATAAATATAATTTTGACAACGATAAAGCTGCCTCGGGGCCATATCCTGGGGGTCCGTGGGGGTGGCGAGGAGTTGGAAGGAGCAGGCAGAATTTTGCAAATTAAATTCCTCCTAATTCACCCCCTATAAGGTCTTGCAACATCAAAGAAAAGTTTGAACAGTCCCACCCAGCGCTATGCCCACAGCATCCCTCACCCCACTGCTGGGATTTGTCCCACACAGCCCTAACCCCTCCCTGATGCTGCCAGGGAAGCTGTGATCCAAACAGAGCCTTCTGCAGGGCAGGGGACACCCCCCAGTCCTTCCTCAGTGACCCGTCCATGAGGTTTGAGCACTCGGTTGCTCCCCAGCATGGAGGGAAGCCCAGCACAGGCACAACTCTGCTGAGAAATTCCCCATTTTTATCCTTCCATAAATGATTTATTCAAATTTACCTGCAGCCCAATTACAGAGCATTAAGGGAATAAAAAACCTTGATGTGTGCAAACTGTTGCTTTACTAAATTAGTTTGGTTGGTTGCATTGTTTAGGGTTATTATTTTAATGCATTCTGATCTGATATCTGTTCTATTTTGCTTTACGAAAGAAAGGACTGATAAGAATGAATCTCAAACCCGCAATAAGGACAGAGTTTTGCAAAAAATGGGCATTGAGGCAGTTAGAAACACAAGTGTTAGAGTGTGAAGCAGTAAGTGAGGAAATGAGGTGAAGCATCACAGCGAAGGGCGTTCATTTCCCGCATCCCTCCCTCCCCAACTTCCCGATTGATCCTGATAACTGAATATATAATTGCAATTAACTGCAGGCAGAGTAAAGTTCAAACAGATGCACTTGCCAGTCCTTTGGCAGAGCCGCGTGCGTGCAGAACGGCAGCGTTAGCACCAACTCTGCTCCCTCATCAAGAGGAATTGTCTGGATATCGGATGGAGCACGCACGCGGCTCGGGCTGGTTAAGCACTGACACTCAGAGAATGCGAATGAAGACAGGAGCCTTTAAAGGCCTTAGAGGAATTAGGCACCCAAAACACACAGGCTGGCATTTAATTCCCCTGAAAACCCAGTATTTCAACTGCCTTGCTGAAAAGATTTCCTTTGATAATCCAGAAAGCTGACATAATACCCAACAAAGACTTTTAATTTTTCTCTTTTTTCTCCAGCACACTTGGGATTCAACATTATGATTTGGTTGCAGGAGGGATTTTGTCTTATGCTTCTCCTTGCAAGGCCTCCAGCCTTTTGGGAAGTTTCACAGGGCTTCATTACGGTAATAAATGAAGAAAATCTCCAGCTTAGTGGAATGGGTACAACCTGCAAGCAGAGAAATCCCTTTTCTTCCTCACACCCGCTCGCATCCATCCACTGCCCATATTTTCAGCAAAAATTCAACCTAAATATGGAACTGTTGCTGCACCTAAACCAAACATAAACATCCAGTCTCATGAGCCAAGAGCGTCACTGATGCCCTCCTGGAAACATCCCTGCAGACAAGGAGAGCTCAGTGACCTCCCTGCCGCATCCCCTTCACAACAGTTTGAGGGAAACCTGAGAAAAGGCACTCAAAAAACCAATTAAGTTATACCAAGCATCTCTCACTTCCCAATCCTCGAAAGAGCTGTCCAAATGGGATATCTCCCAGAAGGAGCTGTGCAAATGGGATATCTCCCAGAGCTTAGACTGCAAACTACTGCTGCCAGCATCCCCAAGGCCACTCAGCATCCATGGCTCCCAACACTCCGGATTTTCGTAAAGCCCTTCTCCATCACTGGGACAAGTTCTTTTAAGGGCCATGTGATGCAAGGGCTGGAAATAGGCTCTGATTACCATTTTGTGCCTATTTAACCCAAGCAGGAAATATCAGAGTCCCCTCCAGGGCGTCTCTTACCTGTGTGGGGCTCGGCAGACACACCTTGGTGGGAAGACACCAACTGTCCCCCGTCTGGACCCCTCCATGCAAGAAGGACAAATGGACAAAGAGAGATTGGGCACAGAGATGAAAAGAAAGAATTTAAAAGCACCAAGAACGCTGCAGGCTCCTGACCATGTGGGGAAGTTATTACTGCTAGAAGAAAGCCACCTGCATCAGAAGGGAGCAAAGCCAGCAACCGAGATCCGTATCAGGCGACAGGAAGGAGGGTGGGACGTGACGAGAATTGGCATAAATAGGAGGCTGAGGCAGAAATCATAGGAAAATAAGGAAAGGAGAAAGAGCTTTGGGCCGCACGGCATCCCTGGGTCATCGGATCCAGCCCTCCTGCAAGCTCCTGCTAAAAGCAGGAAGGGTTTTATCCCCCTCTATTCCCACAGGAAGGCTGCTCCATAGTCCGATTGCTCTCTAATTGTCAGAAACGATCTTCCAGTTTCAGGCTGAATTTATTCTGGGCCAGTTTACGTACATTTGTTCTTGTGCCAACACTATCCTCGGGCATAAATAGTTCTCCTTCAGTGCTGCTCTGCCCTCCCCATCTTCCGCCAGTGTATTTATAGGCAGCTATCTTCCTCAGCTTCCATTCTGCTAATTTAATTAAGCCAGGCTTTCCTCGTCTCCCCTCCGAAAGCACCAGCTTCATTTCTTTTATCGTGTTAGCAGCCCTTTCCCAGCCCTGCTCTCCAGGCTGGCTCCAGCATCCCTCAGATGAAAACACGAGGCACAAAATTGCCAGCGGTGACCTCCCCTGGAAAACAGATGCTCGGGAGCTGAGTGCCTAATTGCAAAGGAAGAGAGACAGGCTCCTCTTTTATCCTGTCAGCTATTCTGGATCAGTTAAGGATCATAAATAGTGCTGTGGAGCACGAGCAGGTCCCGGAGTGCTTTGCAATGTGTTCAGTTTACATTTCGGCTGAGTTGTCTCACTGTGATCCCGGACTCGTTCTTCTTTTTCCAATTATGCTACAGCACTTTGGGAAACCATATGATGTCCCTTGGATTAAATATTATCCTATTTGGTGGCAGACAGCAGCTCATATTGCAAAAGGAGAAAGCTGTGGCCAGCGGAGGGGATGACATTAGGAGTTTTCACTCCCGCTTTTCTCAGGAAAGGAGAACTCCATGGGATGTAAATATTGCTGTTTCACTGAGCACTGGGGGAAGATGTCTAATCCATGGACTTCCTAACAACTAAAGACCACGGAAAAAGTGGCAAAACGTGGCAGCTTGGGGTGATCCTGTGCGGGGCCAGAAGTTGGACTTTGCTGATCCTTGTGGGTACCTTCCAACTCAGGATATTCCACGATTCCTTTTTGTTTGAATGTACGTCGAACAATGCCAATAACATCAGATCTTTCATGCCCCTGGTATTTCTCATTTTCTAGCTAGAAAGTGGCATTTCCTTCAATATGAGTGAAAAGGGGACAGATTAATAAATACAGACTGAGGACTTGATGATCTTTGAGGTCCTTTCCAACCTTAAGGTTCTGTGATTCGCCCAGGATACAGCTCAAGCCCGGCTGTGAGGGAATCACCATCCTCTTTCCATGAGGTGGTTTGGGTCTGGATACGACATCTTCAGGAAAGCAGAGGCACAGAGACTCAGAATCCTGCCAGAAACTCAGAATGCTGTCTTTGCAGCTGGTAAAGGCTGACAGTTAAAACTCTGCTGAAGAGCAACTCTGCATTTCAGCCCATCTGATAACGTTTGTTAGCCCAGCAAAAACTGTTTCCTGCCTCGTGTAAGCACCTTCTGTCCCCTTCTCACCGGTGACCCAGACCAGCAACTCCACACAGAATCTGAAACTTCTCACGCTCCATGCCAGTCTCCTCATGACATCAACCAGCAAAAGCTGTCCCTGGCACCACCAAAAGCAGAGGTGAAGGGGTACAACACCGTTTCCGTGGCTGTTAACCCCGGAGAGGTGCCAGGGCTCCCCGTGGCAGAGCAGAGGAACACGAGACTGCCCCCATGTGCCACCACATCCCCGCTGAGCAAGGCACTGTTTCCACACTGTATCCCCAAACTGCTCATTGCAGGCCTGGAGACCATTTCCTGGGATGATTTTTGATCACCCAGCAAGCAAGACAGGCTCCCTGCAGCCAAAAGTGAGGGGGAAAGGTGCAGCTGGAGACCAATTTGCCGTAGCGCAACTGCCAGAAATAGCGGAGAAAAATGGAAATATCCTCCAAGAATCCCCAGCTTTTCAATAAATAAGGAAAGCTGCTGTCGAGATGTAAAATAGGCAGGTGTTATTCGTAGGAAAGCAAATTGTGGTGGGGTGCAATAGAGCCAGAGGAACAGTTATCCACAGCCTCTCACTCTCATTTCTTTGTGGAAATCGCAGTGCTGGCTGGAAAACACGAAAGCCACGACCGTTTCCAGCAGCGTTAGAAACACAACCAACACATCAACCATTTGTCAGAATGACAAAACTAGCAGGAAAAGAGAAGGGGAAATATGTCCTTTTCAAGCACCTCCACAGGGGATTCACAGAAATTGGGTGATAAAAATTAAGCAAATGGCCGGAATCCTCCGACACAACTCACTTCATTTGTGATTTTACACCTCTGGATTGCTGGGGATTTCCTGAGCCAACAATTTCTGCTCAAAGAGAGAAGTGCCCACTGCAGAGGACTCAAGAAGGTCTTGTAACAGGCTCTCTCAAGTAGAAACAGGCAGATTTAGAGCCAACACCTCCCAGCTAAGGGAGGTATTTTAGCAATTTTAATACCAAGAAAGCAACTGCAAAGCACCCAGCACTGTCGAAATATCAACTTTTAATTGCAGTGTGGCAATTCCCTATAACCTGTGCCCTTCTCCTGCAAGGGGCTCACAGGGGACAGGGCTGGCCAGGCTTCCCCTGGCCACTGCTGAGGAAGGAGATGGATGGCCAGCCCCAGGGCAGCATGATTGATTTCCCTCGTTATCCAGAGCAGGAAAGCAGGATGGAAGGGTGGCAGCATCCCTGGGTGTGGGGTTTGTCTTGTTCCAGCTCAAGGTGAGCAATATGTGACAGCAGGCAGGAGGAGGTGTCACATTTTTGACAAGGGTTACGTGTTGCACCACAGCTGGGGAGCCAGGGAGGATGAGCCCTTCCTTACAGAACAAATTATTTTTTATTGTTGTCCCTCCTCCAGTGAGCTCTCCCCTTTCCACATATAAAGCACAGGTGGAATTAAGGCTCAAAGAGCTGATGCTGCCCAGGTGTGATAGAGGAAAAGGACTTCTTGATGATGAAACCTCCAACCAGCCTGAGTTAATGCTTGCACAGCCTGACCCAAATGACAAAGTTCCCAGAACAGTTTCTTTCTAACTCACAAAGCTCAGTTTAGCTCTTGAGATCGATCCTTAGTTTTCATTTCCATATTGTTATCACTCCCAACTCAATGCCCATAATGTTGACATCAAATCTTGCGGTGAGGCTGCAGAGGGGATGAGTAAGAAATCACTAAAATCTTGGCCACTTCCCATGGAAAATTCTCCTGCAATCTCAGTTTTAAAGGCAGGTTAACAATGGTCTGGGGCTTGGTGGTTTAAGGGGAGGTTTTTTTAGAACTCGAACAAAGGCACCAACCATGACACTGTGACACCCACAGTGTGATGAATGTGTGAAGCAATCACTGCCACTGGCCATAACAGAAATGAAATATGAGAAGTGGTAAATCAGGGTGGGAAGGAGGAGAGAGAGCACTGGAGGGGTACCAGAGGCACCATAGTGGGGGAGCCCCTGTCTCAGTGAGCATTAATGGATGCAGAGAGGGAAAGACTGGCTGGATTTTTCATTGCTCCCTCGAAACCAGCTGCATCCCTCACTCCAAAGGAAAATAAACAAGATCTCATCTAAACACATTACTCCAACACCCTGAGCTGCTGCCGAGCCCTCTGCTGACATCCCAGGATCTGGGGGTAGTTGGTTCTCAGGAAAAACTCCGCACTGGCGATTTTTTGTCCTAGCTCAGCCCCTTGCTCCGAGGTGGGAAGAGGGCATCTGCCTGTGTGCATAATTGGGCACGTAAATAGGTCAGCAGCGGCTCGTGGGGCTGCTGCAGACACAGATGCATTTTTCTTGCATCTTTAGGCAAGCTGGAAAATGTCACTTCCTCGCTCAGCGATCACTAAACATTTTGCTGCCCTCAGTGCCCACCTGCTCCGTGTCTGCAGTTCTGGCAATAAGCTGGAAGACTAAGAACAGGTTTCTGTTTTTTCATACATTTTGTTTGATTTTGGTTTCTTTTTTTTTTTAAGGCACACAGAGTGATTTAGAGCCCAAAACTGGGGCAAATGCCCCGACCCGCTTCTTGTCCCTGTTCTCACCTGGGCCTCTGCAGCATCCTTCACCTCCCTTTTTATTTTAACTGTGTAAGGGAAACCCCCTAAACCAGCAAGTTTTCATGTGAAGCTGAAGCCCAAGCAAAGCCCAGGGAGCAGAGAAATGCCTGCAGAGGGGTGAGAAGCTGTTGCACATCCCAAGGGTAAAGTCCTGACCAAGGAGATGGAGGGAGCTGCCTGTATATATCTGCATGTAGAAGGAGTTGCATACATACCAGAGGGGCTACTTGCCCTTAGTCCTGGCTCCTCCATCCTTGGGGAGGAACACCTGGAATAGGAGCTAAGCTCACAGACAGGTGTTTGATGCTGAATCCTGTGCTAGTTAAAACAAGAGGATTTGGGGAGCAGGCTCACAGCAGTGTTTGAAACAAGCACGGACATGGCAAATCCTCCCTGGCTGGTGTGTGGAGGTGAGGGGAGAAAGATGAAATGGATGAGTCCAACAGAAGGAGAGGAGCAGGGACACTGAACAAAGCTGAAGCTCTCCAGGAAGGTAGAAGGCAGCTGAAGATGCTTCAAAAAGGACTGTGCTTTCTATCTCCTAGCAACAGAAGCCAGCAAAAAAAACAAAACCAAGGGAGATGGTCAGAAGATAGTCTTGGTAGAGGAAATGGGGGTTTTGCCAAGTCTCACCCTGATGAACCCTCATCCCTCCCCTCTTACGGACACCACACCAGTACCCTCATCCCAGCCAGGTTATTTTTGCCCCCAGTGGCCGGGGTAAGAGGTTTGGGCATTTTCAGCCCCGCTCACAGCACCTCTTGTTCACTCTCCCCAGCTTAACTTGAGGCAATAGGGCCACAATAGCTGTGCGAGGGCAACCAAACATCTTGGCAGCTAAAAGGGGGACCCCAAAATTACACGTAGGATGATGCTCAGCTGAGAGCGAGCTCTCTGGGGTCTTCTGCTGCTCAGTATTTCAGGCTCCATCTGCTTCCCTGCAAGTGTATCCAAATGCAAACAGGGCAATATTTACAGACCCCAAAGCATCTGGCACCAGTATGCTTTAACCCATTAGGAAACGGCTGGAGGACACCACACTCAGAGCTTTTAAAGACATTTGGAGAGGGAAAAAAACCCTGTGTCCACAGGAAAATCCCCCCTGCCCATCCTTATATCAATTACAGAAGAGGCATTAAAAGGTTTTAGTAATGATTTCTTGTCAATAACCTGGATCTTCAAGTCCCAGCTTTCTTATTCAAACTCTCCTGGGAGCAAGACATCCCAGCAAAAAGGGACACACCACAGACACATCACAGCAAAGGCAGAGGAAAGATAATAGAAAGGAGATATTGGGCAGAGAAAAAAAGATCAGAGACAGCAATCTGTAGGAACAGAGACAGATCACGAGTTTAAAGGAAGGTGATTCTTCACTCTACGCCTATACAAATGATTTTCTTCCCTCTGCAGCTCCCTCCTCCCCTCTCCCCTGATGATTTGAAGGCTTTGGGAGCTGCAGTAAGTGTGACTGTTTTTCCGTGCGACTCAGCCAAAGATTTAAGTACGCAGGAGGAAAGCACTCTCCTTTTCCATCAGCGTTCAATAAAGAGAGAGGGGGGAAAAAAAGAAACAAATAAAAAAAAGAAGAAAAATCAGGAAGGAGTCCAAGCTGCGAATCGTTAAAAGAAAACACAACTAGGAACATAAAAACCAAAGAGACAGAGTGGAAAAATACATTCAGGCGATCCTTCCTCCCTCCAACACTTCTCAGGTTTTAACACAGAGATTAATCTGCAATGCTGCTGAGCCAGAGCTGGGCAAACTGGCCCAGGAGGAGCATTCTCCTCCAGATCTTCTGATAATTCCCAGGAGACAGCTATGGGAGGACGTTGGCCTCGGGTTTGCTCAGCCCTTGGGTGATAAAGAGGGGGAGCGCAGGGCCGGTGCCGGTTATGATAAGGCTGCTCTATGAATGCTGATTATCAGCCTGACCCCAGCTTGCTAACCCAGATCTCTGGGTCCAAAACCCTTTTCCTGACCTCAGCTTGCTAACCCAGATCTCTGGGTCCAAAACCCTTTTCCTGACCCCAGCTTGCTAACCCACTAAAACCCTTTTCCTGACCCCAGCTTGCTAACCCACCAAAACCCTTTTCCTGACCCCAGCTTGCTAACCCAGATCTCTGGGTCCAAAACCCTTTTCCTGACCCCACGAAACCCTCGTATGAGGCTGGGGCTGTTTGAGGCAGGTGCTTGTGTTATGGGGGTTTTGTGACACATCCCACTTGCTGGCCTGGTTTCCTGAGGAGACAGGGAACACACGGTCACAACAACCATCTCCCCTTCCCTTCACTAATCGGTTCTGAACCTGTCAGTCCATTTTAACTCCATCCAAAATAAAAAAAAAAAACAGGAAAGATTCACAGTGATGCCCACTGGGCACCACAAGTGTCATCCTCTCTAGTGAAAGCAGGAAGGGGAAACATTTTACTGATTCAGAGGAATTCCTGCCAGGATAAATCATACAGGAACTCCACACAGAGCCCAAGAACCAGCAAAAAGCAGGTTTTTGAGTCTTGCAGATCATGGGATGGCTTGTTTTCATTACATCAGGAAAATGCAATGCGGTGGAACAGAAGAAGCTGTTATTGATGCAATCAGAACTCACCCTCAGACACGTGACATTGCAGGAATGCATTTGTTCTGTCCTTGCCATGCTCCAATGGCATTCCCAGCTCACAGAAACAGGAATATTGCAGGATGAGGGCTTGGCTGATTATTTCCTCTTCTTTCCAAGACCTTCATCTTTCTTTGCCACCAAACACTGCCTGGAGCCCGTCCAGAACTTTCCAGGAGCACAGCGTCTTGAGTGTGCATGCCTTGCAGCTTTTCCATTCTTCTTGATGTTATAAAACTGTCTTGTAAAAGCAAAATTAAAGGCTTGAGTGCTGGCCACAAAGCCCTTCCCATGGCCATGTTTTCTGTTGTGTGCAACTCCAAGACAGAAGGAGGGGGGCAGAAGTGGGGGGAGAGAGCTTTATGCATTAAACTTCTTTATAAATCTATTGAAGGTATTTCATCACTTCCCGACATTCCTCTACAAAACCCATTCAGCTACGTTTACAAATTATAAAATTAGCTTTATGTGCAGGGTGCAGGCTAATGGCACAGCTAAATCTAGGGAGCAGGAAGATTAGATGCCTCTCCCTTGTCCGCGGTGGGATTTATTTTGCAGCATCCCTTCCTGGAGTAGAAGAATTTCCCTCCCAAGCCAAAGCTTTCAAAGGTCAAAAGAGATTTGACCACTAAGTGGAAAGTTTTGGAGCAGCCACGTCTGTGGGGAGCAAACAGATCTGGATGGCTCAGGGCAACATTTGTGCTCCACAAAGACAAAACGTGCCTAGAAAATGAGGGAATGCAGAACTGTAATCCCGTGCAAGACAGCTCAAGCATATGGGATGGATGGAGAGGGGCGCAATACTGAGAATATTCAGGGAAAAGGGACAATTTTCATTAATCTCAGTGTTTCAAACAGGTGCAAGCCTGGCTGCTGGGTTACGTGTACTTGGTACCCTGCCACACTGTTCAGGGAAACCTTGGACAGTACCAACCTACTTCCCAGTGGTCTCCCATTCCTTGGCCACAGCCCAGGGCACTACCCAGCACAGGTCTCTGAAGAGTGCTAAAAAACCCATTACAGAGACAGGACCGGCATCAGCGTGACCTCAGCACAGCACAGCCGCCAGGAAGGGAGGGGTGAGACACTTCAGCCTCTCCTGCCCAGCTCACATTCCCTCTCCAGCCCCTCTCCAGACTCCCCAGGGTGCAGAAAGAAGCTTGATGTTGCTTACCTGGTTCACAGGGTGCTGCCAGCTTCCCCTGGGCAGCCCAGGCCTGCGAGGAGGGATCCTATGGCAGAGCAAGGTCACCTCCTGATGCTTTTGGCCACTTGCTAATCCTCACAGTGCCAGGGATCAACACTGCAAGGCAGGAGGGAACACATTTCACCAGTTCCCTGATGCTGGAGGAGGAAACAAAAGCTAATCAGCCTCAAGCACAGGGGGCACGAAGGGAACAAGCAACTTCGAGCTTTACTTCTCTGCTCCCTTTTAAAAAAATAATTTCCCTCTGTAGAGTATTAATCACCACAAGTCAGCCTTAGGAAGAGTTATCCATGGAGCTACACAGGGACTGCAAGGACACCGTGTTAGAGCAAGATTATTTACTTTTATAACCTTTACAGAAACAAGAGATAAGTACGTTACAACAACTTGCTCACACACAGCAGCAGCGAGCGCCTGATTCATTCCTGCACCCTCCCGTTTGAAATGCTGCTCTGGATGCAGGGAGAGCTTCACAAAACGGCACTGAACCGTGCTGGGATGGCTTTGGAAGTGGGTTTTGCCTTTCAGGGGCAGTGACACTCCAGGGCTCAGGACCAGATGCCACCCAGGGCTGCTCATGACACTGCGTGGTGGCATAGGGCAAAGTGGCTGGTGCAGCAGCACCCTCAGAGCCTCCCATGACTCCTGTTGGGTTTTCCTCTCCAGCAGGCGCTGGCCACCAGCAGGAAGCCTCCTAAGCTGCATCAGACACGAGTTTTCCAATGGCTCACATCATGGGGAGCCTGCAAGAAACTGAGAGCCTTCGCCTAACAACCTGACCTGCAGCTCAAAGGGGTGCTCATTCCTTCGGCCAGCAAGTGAACAACATCTCTGCACTGCTTTCTTCCTCTTCTCTCTGCCCTCTGACAAAGAGCTGAAGTTTTGCAGGTGGTATTTATTTCTCTGGCCCCTGGGTTTGTGGCCATGCCCAGAAGCCAAGCACCCAGGGGCAGCTATTGAATTGTGAGGAAGCATTGCAATTTTCCAGAAAATTCACCTCCCCCCTCTGCCAGTCTGGGATTGCTTTAAAAAAAAAAAATCAAATGAGGATGAGCCAAACCTCAAAGTGAAAATGTTCTACATCCCTCATTTCCATTTGCCCCTGAACTTGTGTCTTGCACCCTCTGGAGCCATCTCCCATTTCCACAGAGCTTTGTGGGTGACATCATGATCCACAGACACAGAAAGGAGTCTTTGTTTATGAGATAAGAGCCACAAAATGCAAATAAAAAGCCCCAAATAGCTCAAATTCAAACAGGGTCCATATCTACCCTTTCAAAGGCATCCAGGCTGCAAAACACCACAAGCAATGGCTTTGTTTGGAACATTAAATGTGATACTAAAAACATCTCCCATGCGAAAACAACATGCATACGAGTTTGTTTACGCTAGAACTTTAATCTCTAAAATAACAGGTCTTCAGAGATTGTTTTAGGCTGAAAAATTAACACCGAGTAATGATTCAAGGTGTATTGGGCTGGCATGGCCAGGTTTTGGTAGCCCAGGGGGCTACGGGAGTGGCTTCTGTGAAGCTGCCAGAAGCTTCTCCTGGGGCCCAGGAGCTGGTGCAGCCCATGGGGAGGCAGAGTGTCCCCTGCAGCCCATGGAAGTCCATGGTGGAGCAGGGATCCACCTGCAGTCTGTGAAGGACCTTGCTCTGGAGCAGGGGGATGCCTGAAGGAGGCCGTGGTGCCAAGGGAAGTCCGAGCTGGTGATGCCATGATAATATTTTTTGCTTTTTCTTTTATATACCTTTTCTGTATTCTCAGTACTCTTAGCATACATACTTGTAATTCCTTAAATCTAATAATTTAACATAATCCTAGTATTCTGTTAAGCCAAAAAACCAAACATCCTGAAGGCCTCGCAGTTAAAAGCCGGAAAACCATACGCTATCTTAAAAAACCAAAATCCCTGCTAAAACACATCCTACAGTTAAGTCTAAACCAATCCAGAGAAAAATACCTCAAAAGGAAAAAATATCACACTATTCATCTGAGCTTCTCATTAGAGCATCTTTGTTAAATATACTAATTTGTAAAATCTATAAAATTGTACACACAATCTATCGTGTGTGTACATTTCAGAGCATTCCTCCTTGGCAAAGTTTTGCACCATAAAAATTCTTATTAAATACCGAAGTAAAAACCCTTTATCCCTTAACTGTGTCTAACTCTTAATTTTAAAACCACAAAAAAAAGCATCACTGGAGCCCAAGGGAGAGAGGAGCCCACGGCAGTGAAGAACTGCAGCCTGTGGGAAGGACTCACTTTGGAATATTTCATGGAGGAAGGTCTCCCGTGGGAGGGACCCCGCCTGGAGCAGGGGAAGAATGAGGAGGAAGAAGTGGCAGAGACAATGGATGATAGACTGACATCCCCTGCACTGTTGGGCAGGAGTGGGGAGAAAATTCAGGAGTGAAACTAAGCCTGAGTAGAAGAGAAGGGTGGGGCGAAGGTGTTTTTAAGATTTGGGTTTATTTCTCATTACCAATTTGATTGACAATAAATGAAATTCATTTCCCTAAGTTGAGACCTTTTTGCCCACGACAGTAACTCCTGAGTGATCTTTCCCTGTCCTGATCTCGAGCCTTTCATTAAATTTTCTCTCCCCTGTCCAGCTGAGGAGGGGAGTGAAGGAGCAGCTTTGTTGGGCACATGGCATCCAGCCAGGGTCATCCCACCACACAAGGTCTGAAGAGCCTGGGAATGATTCCCTAAAGCAGCAGGGAACTGTTGCAGAGAGTGCAGCCCTGATTTAATTAAAGCCTTAAACATACTCCAAGCCACACGATCCATCCACCCATCAATATGATGAAAAGACTGCAACTCACCCAGCTACCTCATGAATCTCCTGGTTGGGAAAGCGAGGTAAAATGAAGTCCTCTCTCACTTCATTCTTCCAATTCCACACAAGNATGGTGGAGCAGGGATCCACCTGCAGTCTGTGAAGGACCTTGCTCTGGAGCAGGGGGATGCCTGAAGGAGGCCGTGGTGCCAAGGGAAGTCCGAGCTGGTGATGCCATGATAATATTTTTTGCTTTTTCTTTTATATACCTTTTCTGTATTCTCAGTACTCTTAGCATACATACTTGTAATTCCTTAAATCTAATAATTTAACATAATCCTAGTATTCTGTTAAGCCAAAAAACCAAACATCCTGAAGGCCTCGCAGTTAAAAGCCGGAAAACCATACGCTATCTTAAAAAACCAAAATCCCTGCTAAAACACATCCTACAGTTAAGTCTAAACCAATCCAGAGAAAAATACCTCAAAAGGAAAAAATATCACACTATTCATCTGAGCTTCTCATTAGAGCATCTTTGTTAAATATACTAATTTGTAAAATCTATAAAATTGTACACACAATCTATCGTGTGTGTACATTTCAGAGCATTCCTCCTTGGCAAAGTTTTGCACCATAAAAATTCTTATTAAATACCGAAGTAAAAACCCTTTATCCCTTAACTGTGTCTAACTCTTAATTTTAAAACCACAAAAAAAAGCATCACTGGAGCCCAAGGGAGAGAGGAGCCCACAGCAGTGAAGAACTGCAGCCTGTGGGAACGACTCACTTTGGAATATTTCATGGAGGAAGGTCTCCCGTGGGAGGGACCCCGCCTGGAGCAGGGGAAGAATGAGGAGGAAGAAGTGGCAGAGACAATGGATGATAGACTGACATCCCCTGCACTGTTGGGCAGGAGTGGGGAGAAAATTCAGGAGTGAAACTAAGCCTGAGTAGAAGAGAAGGGTGGGGCGAAGGTGTTTTTAAGATTTGGGTTTATTTCTCATTACCAATTTGATTGACAATAAATGAAATTCATTTCCCTAAGTTGAGACCTTTTTGCCCACGACAGTAACTCCTGAGTGATCTTTCCCTGTCCTGATCTCGAGCCTTTCATTAAATTTTCTCTCCCCTGTCCAGCTGAGGAGGGGAGTGAAGGAGCAGCTTTGTTGGGCACATGGCATCCAGCCAGGGTCATCCCACCACACAAGGTCTGAAGAGCCTGGGAATGATTCCCTAAAGCAGCAGGGAACTGTTGCAGAGAGTGCAGCCCTGATTTAATTAAAGCCTTAAACATACTCCAAGCCACACGATCCATCCACCCATCAATATGATGAAAAGACTGCAACTCACCCAGCTACCTCATGAATCTCCTGGTTGGGAAAGCGAGGTAAAATGAAGTCCTCTCTCACTTCATTCTTCCAATTCCACACAAGCCTGAGCCGTCTTGCTGCTCCTGGGACACGCTAACAGGAGCTATTCCTGTGCAGTGAGCAGGGAGGGGGCTCCAAGAAGGAGCACAGCAAAATCCAGGTTGCTGCGACCCCATCCTGCAGCTCAGGCCACGAGTCACTGCCCCTGCAGATGCTCTTCCTCCAGCAGCATCCAGTTTTTTGCTGTCTCTTGCCATGCCCAAAAGGATTCAAGATACCTCCAGGCTCTGCTATGCTACAGGAGTTGTTTTAGGCACAGGAGAACAAGCTGGGGACTGCTCAGATGTGACTTTCCTTCCTGTTTCTCCTGGATTGCACGGGTGGTTTATTCTCCGTTTTCAGAGCAGAGAAAATCCAAGTCACGCTTCACGGGCACATCCTGCATCCCTGAGGATGGACACAGTTCCCAGCAACCATGCAGAGACCTGAGAGCAGAGGGATGGAGGCCTGAGATGGGAGGAATCTCCCAGCTGGACCTCACCCATGGCTCTGCAGGTACATCCCTGGCTCAGGGGAGACGGCCTGACCCACCTGGAAGGGGAGAAGCCAAAAGGATTTAAGTCCACGCTCATGGTTAGGCATGCAAGGAACGTTTCCCCACAGCAGACCAAATGAAAAAAGCAAATATTTGCCAGAATGAAAGTGTCAAATGCTTGGCAGCTCTCCCTCTGCTTTGTTTCTTTTGTTCATGGGGGCTCCAACCAGTTAATAACCATATGATCCATGGATTTACTTCCTCTTGGTCGGGGAGGTGGGATCATCCTGAGCCAGCTCAAGACAAACATGCTTATTTCTTCCTAAACAAANCTGAAGAGCATTTTTTTAAAGTTAGCAGTAGTTTCGTTTTGGCTTCAAACTTCACTTCAAAAAGCAGAAGTCAAAGCATCTAATTTCAAAAATGCGCCAAAAAAGTGGTTTGATTTTTTCAAATTGCTGCTTTCTGTTATCATTTTTTTGTTGAGTTAAACACAAATAATTTCAGCTGACCTGAAATGCTATTTTTCAACAAATGTATGCTTTAAAAGGAAAAAAAAAAAAAAGAGAAAGAAGGAAAGAAAGAAAATCTCATTCTTTAGCCTGTGTGTGTGCTACACCACTGATTTTTACTTGTTGGTTTTCTGCTAGAGATAATCGCACCGACAAAATAGCTGAATAAATTATTCTTCTCACAGGTGCACCAAAAGGGCTGACAGAAAGAACAAGAAAATTAGACGGTGTATCTGAAAATAAAAATATATATAAAGTGTGGATAGATGGGAACCACTGGAAGCATTTATAGAAACTGAGCACTGACGTCAGCACTTGGATGCTTGTGTCACTAAAGCCTTCTTTGCATTTAGGTTTCCCACCTCATGGCATTGCGCCTGTGCTCCCCGTGATCCAAAAAATACGAACTAAGGAGCCTCATTTTATCTGGGAGAGCTTGGAGTGACCTCAAGAACAAGGGATCCTCGCTTGGAGCTGGTGTTTGAGTTCCCTCCTTGCCGAGAGCAGCGTTGGTCCCCTGGGTAACCCGGCTTCAAGGCCTGGGGGGCGGCTGCTCCATCTCCTCATTAAATAATTCTGACTCATGAACACATCAGAAAACTTGCGTCGTGCCCTCTGACAGTTTACCTCCAGAAAGGCAAAGTTTGTCCAAGAAATCCTTTTGTGCAAATCATTCACGCAGCATTAGTCATGTTTGTCCCTTCCTCGCCGAGACAGCTCCAGGAATTTGTGTTATTTTCATTGCCTTCCCCTGCACCCTCATCCATCCCGACCGAGCGGGCTTGCAGCTTTATCTCATCTTCCTGCAGCGCTGGATCAAGACAGAGCTGCTGCTTCTGGCCAAGAAGAATGGCCCTAAATGCAATTTTCATCCTTTATTTTATTTTATAGACAACCTAAATGTCCCTGATGCCCCGGTCCAGGCTGGCTTTTGGCCTTCAGAGGGGTCTGACCAATAAGGAATAACAGGCATAAGGACATAACTGGAAGGTCAAACATTACTGATATTATCTGTATATATATATTTATATTATATGTGTATATATATATTTATATACACACATCTCCATTGCTTTTATTTATATAGCTCTGACTATGTCTCTTTCCCTCCCGATGTTTTTTTAACCAACCAAACTACAGACACCCCACATGCCTACATTGAAAAAGATTATAAAAGTGCTCCTAAAAGTAATCCTAAAGTTGCTCAACCTTGCACATTTCTGGGCCCATGAGCATACATCTTTTTGGGTCACATCCTAGAGTGAAAAACCAGTTTTTCAGGAATTTTTCCAGGCAAGAGAGAAATGCCCTAAACATCTGATATTTCCATGTCTTCCTTCAAACCCCAGCATATTTCTGGCAGATCTGTACATTTGTATCCGACTACTTAGCAGGGAAAAGCTCTTTCTGAGCCATCTCCACCATATATTTTCTTCTGACATAAATATGAATTGAGGTTATGGCCCAGTATGATCTTCCCAGGAAAAAGTGGAGATTACATCAATGTGACCCATTAAAGCAATCTTAAATACCCACTGATGGTTCATTACTGCAAGTTACTTTCCTTCCTGATGTAGAATTTATTCAATATATTGGAGGGGAAAAAAGGTCTCCAGGAAGGCATTGCCTGTGCACCGCATTAATAAAAAGGGACAGCGCAAGGGATGGGCTTGGCAAGTTGGAAGAGGAGTTTCCCTTTACACAACCCCACTGGATGAATCAAAATCCTCCTCCTGTAGGGCACGGAGGCCAAAACGAAAACTTTAATTAGGTTGTAGCCAGGTGAGGGTCATGCTCCTCTCCCAGGAAAACAAAAGGCACAGGATGAGAGGAAATGGTTTCAAGGTGCACCAGGGGAGGTTTAGAGTGGATATTAGAAAAAATTTCTTCACTGAAAGGGTGGTCAGGCATTGGCACAGGCTCCCCATGGAAGTGTTGGAATCACCATCCTTGGAAGTGTTTAAAAACTGTGTAGATGTGGCGCTTGGGGACACAGTTTAGTGGTGGCCTTGGCAGTGCTGGGCTAATGGTTGGACTCGATGATCTTAGAAATCTTTTCCAAACCCAAGGATTCTGTGATTCTAAGAAAGAGCACATTGAGCTGCCAGTTGGGCTTAGGTGCAGAAAAGGGGGTGAGGGGCTCCCCAAATCATCACCACTCGCCCCCTTCCCATGCCCTGTGAAGAAAGTGGTGACAGGAGGCAGCTGTGAACCTCTTCCACCCAGGGAACACAGGACTTCACAAAATCCCCTCTTCTTCTGTTTTACTCTTTGCCTCTGAGCTGGATCTGAATTTATAAACATTTTGCTGTGAGTCAGAGCTAGAGGACTGGTTGTTTTCTTTGCATCTATAGGATTCAATTAAAAAAATATTTTTGAAGAAGGAGGAGTTTGTGCTATGGAAGAAAAAACCTCTCCAACCCAAGGCTGAGAGAATCATAAGATTATAGAATCACAGAACCTTTCAGGTTGGAAAAGGCCTCCAAGGTCATTGACTCCAGCCTTTGATTGATCACCACCTTGTCAACCAGATCAGAGCACTGAGTGCCACACCCAGTTGTATCTTGAACAATTCCAGGGGTGGCAACTCCACCACCTCCCTGTGCAGCTTTTTCCAGTGCCTGACAACCCTTTCTGTGAAGAAATTCTTCCTGATGTCCAACCTGAACCTGCCCTGGTGCAGCTTGAGGCTGTTTCCTCTTGTCCAGTCCAGAGAACACTTTCTGGCTTTTCCCTCTTGCAGACACCCAAACCTGTCCCACAGGGCCAGGAGCCTCCTGGGGGTACCTCTCTCCTGAATCCTTGAGAGGAGCTCGGGCAGTTTGTGGGCTGCAGCTGCAAGGAGACATGTGGCACATCTTTCGTTCTGGTCATTCGTAAAACATAAAATATTAACACCAGAGAATACAGAGGTCTCTTTAAACAGATGGATTCGGGTCCTTTGCCACATGGAACATGACAGGGAAAAGGTTCTCGGCACCAGGCAGAGGGTTTTGTGCCAAGGAGAGAGGACTGCCTTTCTCTCTCCTCACACCTTGGGCTCCTGCTCGCAGTGCCTGCCCCCAGCTCCACAGGCTCCCAGAACATGTGGGGTTGGAAGGGCCTTGGGATGTCTTCTCCTCCTGCTGGCCCAAAGCAGGTGGCCCTCATATCCCTAAAAAAGCCACTCCCTGCTGTCACACTCCTTATCCCCACCATCAGCCACTGTGAAACCGGAGACACCTGCCTGGGGGAAAGAGTGTGGGGCGTAAACATCAAATTGAAGCCTACCTTTCTATCCCCCAAAAAGTTTCCAGTTGCATCCGCTTCTTTATTTGCTCCAATTTTGTGTCGTCTTCGTGCACCTAATTAATGAGTCAATTCATTAATATTTGCACAGCAGAATTCTCTTCCCATCTATAAAGCGGCCCTGCCAAATTTTTGCCTTAATTTTAAACAATACCTTTTGTTTAAAGCTTTCTGCAGAGAAAACAGCAAAGACTTCTGTCTGTTCACAAGACAATTATTCAGAATGTTATCAGCAAATCTTCGTCTCCGAGGAGGATTTCTCCCAACACAGTACACCCACCTATAGATGCACTCAGGACTACAATCAATACATGTTAATTAAGCCGTAGCCCACTCCAATTAAAATTATAGGATCTGAAGGACAGACATTTGTTTTTGTCAGTAAATTAATTTAAGCATTCATTAACTTTAATTTTTAAATTATATATCACTTTAATGATAAATAATTCCTCTCATTACAGAGCAAACATATGGAAGGGAAAGATAAGATGGGAGAGACTTGGACCTAGGGAGGAATTTGTTCTCCGGCGCTTCCTTCTCCTTCGGCACATCAGCAACCCCATTTATGTCAGCAAACTGGGCTCCTTTGAAAATTTGGCTGGCAAGTGCAGTGCTGAAATAAGAACAGAGATTCTTTGAGTGTCTCACCTCCTTCTCTGCTGGGAACATGAAAGCTCGGCTGTGAAATCTCAGGGTTTTAGAATAGCTGAAACTTCGTACGGGCTACCAAAATAAACACTTTTCTACGGAAATCAAAACATTACCATGTTAACAGGTTTTTTAATTTATGTAGAAAAGGGCAGGTTGTTTTACAGCTTAACCCTTCCTGCACATATCCCAGGCAGAGAGGGGTGATTTATAACGTGATGTTTGTGCAGTGTCCTGCACTCCGAGTTAAACCTCCCCTGACTTGCTGTGGCAGCTAATTAAATATGGAGCAGGCCAGCAATATTTGGGGCTTTCTTTTCCCAGCAGACGCTGCGTGGCACATGATCTGGGCTGCTCCACACAAGGGTTTTAACTTCCCAAGGGACTGTCCTGGAGCTCACCCATCAGTGCCCATCACACCCTCACCGTGAATTTTCCCTGCTCTGCCGTAGTGCAAAACAAAGCAAACATCCCAAAGTCTTTTCCTGCTACATCCCAAAGTCTTTTCCTGCTGTACGAAGCAGAACCCAGGAGTGTCTGACATTCCAAAGTGCTCTGAGATCACAAGCTCTTCACCCCGCCAAGCACAGCCTCGCAGCGCTTCCCGGAGCCGGGGTGCTGTATAAATAGCAGCACTGCATTCCGAGCCTCCTCCACACAGACCCTGCCTGGGACCTGTCGAATGACAGAAATCAAAATAGATTAACTGAATAAATTATTCACCCCAGAGTGCCTTTACTCCTCAAGCGTTGTGCTGGACTGGGAAGGACTAATCAGCTTTGCAGCTGATGGCGGCAAACAAATAGCAAAACGAAATTATTCGGGAGATAGACTGACGAAAAAAGGAACAAGAAAAGCACCAGGTCTCAACCTCTTGGGAGCTTTAGACCTACAGTGCAATTACAGACTCTTCTGACCATATTTCTTCCTTTGAAACAACCGCTTATTCCTCTTCCCAGACTGATTTTGCTGTTGTCATCACAAGCCATCCTTGCTGGGTTCTTAGGACACCACATCTGCTACAAACTCCTAGGAGACAGGGAGAGTCCCTGTTTGAGCCCCACTGCACAAGCACTGTTCATAGACACCTCTCTCCTGCCTTTTATCCAAGAGCCAAAACAGGAGAGAGTCAGTGGCCCAGCCAGGAGTTGCAGAGATAACCCAGGACTCCTAACAGCCAGACAAGTAACAACTGCTTGTACCCACGTTAAGCAGAGCGGAGCATCCCAGCCTTCTCAGAGCCAAACTTCACTTTTTCCTGCTCCTCCGACTCTTGACACATCTCCTGTCTCGCACTGTGTCACCCCCTCCACCCCACAATGCCAAAATTAACTGTATTCCCTTCTCAAGATCCACACCCTTCCCTCCCCCACGGAGAACCATGCCTAGCAGGGTGCCTTTGCTGAAGGCAAAGGGATTCCTCCTGCAAGAAGCCCTGCTGCCTAAATTTCCACCTGTCTGTATAAAAGCGAGCAGGGGATAACCCAGTGCTTTGAGCAGGCTGAGAGTTGGACCTGCAACTTGGAAAAGTTCTTTAGGAGGAACACGCTGGACCTATGCAATGCAGAAGGTTCCATCAAGAGGGAAACGGGGCAGTGAAAGAGAAAGTATGCAAAATATTACTTTATTAGTAATCTGTTTACTTAACTACTGCAGAGATTTAAAAAAAAAAAAAAGCTTTCTCCCCATTTATCCATTAACTCCTCTTCCATCCAGCTGCGCTGCTGAATTCCCATATTTATGACATCAGTGCATGTTGCTATAGAGATAATTAATTAATGCAACATAATCAAGTCAGCAATTTTACTACTTTACAGCTTAACGCAGGACTGGAAATAGAGTGGGGAGAACACCAAAGCTTAGTTCTGAAAAGCAGGGTTTTTAATGGTCCTTTAAGCACTGAGAGTTGGGTCTGAAAGTCATTTCCACAGTACATGAAATGTGCCACATTTGGCATAATCACTGTCATTAGAAGTCCAGAGAAAAATTAGAAAAACAGCAATAAAGAGGAATGAAAGTTCTGACAAAAAATTACAGGCAGAGAGCAGAGTTCTCCAAGCACCCAGCAAAACTCTTCATCTCCACCTGGCAAAAATGCCCCGGCTCAACAGGCATCTGGCCAAAGAGGCTGCAAGCTGAGATGTCCTAGTGCCTAATCCCAAATACACCGGGCTTTTTTCCAAGAGCCACCCCAAAAATCATCGTTCCTGGGGTGCCTGCCTTCCCTGGAAGAGCAGCTCCTTGTGGGACCTCCTGAGCAAGCTGGTGCTGAGAAGGAGGTTGAGATGACCTCTTTGCATGGCAGAAGACTCGACGTCATGCTCAGCCAGGAGCTGGTGGCTTTCCCAGCTGCTCCTCAGAGCCAGGTTTTCCTGCCTGTCACAGGTGGGCCACACGAGGAAGCAGGAGATGAGACCAGGCACTTTCACCTCTCTCACCCATAGCTGCCTCCTGACAGTCAGGTTGACATTTACAGCTGACAAGGACATCAGTGACTTGTCACCGTGTCCAAACAAGATGCTTTTTGATGGGAGCTATAACTCCACCCAGGAGCTTGCCTTCCTACCAAGAACTAGGCCAAAAAAAAAGATGCTGTGGAATATCCAAGTAGGTGCCACACTTGCTGCTTGTAACTTCACCCTTCTGTTAATTTAGAAGATTAAAATCAGTCCCCTTTTTCAAGGGAAGCCTTATTTTTTGTCCTGCACTAATTAGAATCTTTTTATATACTTCTCAGTTCGGGGTCTCTGCCTTCTGAGGTTAGAAAGACGAAAGCAGCACAGATGAAATTAGGTCACTTAACCCTCAGGACGCTCCCATTCCTCAGCAAAAGTTGCTCCACACACAGTGGAGCGAAAGGGAAAAAGCTTTAACAGAGACACATGCAGAATAATTGAGCCAAAGGCTGTGTTTTGGGGACAAGAGCGACATCATAAAGCCATGTTTGCCTTCCATAACAATGAAGTTTTTCAGGCTGTGGTATTTCCACGGCAAGTTTCACTACCAAGCTATAACTGAAGACACCTACACTTCTCAGAGAACTGCCCAGTGAAGAAACAGCCAAGCAAATTATTATTAAAAAAATTTAAAAGCTAATTTAGTAGGAAAATCAGCAGACCAGAATACTGCTGCCCAATTTATAAGCTGTCTCCACAATACACAACGTAGAGGGACTTTTCACAAGGACATGGAGTGACAGAACAAGGGGAAAATGGCCTTAAGCTGAAGGAGGGAAGGTTTAGATTGGATATTGGGAAAAATTCTTCCCTCTGAAGGTGGTTGCCCAGGTTGCACAGGTTGCCCAGAGAAGCTGGAATCCCTGGAAGCATCCAAGGCCAGGTCCGATGGGGCTTGGAGCAACCTGGGATAGTGGAAGGTGACCCTGACATGGCAGAGGGTGGGACTGGCTGAACTTGTCCTTTCCAACCCAAACCATTCCATGTTTCCACACACTATTTCAATTAAAGCACGGAAAAGTGCACAGTTTTTGTGTTGCATTCACGTACAACACGGTCGAACAAAATTACAACAAAAAACCACCCGAGTATCAAACACATTATGATCTGTTTGGAGACTTGAGCACCAGCTCCCGATTCTCTCCAGGCTCAGCTACTTTCAACAGGATAAATTGCACGGAGTCACTAAAATCCAGAGCTTATTGCACACCATCTGCAGGCAGAGAGAGTCCTCTATTCCCAAGCCAGAGCTGTTTTCCTGGCAAGCTGCTGCTGTGACCTGTTGCAAGACTTCTCCCTGTCTGCCTGCAGCAAAGTCCCGGAGGAGACAGCTCCACCTTAAGGGGTCAGTTCAGCTGCAGGAGGAGAGTGGCAGAAACCTGTAGGACAATTTTCCTGCCACAGTGTGGATGGCAATATCCAAGCCACTGCAATATTTGCTTGATCCGCACAAAACCCAGAGGAAAAACCCACTCTTGCAGCCACCAGCTGCTGCTGCTGCAAAGGTTTATAACTGGAATAAAGAGAGAACACATCCTCCCTAAAGCCAGACGACAGCCCAACCCAGATAGAGGCAAGAAATCATCTCTGGTGAGAGCAACAATGAGCAATTTAGCTTGATTATATCCTTGCAGATCTTCCTATTTATAATGGTTTGCATTATTTTGAATGCAAACTGGTGGGTATTTTTTTTCCCAGTGCATCAGCTCTTGTGACCAAAAGTTGTCATTAGCTCCTGATTAAAAGAGATTTTAAATAAGGAGTGGAAACAAGCCCAAAAAAGTGCTGCTGCATCCCCGTCCTGTGGTATCAGACTGACTGCTGCAAATGTCAGTTTTATTTACTGTTTGCAGTCCACTAAGCTTTTTTTTCTTGCAGGAGAGGTGAAATTGGGAATACTGGATCAGGTGGGAGAAAAGAACAACAGAGGAGAGGTAAATAAATAAACAACCATGGGGCCAATGTGCCCAGGAGGCTCCTGGTGGGTCATACTTGCAACATACATGCAAGTTTGTCCACAGATGCAGCAAACAAATTAAATAAGCTTCACTAGTGAGAGCCTGACCTTTTCCATCTTCCCCCCAGCAGAAATCAGGCTCCGACAGGGACCAAAGAGAGGGTTAGAAATAGCAAAGATAATAAAGTCAGGCACCAGAAGCACAGGAGGCTGAAGGGAAAAGACAGGCAGGTGAAAGGACAACCCAGGAAAACCTGAAATATTGCAAGTCATCCTCTATGGCCAAAATACCACAAGACAACCTATCCCACTAAAATATTGGCAGTGGAGGACGAGGCCAGGTGAGTCCAGGAGCTCCATTTCCATGCTGAGAGGAGGAGCTGGCTCTGCTTCAGACATAGACCTGCTCCTTTTGGCACACGTTTGCCGTGCAACTTTCAGCGGAACAGAATTCCCCTCCAGCAAGGTGCAGGCAGACACCAAACAAGATTATTTCGAATTTTCCAGACTCAGTGGCATCCAGAGCACAGGAAACATCACGGATTATTCCAAGTGGCGGGTTCCTAACCCCGGTGACGGCCGAGCCTCAGCCTTGAGGGGGTGTCTGTACTCACAGCCACCGATTCCTCTGGCGCAAGGAGAGCCCAGCACTGAGCTGGGTGACCCCATCAGCACAGGGCACTGCCTCAGTTACATTTTGGTTATTTATGGGTTTTATAAAAGGGGAAGAAGGGGAAATGCTGTGTCCAGTTCTGGGACCCTCACAAGAAAGATGTTGAGGGGCCAGAGCATGTCCAGGGAAGGGAACAGAGCTGGGGAAGGGTCTGGAGAACCAGGAGCAGCTGAGGGAGCTGGGAAAGGGGCTCAGCCTGGAGAAAAGGATGCGTGGGGGGACCTCGTGGCTCTGCACAACTCCCTGACAGGAGAGGGCACCTGGAGGCTGTCAGGCTCTGCTCACAGGGAACAGGGACAGGATGAGAGGAAACAGCCTCAAGCTGCACCAGAGAAGGTTCAGGTTGGACACCAGGAAGAATTTCCTCATGGAAAGCAGTGTCAACCTTTGGAATGGACTGCCCGGGGAGGTGGTGGAGTCCTCATCCCTGAAAGTGTCCAGGGAATGACTGGACTAGGCACTGAGTGCTCTGGTCTGGCTGACAAGGTGGGGATTGGGCACAGCTTGGACTCAGTGATCTTAGAGGGCTTTTCCAGCCTCAGTGATTCTGAGATTCTGGGGTTTAGCCTCTGCTTAATTAGCCAGGCTGAGCTTCACTAGGAGACAACACAGCAGGACCTGAGCACGGGATTCACTGCACAGATGCACCAGCTTGGTGAGTTCAGTCTCCAGAAGGTACTGGTTTTATAGACACATCTTTTAGTCAAGATGATGGGAAAGGGGATAGAAAGGAGGAGACTGTCACCCCTGCATCTTCCTGACAGTACTTACAGCACTCTGCCCTCGTCAGGCAGGCTCAGGGCTTGCTGGCGAGCAAATCCACTGCTCAGAGAGCTCAAAACTCCTCTCTCGACCCTTCAGCCAAATCCACACTAATGCACTGCTCCGGACTGCACAGGTACTCAGCCCTCCTCCAAGCCCTGAGAGCAGGAAAAGCTAACTCCAATAGATGCAAAGCGATTCCATTCGATTCCACCTTTTAAATGCAACACTTAATTAACTCTACTGGGGCTTCTTTTGCTCTCACTGCTCGTGTTTCCATGCCACCAAGGTTAGGAAAACACCTTCTCCCTCTGCACAGAGGGGCCCTCCCTGCTCCGTGCTGGCATCACACGAACCACAGACCAGGCCCTCAGGCACACAGAGCCCGGCCCCAAACCGTGAGAGCTTCTCCTGCAGCAAGCTGGGAGCAGATGGTGGTTTTTTACTGCTCTGGCTGACCCTCGCTTGGACTCCAACCCAGCAACCTCACCAGGCTGTGGTGCTCATGTGGAACAGCAGAAACCAAGCTGTCACCCCCCTAGATCCAACATTTAGAGTCAGCAACGCTGAACTCTCCAGAAGAAAAGCAAAAGAAAGAAAAGCAGAGATGTGGAGTGCAGGGAACAACCCAAACCAGATGTTTTAAGCAGCTGGCATCGCTGTTTCTCCCAAGATGCTGATGAACGCAAACTCTGCGGCTTGACAGACCCCCATCAGCCGCCCTCTTCCTGCGAACAGAGAATTCAAATCAGCCCTGCTGGATTTAATCATCTTCTCCCCTTAAATAATAAACTGGGGGCAGGACAGGAAAAGGATTTATTCATGTCGCTAACTGTCAAAAAAATGTTTACTGTGCTAAAATAACCCGCAGTCAGAAAAAAAAAAAAAGAAAAGGAAAAAAAAGAAAGAGAGACAGAGAAAACACCCAGAGGGGAGGGAAGTGTGAGAACATCAGCTCTGCACGAGGGACTTGGACATGCCCAGGTCGACGTCGAGAGGGGACAGACATGAGCTCTTCCAGCAGATACTAACAGGGAAAGCAGAGCAGGAAAGAAGGGGGAAGCACACTGGTCGGCTCAGTGTTTGAGCTGAGCTCTGCTTTTCGGGCAGAGCTGAGAACACACTTTTTTTTTTAAGCAGAGTTTTTGAGACTTGCACCAAACCCCAGCACAAACTCAACAGGTTGCACAGCAGCTCCCCTCAGCCCTGGCCTGATAGCCTGCATGACAGCAAACCACATTCTCAAAAAAATCTTCAGAGAGAGGAAAAAAAGATATCAGAAGCAGGGCTGCAAGATGCTCCTCCTGCCAGAGAAAGGTCAGGGGATGCCAGAGGCCTGAGAAATAACTGTAAAAATTCAACGTACCAGGAGAAACAAAGACTTTGAAGCATTACTGAAACAGCCTCCAGCTCTGTCACACCAGGCATGAACCCTTTACAACAGGGCACGCGAAGGGCCCAGAACACAAAAGGCTTGAGCAATCTGGCAAAAGTCCATCAAGGACTATTAAACATGAAGTTACAGATTACCTTTCAGCTCAGGAAGCCCTGAAGCTGCACAATGCCCCAGACTGGGAAGGAGCAAGACATGGGTGCAGGTTCTTTCTCAGGATCCTGCCTCTTGCTGGAGCCCCACCAGGGAGCTCAGCACAGCCAGCAGACACTGCAGATACAGGGGCTGAGGGCCACATCTCACCAGTGCAGGGACTGTGAGGCTGCTGGCACAGCCCCAAGAAGAGCAGCCCATTAAGGGGGACCCGTGGAGAGCTGTACCCCGCTACATCTAGCCCAGAGAAACTGCAGATGCCACATCCCTGGAAGTGTTCAAGGATGGGGCTTGGAGCAGCCTGGCCTAGTGGGAGGTGTCCCTGCCCACTGCAAGGCTGTGAAACAAGATGAGCTTTAAGGTCCCTTCCAACCCAAACCATTCTGGGATTCCATGACATCCAGGACCCCTTCACCATCTCCAGCAGGTGAATGGGGGCAGGCACAGAGCAGACCCCGTATGGAACGTCCCATCATTCAACACACCCATTACAACTGTGCTTTGCTGGAGCACAGCCTTCCAGGCAGCCTTTGCAGAGTGGACACGCCACAGTTGTCCAACAGCTTGCAGTGAAAATACCCCAAGCGGCCCTGCAATTCATTTCTGTCATCTCATGCAAACCCAGCCTGTCTCGTTTCTCCCATCCTGTTTTTTTTTATACTGGTGCTCACAGCAGGAACCCTGTACAGATCAATTTGTTGGTGTTTTGAGCACGTTCCCAACCTTTTAGAGCTCTCCTGTGCTTTAGCAGCTATTTCTCAGCCTGGGAGACACTCTGCTGGTGGGACTGAACAGCACAGGGGAGGTGCAGTGGGCATCACACCAGGGGCTCACATTCCTAGCTTGAGGCTTAAAGGAAACAGCCACCTGCAGAAAACAGTCAGAATTTCTTATTCTCACATCTCCTTGAGCTGCCCAGCATCTGGGAATGCCCAGAGGCCTTTCTAGATAAATCAGTCCAAAGGACAACCTTATCAGGGATAATATCAAATAGCTGAACCCAGGAAGAAACGGTTTTCTGCTCTAAGTCCCTGCCTTTCATCACAAGTCTTTAGGGGACAAGCAGTGGAATGAGATTTCCTCCTGTCAGAATTAAATCAGGATGACTGTTACAAGAAAATGAACTCAACTGCTGCACAATGTCCTTGGACATTGCAGTCTCCTGATCCAGAGGTGGCCAAACACAGGCACGTGGAGAGCAAGGTGAGAATCATGGGGAAGCAGATCCAACCCGTGCCTCATAACTTGTTCCAGCAGCAGGATGTCATTCCAGCTCCACCTGCAGGAATTTCTGCGGGTGAGAAAGCCTTGAAGGTTAGATGGGAAAGGTGTTGCTCTGAGAAGTGAGGGAAGCTGAGGTTGGTGGGGAGCAACAGGCTGCAGGTGAGAAAAGCAAGGAAGGTGGTGAGCCTGGAGGTTGTATAAAAATACCATCAAATAGCTTGGAAAGCCAGGAGAGTTGGGTTTCTTGGCATAATCCCATAGCTGAATGCTGAATGCAGCTTCCCAAGAGTGCCTTCTAGCAACCTCCATGAATTCCCTGCTCCAGCCCATACTCTCCCTGTGTTCCATCTCTCCATACAGCTGAAGTTTCCAGGAGGAACTTTTGCTGAAGCTGGATTTTACAGGAATATTAGAGAACAATTGCAAAATGAAATATGAATTGACAGAAGGGGACATGCATGATACAAAGTACATTAAAAAAAAAAGTTACTCCTCTAGATCGGGGAATCACAATTGGTATGTCCTTGCAAAATTATTCACCCCTTTAATTAGAGGTTTGGAGGAGGTGGGAGATCAATTAAGTCTCTGTGATGCTTCAAGAAAGCTGACATGATTTGGGCATCAAGCTCAGGCTAAAAAGTAGAAATCCAGCTGATTTCCTCAGTAACCCATCCTATAGAATCATCAAGGTTGGAAAGAGCTCCTAGACCAAGTCCAACCCCTAAAGAAGGGGAACATCATTAAGAGGTACGAAAAAGACTTCAGTACTTTCACACCTACAGAAAAAACCCCTCAAACTTATTAGATTCCAGGGGAAAAAACATCCCAAACCTTCAAATCTGCACTATTTAAAAAAAAAATAAATAGGTATTTCAATGTTATCTACACAGCACCAATCACAGCCAGAAAATGCATGAGCATGTTATGGCTCACAGGAGAAATCCCTGTAGGAAAAAGAAGTATGAGAGACAGGAGAGTTCCCAGCACGGATCACCAGTCCCAGAGAAAGTGCAAGGCACAGAGAGAGCCTCACACAAGAAACAAGGAAAACTGTGACCTTGAGATGAGAACACATCTGTAACAGGCCTATAAAGATGTCGATCTCCTATTTGTATAAAATACCTGTGCAGATAGCCAGGAAGCCATGCATAAAAATCCTGCACCAAGCTTCCAAGAAAACCCCTCATCCGACTTCTCTGCTCCCATCTCCGTATCAATCCATGGCAAAGCTGTACTAAATGCCTCTTTTCCTCCCCACAGTTAAGAATATAAAGCCTAAACACCGGGCATTTTAGCTGAATTATCAGCATTTGCTGTGCTGGGCTTTACCTATGCAGACCGCAATCATAGGAAAAAAAAAAAAAAAAAGGAGAAAAATCTTGTAAAACTTATTCAAAGGCTGGAAATGCCTCACAGCCCTGGTTGTTACAGGATGATTTTCTTGCATCTCTTTTCAAGCAGAAAAGCAGCACAGTATGGACTAGAGATCTAAAGTGGCAGCTGGATTGACCAAGAAAAACGTTTGGTGGGGTAGTACACGCTCAGCAAAACCAACAGCATCCTAAACTGGATTGTTTTCACCAGCTTTGAAAACCAAATTGAGGCTTGTAGGAGGCTCCAGAGAATACTGGTGATTCAGAGTTCAAAATGAGCCTTTTTCCCCAGACTGGCTTTGCAGGGATTTTGGAGAGAAAGAGATGATAGCAATAACATATCTAACATATCTAACATTAACACACACACAGGGACAGACCGAACACCACCAGACTGATATCGTCCCACTGAAGTAATGAAGTGCCCTCTACCAAGCCAGGATTAATGCAGTCTCAGCACAATAAGCCAAGCAGGCTCTAGACAAAGCAGTACCCATGGAAAATAAGCTGGCTTAAATTTCCTCCACGAACCTGTGCCAAACCATTCCTGTTAGACAGACACCTCCAAACGCCATTGAAAAGCCAACAGAGAGCACCAGCATGGATACAAGAACAGATTCCAGCAGTTTGTGTTTTGTACCTTCCCAGCTTGGAGCTTTGAGCAACCTGGTCTAGTGGAAGGTGTCCCTGCCCATGGCAGGAGGGAGATGAGCTTTAAAGTCCCTCCCAACACAAACCATTCCATGAGTCCATGATCTCCCAGTACTTTCCCCTCCAGGAGGGGCCTCTCCCACTGCAGCACTGCCCGTGATCACTGGGACACTGGAAAACAACAACATTAATGACGTTTTGAGAAAGCATCAGCTCAGGTCTCTCAATACCTTTTATAACAGACCCACCTTTCAATTGCTGCACTGAGCCATGCCCACACCCTTTAGTGTTTCAGGAGCACTGACACGTCACAGATAATACAAAAAGAAGCCAAAAGGCCTTTTGCAAGGACAGAAACCGTTCTGTGAGAGCCACCTGGGGAAAGAAATCCAACCAAACGTCCAAAGAACTCCCTGCTCTCTGCTCTGCTCCAGCACAGCTTCACCAAGAGCTTGGTTCCCCTGTGGATGGGTTGGGCAGAGGTAGGGGTGTCTGCCAGAAGGCTCCTGTCACCTTCCCGGGGCCACCCCTCCCGAATAAGCACACACCAGTATGAAGCATCAATTAAAACCAGCAGGAGCAGAGGAGAAGGTGCAATTCCACCCAGTGTTCAACTTTTCCATCCCAGTTTTCTTCGGGGTTTTTTTGGGATCGGTACCTTTTGCCTGTGAGCAACGATAAAACTACTGATTAAACTTTAAAGGGGGACTGTCTTTGAACCAGAGGAGAGGCACGGCAGGGGATGGATGCATTATTTAAAGGAGGGTTTGTGTTTTCTACCCCAGCAGCCACGACGAGATTTACCAGGCAAAGCACGGTACTACTACAGAGTCAAAATCCGAGTGCCCGGAGATGAACATTCCGTGGTAATGCATGCCTGAATAATCCCTTTATTACACCTTCTGATTGTAACTTTAACAAGGAACAAGTTTTACAGCTAATATTTTGGAGAACTGCAACGGGGTTTTTTTTTTATGGCATGCCAAGAATTCACGGGAGAACGAGTCTCACCTAAGTTTACTTCTTCCATCAAGGGACTAAATAGATTTTTCACATAAAATTACCTATCACATGCTGCCTATAAAAAGATGCGGCTGTAAACATCCTGGTTTTAACCTCGGGGCTGGAAGCAAACATCACAGGGAGCCAAAAATTCCTACAGGAAACCTGTCTGGCAAGCTCTTCTTTCCCTGCCCTGGTATCCCGGACACCTCCAGCCCCCTGCCAGCTGCTGGAGCAGGGCTGTGCTGTGGATGTGCAGCGAGCACTGCCAGGGAGACCCTGTGTGTGTTTGCCTATCATTTGAAGTCAACGTTTCTCACTTTTTTTTTTTCCTTTTAAATCAAAGAAGAATTAACCTTTGGGGGGTGGGGGGGGAAGATAAATAAAAAACCGGCATGGCCCATCTCCTGCAGTGTTGACACAATAGTTTTCATTTGCAAGCAAATGGAAGTTGAACTTAAACGTCAAATATTCATTTATCAGCATTAACCCAGCTGCCCCTCCCCTCTTTATCCTCACTCACTCAGGCATTTTTCTTGTTTGCCTATCAGTGGGCTCACGAGTGCGAGTGCAGAGTCATTTTTGTGCCCCAGATTACCCCCTGAACTCCTCTGTCACGGGGACGAGGGGTGGATCAGGATTGCCTGTTCTAGGCAGCATTTAAAAAAAAAAATAAAATGGAATCGGACTTTCAAAACGGCTGCCATCCAGGGAAATCCATCCTCATCAATAGCAAGCCTCCCAGAATCTGCTCTTCATTCCTTTTTCATTTGGAAATGTCAACGCGTGTTGTCAGGGTGTAATTGTTTTCCTTAATCATCCGCAGCAGTGGAGTAGAAAGTACTCATCTTTGCGGTGGGGAGAAGTCACTCGCTTTATTCATACCCCACTCAATTTCAAGAGGATGCTTTCCAGGCTGGCTTGGCCCTCGGGAATCAAGGCTCAGACACTCATCCTCCGTACGTGCGATAAAGATCCTTCCACCGGGAAATTCGGGTTTCTTTTGCTACGGTTGCTGCTGAAGGAAAGGCGCAGGCACAAGGACACGTCCTAGGAGGTGCTAGAGAAACCTTAGGGAAAAGCCATCCAGAAACCTGGGCATCCTCTTACTTTAAATGTGGCAACTAGAAAAAGAAGTGGGGCTTTGTTGTCTCGATTTTCTTCAAAGCCAGAAAGGCGAACTGCGGAACCTCGTTGCTTTATCGCTCTCCAGAGCTGTTCCTCAGTGCAACAAGCTACTTACAACCTTTTCAGTTCAGTAATTGTTGGGGTTTTTTTCCCCCCAGCAATCACAAAGAAAAGCTGCTGAAAGGTGCAGGCAATAGACTTCTTAAAGAGCTGTTGACAACTCCCAGGAAACTTTTACATTTCGAATGCGTTCTGCCCACATTTCCTGTATTTTCTGTGGTTCTTAAGTTCCTCAATTTAGCAGACAAAGCTATTTGCATGAAAATAGCATCTTGAGAGTTTCTTACAGAAGACTTACAATACCTTGCCTTAAAAAAAAAAAATACACCACATAATTGTAGAATTATGTGTTGAACATCTCAGGTAGCCAGGGTAAGAGGAGAACGAAGCACAAAACTGATTGCAAACATTTTTCTTCCATTTTAGATCCCATCAAGTTCTCATTCTCCAGCTGCCACTCACAATGGTACTCCTGGATACACTAACCTAGTGCCATTATCATTCTCTAAAGGCAAGAAGCGCTTTTATTAAAGCAAAACCAAATTAATTTAATGGTTTCACTCTCTGTGTTTCTAAAAATACATGTAGATTTCCTCTTGACCTGCAGAGAGAAAATTCTGTATTGATATATTCTTGGATAAATCCACTCCTGACGAAAGACAAACATCCCATCTGGTAAGCACCTTTTTCCCAAAGTCCCAGAGAAATGGCTGGAACCTGTGATGTACCACACAGGTCAGCTGAGTGTTAGCTGAGAGATTAAATCTCTTTCTAGAGGAGATAATCCTCAATAAATCCACCGGACTACAAATTCCACCAAGATAACACGTTTTGGGTAGTCAGCAACTCTCACCTAAGGATGCTGCCCCTCCAATCAGCATCTTAAATTACACCATGGAGTAAACAGGACAGTTGGCAGTTCAACATGCTCCAGATTAAACCAAAAAAAAAAAAAGCCAGAGGGATGTGTTTACCAAATTCTACACTTGCTGGTGTTTCTGGGTGAAAGTCTCACGAAGAGAGGCTGCTCCTAATGCTGGATGTTGGGATGAGCAAGGTATTTTCCGAGCATTTTACTTGCTTAGGTCCTGGAGTCCCACGTTGCTGCTTCAGAATTCCTAGTAAAGAAGAGGTGTCTGGCCTCAAACTGTGCCGGGGAGGTTCAGGTTGGACATCAGGAAGAATTTTTTCACAGAAAGGGTTGTTGGAAGGAGCTGCCCAGCGAGGTGGTGGGGGTGTTCAACAGTTTGTGGCACTCACTGCTCTAGTCTGCTTGACAAAAGAAAAGCAAACAACCCAATAAAAAAAACCCAAAAAAACCCAAACACCCACAAAGAATAGCAAATCACTGGAAAGAAGCCCAGACAGCATCTGGACTTTTCTTTGTGGACATCCCAGCTTCAACACTGCCTGTCTTGCAAACAACGTCAGGACCATCTCCTAAAATGGCACACAGGGAGAACTTCTTTTTGTGTGAACACATGCCAAATTATCTCAATGACTGGCAGTATTCAGCACATCATCACACAAATTCACTTTTTAAAAAAAATGACAAGGTCACCTCCAAACAGCTCTTAAGTAGCTATTCTCATGCAAGTGTTTGTGTGCACAAATGCCAGAAAAACACAAATAGCAAGAAATACACTGAAAGAAAAAAAAATTAAAAATCATTGCAAGTAGAGGAGCTGTCTCCCACGAGGCAGCAGGTTTTTATTTTTTAACACTTCTGCCTGTTATTGCAAAGGCAGGAAGAAAAGACAAATTAGAAAGATGAGAAGGCAGCAAAGCACAAGGTCAGCAATAACGTGACTCCGAGGTATTATTGAATTCAGTCAAGGTTAATCACAGAAGCCGCGTTTTTACCTTGGTGCCTTCACCAGGTGGCTTAACGTGATGTAAGGATCCAGCCCAAGAAACATTAGATTCTCTCATTTCTGCCTCACCGAGAAGTATTTGCAAGACCCCGGGTAATTAAACTAATAAACCACAAGTGAAAGGCTGGCCTCGTGCCACTTTCTGACGAACACATTGTGCAGCGGTGTCGCGTTAACAGCCCTTATCCCTTCGCGAGGGGATGGGAGCCGGGAGCAGCACCGGGGAGAACAAGACAAACCAGCTGATTTTCAATTAAGAGTTGAAATAAAAATGAAGTGCTTTTAGCGCTCGGCCTTCGAACTGCCAATACTCTTAAATAACACAGATACCTGGCCATCCTACAGCCCCGTTAAATCAACTTCATTTGTTTAAAGCAGAGCTCAGCGGCACCTATTTAACAAGCACTGCTTCAAGCACGACTCAACACAGGGAGGAAGCCTTTCGGGGCAAAGGAAAATGTCTCAGAGGGATGCTGGGAGAAAAAAAATTCTCTTTTGACTAGAAATCACTCACTACAGAAGCTTCTGGCCAGGCGTGGAGCATTTGAAGACCATCTGTCTCTGCTCAGGCTGAGGTAGGTCCTAGTTTGTCCCAGGAAGGAATGCTGATGTTCTCAGAGGTTAAGCAGCTGGTGAGGGGTTGAGGTTGGGATTGCAGGCTCCTGGAGGGAGAAGCAGACACCTCAGAAGGTGGCCGAGCTCAGGACACTCTAAACATCCTCCTCAGTTACCGCTTCCTCCTTGTTGGCTTTGCTCGAGGACGTCTAAAGCCTTTAAAGCATCTCACCTGGTTTTGGCCTGGAGGTTGGAGGGCGGAGGTTGAATTCGAAGGATAGGTGCTGATGTCTTTACCAACGACTCGATGGGTGAGGGTCTTTAGGAGAAACGGGTGTTAATGTCTTCGAAATGGGTCTTAATGTCTGTACCGCCCTCAAGCCGCAAGTTTGTTAGGGAACCCAGGCAGTTTGAACTCCTGAACTTTAGGGTAATAGACAAATGGGTCTATTGCAGAACCCAGACAGCCTGAATTTCCGAACTTTGGGGGAAAATGACATGTTCAAGGGAGGGAACGTGTCATGGGCGGTTCGGGAAGGCTGCACCTTCCTCCTACCTCAGCCAACGGGGAAAGGAAGAGGGCAACATACGGCCGGGAGCTTGGGATGAAAGGAGGCTGCGTTCCGTGAAACTGAGAGAGAGACTCCACGGGGATATGCCCCAGTGGACTCTCTCCCTTTATTCGAATAAAGTTACAGGACTCCTCTGTGTCCTTTGTGGACACTGGCTTTTCTTAGCGTGGCTTTTCTGCACAAACTGGAGCCCTGTTTTGGTGGGTCAGCAGTATCCAAGATGTCAGTGGGATCCACTGTCGGTGGGTGGCTCCAAAGCCCCATCTCTTTGTCCGTTTCAGTCCCTGTGACATTTCACAGCCTATTACCTGTCCCGTGTAACTCGGCCACCTCCCACCACAGGTCGATCTGTGCACACGTTGTGCAGATTCCAGCTTTTTCTCTGGGAGTATCCAGGCATCCATTGCAAGCTCCCACCTGTACTGACAACTCCTTCCTTACCAGTTCCGTCTGGGTGGATGCACCTCAGGCACTGCTGCTGCTGCCTCACTACCCCGGTTGTTTAGGGCTGAGGGAACCTTCTTCACCCCATTTTAAGTGCTCAGAGCTTCACGTTTCATTAGTGGTGACTCTTCCCTGTCATTATCTTCTGCTCTAGTTTTTGTATCTGGATCTCTTTGATCCATTTACAATAAGATCCACTTCCTCCAATCCCTGTTGCACCTTTTGATGCAACACACAACTAATTCTTCACAAGAGCCTCTCTCCTTCTGCCAAAGAGCTCTCCAGGAGGAGCTTTGTGTTACAGCCAAACCCATTCAAAGGCTCCTTCACACACTTATCCTGAAGCTCTCTTTCAATCAGTTCTCCTCGTGGAAGTGCTCTTGTCCACACGTGCTCCAGGCTCTCGTGCGCTCCGTACAAAGCCTCTCAGCGCCTCCAGAGCAGGGTTTATGGACCAATGTGCATTAACCTTTCCTCTAAAAAACCTGAATATGGAGAACCAAGGTTATCCCAAAAGCCTAATAACCAGTGGAGAGCAGGAGGAACGGCTGCAGCCTCACCTTCTTGGGATGCTTGGATGAGGGAAATAAGCACAGAAGTATTTTGAAAGAGTGCTCCTTCATCTCTCTCAAAACTACCAATAATCAGGAGCTAAATTTCTCTGTCCTGTTAGAGCTTGTTTGATTTCTTGAGAAAATTAATACCTGTCCTTAAGGTTAGGCTGATACAAGCACCGATGATTTTTCAATGGCTTAGCTTCAGGCTTGTAGAACAGCAAAATTATCATCACGTATCATTAGG
This sequence comes from Cnemophilus loriae, assembly GCA_013397755.1. Taxonomy (NCBI): domain Eukaryota; kingdom Metazoa; phylum Chordata; class Aves; order Passeriformes; family Corvidae; genus Cnemophilus; species Cnemophilus loriae. The sequence continues at coordinate 1,861,204 of VZTF01001476.1, forward strand.
TAAAGCAGAAGTTTCATTATCTAAAGCAAAAAGAACATGCATTAATATTCTCTGTGATAAATGCAGAAGCACATCTGATAGAATCATAAAATATCCAGAGCTGGAAGAGACTCATAAGGATTATCAAGTCCAACTCCTGGCCCTGAACAGGACATTCCAGCAATCCCATCCTATGCCTGAGACATGGTCCAAATGCTCCTTGAATTCTGGCAGGTTTGGGGCCCTGGCCATTCCCTGGGCAGCCTGCTCAGTGTCTGACCACCTCACTTCACTCTTGTGGATACAAACATTTTAGAAAACAGCCTGAACTCTTCTGTACTATCAACATAATCCAAAATATGGCTCAAACTGGAGCTGTGGCGAAGGAGCAGCAGCATGGAAATGCACGTAGTTTACTTCTCATCTGCCCCCATGCAGCTAAATTTAAATCCTTAAAGTGCCCCACAGGAAAGGTGTGGAAGCAGCGTTCAGATCCTGGGTTTAAAACATTTGCTGTCCAACAAGATGTGGCCCTTTCCTTAGGGACGCACCTATGCTTTGGGGAGGGGAAAAAAGCTATGAAGGCATTAAGTACATAAGATCACTCTACTCCTCCACACACACCCAAAACATAGGACAATGCCAAACCAGCCACCCCACTCCATTCCACTGGTGAGCTCCAAACTACAAAAATTGAGGCTGTGCAAATCACCCTGGCTCTGCTCGCCTGGCCGTGAGCCCTGGCAGCCCCCCAGGACAAGAACACAGAGCCCTGAGAGGGGGATGCTTCCCACACTCACCCAGCCCGGGGCTGACACTGTCCGCACGCAGAGGAAAGGGGGTGTCTCGGCCCCTCCGTTTCAGAAGCAAGGAGTAGAAAAAGGGACAAGGCTGCGATTATTATTCAAGGTTTCGGAACCGGGAGGGATGGGGGAGGCTGGAAAATGTCACAGACTTCTTGCGGACGTGACACAGGCTGGCTTGCAGGCAAATTAACACAACCGGGAGAATTCGCTCTGGCTCATCAGGGTAATGAAATGTGATATCCACTGGAGAAAGCAGGGCCAGGGACGGCTCCACTTTGCTGTAGCAGCGATGCCCTTTAGACAAAAGACTCCCTGGTGAAATGCAAAACAACTCTGGGACAGTGTATTCAAACAGGATCCAAGGATAGCAAACCCGTAACCTCATAAGTAGATCCCTTCTGTTTATTTCTGTGCTGCACCAGGATGTGCATAAGAGGATTTGGGGAGCAGGCACTTAGAAAACACTGCCATTTTCCTTTTCTCCTCCCTAACAATTCAGGGATCAGGCCAAAAGGTCTCACCCCAAAAATCCTTGCTGACTACACACGTACAGGCCACGTTCAACAGCCACAGGTTCTTTAAGGCTGACTTACAGCAAATTCACCTGCTGAACAACTCTGCCCATCCAGACACCTCTTTTCTCCTCCAGATCAACCCAAACCTGCCAGCACTCGTTTCCTGTGAGGACAGATAAATTTCAGCTCCTTTTAAACTCTCCTGTCCAAGACCACTGGCTGTCAGGATAGTCTGTGTCATCTCAAGACCAGCAAGGAAATATTCCTTGCTAACAACCGGGACTGCCATTCCCACCTCTTCAGAAATGCTTTTTGGTGCTGTCTCTACCTCTGATCCCATGGCACATCCTTCTAACAGCTCCCAGCCCTCGTGACTCTCTCCAGGCTTGCAGGTGAAGACTTGCCTTTTGAGCTATTATAGTTTTTCTGTAAATCAACCTTCTTTCAGGGCCCTCTGCCTTGCCCTTACCTCCCCATCTTCTGTCATTACAACCAGTTTAATTTTTCTATAAGCGGGACTCCTGGAAAACTCTTTTAGAGGAACTTCAAGGAAATCCTAGGAAAAGTTCTCCAAAACAGGTCTATTCTTGCCCTAACATGGTTTGAGTATTGTACACACACACGGAGTAGGAAAACTCCCATTACTCTATGGATAACACCACCTGAGAGCTCCTCTGTGAGTCTGCTGTAGCTCTGCGTAAAAGGGAGTCACCAGTCCTAGGGAGAGGAAAAAAACAGGGATCACAGCTTTAACTTCACTTTTCACACTTTCCTTCGCAGAGGAAATGCTGCATTAAGATGTTGGGTGAAGCATAACACATCCCACACTCCCTCTCTCAGCTTGAAACACGTAGCCCTCTGTTACAGAATCCCAAATTGCTGTGCTCGGGCAGGTGATTCATTTGTTAAATCATTTCCTTGGTGCTGCCTGGACTTGAACTAATTTTAGTGAATCCATATCCAAAGATGCCAGCCCTTGGCCCTGAAAGCCTGGGCTGCTGTGACATTCTGTTTTCCCTGAGACTGTTGCCTCAAAACCATCTCCTGGGCCTTGGTACCAGCAACACACAGATATTTGTTTCTCCACACAGCTTGTTTTGGGTTTTTAAGGGCTTTAAGGGCTGTTGCAAAAACGCTGACTTTGCAAACAAAGTTTCCACACGGAGCAATTTATCTGCTGCGTGGCATCTTAATCTGGATGCGTGTTTTAAGAAGGGTTCTGCGGGCAGCAGCAGCCAGGCTTCGGGAAGTTACATAAATCAGTACATTCACGTCCGTATGTGCTAACAAGGAATGAATGCCTCCTTCCCTTCCAGTTAGCATTTGTGTGTGTCACGGGTGCCGCTCCCTCTCCCCACCTTTCCCACTGTCTTCAGGATACGACCACAGAAATTGTCATATTGAATTACACTGATAAACCATCCAATTTGGTGCCCTCTCTCCAGTCATAGCCCACACCAGCTGCTACGGATTTAACTCTCCTGCTAATTGACAATGATGGAACAGCACCACCACGAGGGACATATTTCGTTTGCATTAGGGCCCCTCCTCCTTTCCTTCCGCATTCTGTCACATGAGTTTTCATCCTGCCTCACATACCTGGGAATGTTGTACGTTGAATACATCTGCTGTGAGATTTTTGGGAGGGACATGGCAGTATCAGCCGTGAAGATGTTCTGAGGGCTGGAGCACCTCTGCCACAAAGACAGGCTGGGAGACTTGGGGTTGTTCAGCCTGGAGAAAACTCCCGGGAGACCCGAACACTCTTTCCAGTGCCTAAATGGAGATGTATAAAAAGGAGGGAGAGTGACAGGATGAGGGGCAATGGTTTCAAACTGACAGAGGGAGGGTTAGATTTGATATTAGAAAGAAATTGTTCCCTGTGAGGGTGGGGAGGCCCTGGCACAGGTTGCCCAGAGAAGCTGTGGCTGCCCCATACCTGGAAGTATCCAAGGCCAGGTTGGATGGGGCTGGGAGCAACCTGGGATAGCGGAAGGAGTCCCTGCCCATGGCAGGAGGGTGGAACAAGATGGCCTTTAATATCCCTTTCAACCCAAACTGTTCTGTGATTCTGGCAAGGAGTTTTGCAGTTTGGCACATTAACTGAGTGAACAACTACTGATTCCTGTATTGCCCCTCAGTTGCAACCATCTCTTAAACCTCCCAAAAAGGGCTACCTACACAAGGGCGCAGGGTGACTTGCCAGTGTCATTCAGTGACTTGAACATCTCGGTTATGTTCTGTCTCTTCTGCAAATGGGAACAGTCCTTGCAACTAAAGCAACCTCAGGAAGGACAATTTAGAAAGTGTGACACTTGCTGTAGCAGGGAAGCCTTCCCTTGCCTCTAATCACTGCCAGAGCCTATCTTCCCAAACCTTCTGTTTGTGCTGGATCGCCCTTCCTGCCCGCTGGAGGGCTCCAGGCAACGCGCCAGCTCCCACAGATACATCCAAGACCTCCTCTCACCCCAGGGCAAGGAAAGAAGGAGCCAGGCCAGACTCAGCCCAGCTGGAAGTCTTCCTCCTGTGCACCGGGCATGCACACAGCCCCGTGACTCAGATGAACAAAACCCATGGATAATTGGATGTTGCAGGGATCCCGCGGCAAGGAGGGGATGGGGATGGGGTTGGGCTGCCTTGCGGAGTTCAGCTCTCTCCCTCGGCCAGGAAATTTGCGGCATAATTAAAATGAAATGTTGGTGTCTGTGTTGCACGTTGAAATATTGATGGAGGGAGGCATAAAGCATTTTATGAACGCAGGCTCCCATTTTGTGATTTACTGCCCCCAAACACCGCTTTCACAGAACCTACTTGGGAAAAAAAGGGGAGAGATGAAAGAGCAATAGGGGTTTTATCACTGCAGAAAATGGGAAGGGAATTGGACAAAGTTAAATACAATGTATTGAGATAGTCTTCGGCTCTGAACTTCAGATACAGCAGGAGCTCACTCACACCTGGAAAAGGTCCTCTGAAGTTTATGGACATTTTTTTCCCCTTTCCCTGTGCCATAGCAATGCTGGGAAGGGGCTACACTGCTTTTAACTGCAGTTAAAAAGAGGTCAAGCCCCTATTTATAATAAGATTTGGAGTGAAGTACTTACAGGAGTACACAGGCACAGGAAGGACTCTCCATCACCTTTACCTGCCACACTGTCTTTATTAGTCAGCCCACAATGTACAGTTTGGCCAAAGGGACTGTGGCTCCATCCTTATTTCAAAAAAGGAGATGAGGAAATATTCAGAGAGTATTTCATTAATGACCTAATTACACCACAGGCTAAGACAGAGGCCTTTGCTGTAGCCACAGCAGCATATGACCCTGCCTGAAGTTTATTTGCCGCAGAAATGAGTGGCAAATTTGCCTCCAGGATGAGAGAAATCCCAAATTTGAGTCAAAGATGAGACATGCACAGAAGCACCTGAGTCTGTAGGTTGGCACTCAACCTACCCAATCCCAGGCTCCTTGCTCCCAGTGCCAGCCACTGTCAGGTCCAGCTGAGGTCATGGACAGGCCCTGGTGGAGCAGTTCGACACACCCAGGGTGTGAAAGAAGGTGCCCAAATGCTTCACTTCAAGGGTCTACGCTGGTTTAGGCTCAGCCCAGCTCCCCCAGCTGGAATATTCTGTTGCTACTTGATGCAGGCATAACCTTGTCTCATTTATTTGAATTCCCATTTCTTCTAAAAATGAAGTTCATTAGACTTCAGCTTTACATTTTCTACCTATGCTTCTTTCAAGTTCCCTTTCCTCTGCTAAGCTTAAGAACTTGGCTTTCTGAGCCAACTTTAAACCATTAAATTTTGACCGTACCTTTAAATTCAAGCGTTTACAGGTAGTCTTGAACCCCTGGCATAAAGCAGCTGTTGTCTCACAAGCTGAGGCAGAAGAGGAAAAAACCAGAAGCAAAACCAACCAGGTTGAATAGTCAAAGCTGGCTGAGTGGAAAAGCCTTTACTAACTACTCATCTTGTGAAAATACATTTCATTTTAAGGTTTGAGCCTGTTTTAACATAGAGATGGGATTCATCCAACAGGGCAACTTCCTTGCAAGATGAATTTTTATATTCCACGCTCCCTTTACAAGTAATTCACTCAGAGCCATGCAACAAAACACTTTATGAAGCCCCTCGATTTACTGGTTCCTCAGCAGAAAATATCAGTGAGAGGTCTGTGGAAAATTAAATATATGCACATATTGAGAAAAACAGTAAGTGATAGATACCACTCAATGAAGTTTTATGTGACCAATTGCTGTTGGTGGATTTGTGATTTAAAGGTTGCATTAAATATCTGAAGCTTTAACTAATCACTGTATAAATAACTTACAGTGGTGGCTCCAGGCAAACGACTGATTTTCATCTTCTCAGCAGACCTGTATCAACAGAGGTGGATTCAAATTAAGATCTACAGGAGGACAGAAAAAAAACCTAATTCCAGGAACCCTATTGGAAAACCAGAGAGCAAGCCTGAGTACTGCAGCCTGCAAGGAGCAAAAATATCATCTGTTGTTCATCTCCAACACCCACGGCGCCATGGGGAGCAAGGCCCAAAAGGTCTGAGAGACACAGGGGAATTATCCACTGCACAATCCCTCCCTGGGTCATCCATGGGATTGTTAACAGGAGACAAACTCACCACCTCCAGGACACTCATGGGGGATTGGAGGATCACACTGTATAACCCAAGAGCAGGGCACAAACTTCAGCATCTCAGGAGGCCTCACTGAGTCCTTTCAGCTCTACAATTTAAATAGTTTTAATCCGACAAAAGGAGGAATTGCTTCAGGGCAGATTCACCCGGCAGGAAGGAAATTACACTGCTTCCCAACATGACCAAGTTTCTGCTGTTTTGCAGGAATGTTCAGGAAATAACCTCACGGATGAGCAAGGACAGCGATACCCTCTCATTTTGGGGAGCAAGGGTGAGCACACAGCCGTGGCTTCCCCAGAAAGCACCAGATGTTTGGCTGGGTCAGGAAACACTTCCAAAAAGTGTAACTCCTCCTTCCTGGTTTTGAGGTTGTACAGACAGGTTTGGACAATTTAACGTTACCTGTGTGCAGATGGGGCTCCACCACTGGCCAAGTTAATTGTTAGGAGGAGGAAGGTAATTCGGACATTGATAAATATTCATCTTCACTTCCTCTCCTTTGTGGCCCAAGAGACATTCTCAGATTCCTTACGAAACGAGGATAATCATACGTTATTTACCACCTTTAAAGAGCACCCTGTCTCCTTTTTCCCCAAGGATGGTCATTTGGGATAAGGAGAGGAGCTGAAGCTACTGCCCATCTTCTCCTTTAACCAACACACAAGAGGCAGGGAGGAGAAGAAAGAAAAATATCATCAAGGTCAGTTTTCACTAGGATGAGGAAGGAAAGTGCCCTTTTACTGTCCCTTTTGGCTCCTGCTCCTGATGTTGAAATCCAAGAGCTAATGAAGATAGATGGGTTCATCCATACTGTTGGGGTCTGGATACTAATGAATATTATTTAATGGTCAAGAGCTGTCACAGGGCGCATTGATTAATTAGCAGAGTTAGGAGGAGAGTGACTCCACCAGCACATCAGCTACTAATAATAGAACCCAAATCAGTCGGGAAGCGGAGCCAAAAGGATGAGGCAACTGTAGGCTCACAGCTCACCTTCACCACAAGAAACAAAGGCAAAAACTCTTCCAGATGGATTTTTTGCATCTCCCACCGCCTGCTAGGAAGAGATGTGTTGTTACAGGGCCAGGTGTCCTCAGGGAGGACCAGTGGGGGTGGAGGTGACCGATCCATGATCATGGCTGTAGATCGGTGCTGGGAGAGGTCACCGAACGGATGCTCCTTTCCCAAAGGATCTGCTGTTCCTTTTCTGCAAGGGGATCTACGCCTCTTTCAAACTTGACAGGAGACCTCAGCACAGCCCCCTTTTACAACTTTCTACCTTTTGAGGATACAAACTTTTACTGAGAACTGAGTCTTAAACACTTTGAGGTCTCAATTGCTCCTTGCTTCGGTTCCCTACATCTACAAATAAAACCTCCCCACATCCGTTTCAAGCATAATCTACTCAAAACATGAAATCTTTCTCCCTGTGTGTCTACACAGCCTAGGAAAAAAAAACAACAACCAACCCACAACAAGCAGCTTGTTACAGACCTTTTCCACACTACTGGAAAACAAACCAAAAAACGAATTAACAAAAGTGACCCCTGGGAGAGGAGAGCTGCACTTAAGATAAGCTTTCCAGGTGTCTGGAGGAGTGCAGGGAATGATGATGAAATAGCTCTATCACATATACACACATTTGTTAGAGCACACACTGACACAGCTGGGAGACACTGACAGCTCTGCAGAGTAAGACTAATTTCTAAGCACTGAAAATCATCTTGGTGGAAGACTTAGGAGTAAAAATTATCCAGCCAATCTGACCAAGTGGTCCTAATTTTGGCACCTAACATCTCAGTCATGCCTGAGCCACAAATTATCTGTCTGCCTCAGCAGAAAGCAGGGGTCTTCATGCTTTTTGTTGACATGGCAGACTTGATCACTGGCTACAGAGGTTTGGAAAGTAAGACAAGTGGGTTTTGCACCATACTTACTGCCAGTGAAGACAGAGGGACAGGGCAAAGAGGGGAAAGATCCTGGCCTGTTCCCCACTTTGCTGGTTTCCCACAAGCTCTAAAATACCCTTTCTGAAGCTGTGTAAGGAAAACCCACAATTCCATACAGTAAAGCACAGCTAAATTTGCCAGCAGTGTAAATGGAAGCAAGTGAAATAAAAGCCAATCTAGTATCCCTTAAACTAAACCTGGAGTATATCTCAGGTTGTCCCTCAAATTTCATCAGAAGATGGTACCACGAAGACAGCAAAAAACCTTCTCCTCAACTCCTCCCTCCTGGTTGGTGACTTCTGGCAATGAACACACAAAACGTGCCCCAGAGCCACAGCACCTACAGTCAGATTTTTCTGGTTTGTAGCCCACAAACCAGCAGGTTTGTAGCAGGTATTTTACAGCATTAATTAATGATGGCTATGCACCACTAATCAAAACGGGAGCCTGATGCTGCAGTCCACATCTGAGCTCCAGACACAACAATTCAGGTCCCAGATTTTGCTGGGCAGGTGAGGTGGGTAAGACACACCGGGTGGGCTCTCACTCCTTCCCCCTCACAACAACCACATCTGTGCACAGGAGAACTGCAGTGGCACCAGGAGGGTGCCCAAAACTGCACGTGCTTCTAAATATCACAGTTCTCCCTCCTGCCTTATGCTAAATTTGCCCACAAAACCAAGGCTGAATTTCTAAGGAGCTATTGGGGTGAGGCACTCTCAAACCCTTCAGCTGATTGAAGGCGCCTGTCAGTCACATAAACCCTCAGTTACCTGCTTAAGAAGGCAGAGCAGCTGCAGTCACCAGGCTTGAGTGAATCAGCCTCAGCTGCTCCACCGTGCAGCAGAAGAGATGGCCGAGTTATCACAGAGCTCCTTGTGGCCTCAGGCTCAGGTCTGCAGCACCACCGCAGAACCTGTATTTATTTCCATGCTGGGCATTTGTTGTAAACTGCTGATCAATACCTGGAGAAAAACTCTCCCTTCACTGAGTGATGCTGCTGCTTCTACCGCCCAGAGGGTGTTTTTTGACCCTGCTGGCTGTAGTCCTTGCTGCCATGGTGGGCAATATCACATCTCCCACTTGCCCTGGAGCTGTTCACCCTTTTTGCTATCACAACGGGAATAGGAGTTTGGGAAGAAAAGTTTGTGTTTTGTTCTCCCTCTTCTTCTGCCCTTGGCCACTGGGTCTGTTCCTTCTTTACTTTGCAGGCAGTTTGTCCAAAGCCATCAATGAGCTCTCCTGATGATATACTGGAGGTGGATTCCTCAATATGCCCTCACACTGGAAACCTTCCCATCCCATGAACAAACATTGTCTGCCCCTGTGGGACACACTCCCGCTCCTCTCCTTCCCTTTGTGTGACCAGCATGAGGACCAACCTCCCCCCAAGGATAAAGACAAGGATATCCTGAGGGGCTCATGGCTGAGAGAAGTCCTACAAGACACAGAACCCCAGAATGGTTCGGGTTGGAAAGGACTTTAAAGATCATCCAGTTACACCCCATGCCATGGGCAGGGACACCTCCCACTATCCCAGGTTGCTCCAAGCCCCGTCCAACCTGGCCTTGGACACTTCCAGGGATGGGACAGCCACAGTTTCTCTGGGCAGCCTGTGCCAGGGCCTCTCCACCCTCACAGGGAAGAATTTCTTCCTAATATCTCATCTAAATCTTCATAACATCTAATCTATATCTACACCCTTCCAGAAAACAGTCGGGTCTCTTTCCCAGCACAATGCTTCTTCCCAGCACTGCAACACTGTCACCAACGTCTTCACTGCCCACAGTGCCTCGACCAGGCAGCAGCAGCAGTTCCCAGTGAAAGCTCTCTTGCCACAGGACATGAGCTCTGAGATGATAACACAGGACAGCTGGTGCCACATGTCTCCCAGGAGCTCACAGCACCAGCGATTTTCTATTCTGGGTCAGAAACAACCACGTCCCTTTCTCCTTCCTCCCCCCCCAACTCCAACACTTCAGCTTTGCAAGGTCGTAAACAACCGAGGAGTCATTTCCAAGATGCGTCCAAGGCACTACTCAGACAACCTTCAACAGCACTTCAGAGGGATGTCAGCAGAAGTCCAAGAGCTGAAACAAACCACCACGAGTGACAGGTCCCTCCTTTTGAGCCCAAAACCCTACCAAGCAAGACACAGCTGTCACAGGAGGGAGCAGAGCTGGCTAGACTCCCACACAGCTCCATTTTGCTGTAGCACATCCACAAAGTTCCCAGCCCAGGCTGTGAATCAATGACACTTTGTAGTATTTCGTCTCTCCCCTCCTTGCCATGCCTGCCTCAGGAATTCTTTATCCCTGGACTTTGAAGCGAGCTGCTCTGTTATCTAATTTGCTACCCCCAGCGGGTGAGGCACAGTGGCATTTTGGGTTCTTAAGATTGCCACGTACACAATTTCCCCATTAATTTTGATCCTGCTTCGAACAAACAGTGCAGACAGCATGGTCCAGTGGTCCTTCCCACTAATAGCGAGAACAAGCAGAGCACACGAATTCAGTTTGTGAGAAGCAGCACAAAGCTCATTAGGCTGGGGAGGAAGAGAGGTGGTAATGTAAATAAGAGAGTAACCTCATCAAAAGAGTGTGTTTAATGCTAACAAGGAAAAAAAAAAAATCAGTGCTGCACCTGACATGAATATCATGAGTTTCCAGTAGCAGGCTCTGCATTCAGAAAAACGCAAAATTTGACAATAGATCTCCAGCAGCTCCCCGTGCACCACGCTCCATGCCTGGATACTACCCCGTGCTTCCAGCAGTGTGCTTCCACACTTCCCCAGCTCACCTCCTGGGAGAGGGAAGAATGAAGCTGAGCACCCGAGCACACTCCCACAGACAATCTGTGAGAGACAGGCACACTCCCCAGCCACTGGACGACCATTTATCACCAAAAAAAAACCCCACTCCATCTGCTCTCTCAGCCCTGATTGGAGAAATAAAAAACACTACTATGAAAACCACCCAAAGGCAGATTTAGGAAATGAAATTCACAACTGTACCATATAGCAAAGCTCCTGGAGTTGGCCTCTGTCCCCTCTAGCACCTCATCACATGCCATGGCCCATAAGCTGCTTCTCTGTCTCCAAGGAAATTGCTGCCTTAGCATATCTTTTCTCCTCTCACCATCTCCTGTATGCTACAGTCACTCCTTCCTTCTAAACCATCCCCAGGTGTTAAATACCTCACTAATCTCTGACCAACTGTTCTCACCTGGCTTTGTAGCCTGACGTTTCTGGTTCTGATCAGAACCAGCTTTTGTTTGCCCAAAAGCTTCCCTACCTTCTCTAATCCTGCCCAATAAAACATTTGTACAGACAGACCTCACCTTTACATCCACACACAGGGCCCCTCTCCTGTCCCCTTAATGCTTTTTTCCTGCAATTGTAAAGTTGGGAATCAAACCCTAGGACTTCCAGGACTTGAAAACAGCAGTGGCAGCGGAATGATCTGGGGACGAGCTTTTAGCAGAGCCTGTTGCAATAGGGACCTACAAGCTGGACAGCGTCTCTTTATCAGGAACTGGAGTGATAGGACAAAGGGGAATGGTTTTAAACTAAAAGAAGAGAGATTTAGAGGGAATATTGGGAAGAAATTCTTCCCTGTGAGGGTGGAAAGGGACTAGAACAGGTTGCCCAGAGAAGCTGTGGCTGCCCCTGGATCCCTGGAAGTGTCCAAAGCCAGGTTGGACAGGGCCTGGAGAACCCTGGGATAGTGGAAGGTGTCCCTGCCGTTTCAGGAACATCTCCGGTTTTCCAGCATTTTCCTGACCCCTAGCGACAAGACGTGGCTGTACAGCAGCCGCTTAACATGCAGTGCCGAACTCTCCCTGAAAAAACAAGGAACAAAACTCTTTAACATGGGAAAACGGTTTCCAGATCTGTCAAGATACTCACCCTCCGCAACCGCTGCAAATTTGCCAGAAAATCCAACCTGTTTAACAAGGAGACTCAAATCTGGACTGAAAGTCAGGAAACAAGCTGAATGAACGCAAGAAGCTTCCCTTGCGCCGGCGGCTCCAGCTGTGCCCAGGGAAGCCAAGCTGCAGGACTAATCCATCAGCAAAACAGACAAAACAAGGCGTGGGGAAGAGGCAGTTTTGATGGATTGCCTTCCCCCGGGGCAAATGCATCCTGTTGTAGGGACCTGGTGACCTTGGCAAGGCCACAAACTCCATGATCTCACCCCTGTCCGCTACGGACCATGGAGCAAACTCCTGGCAAGCCGGTGGACAAGACCTGTGACACAGGGGTACATTAGCTGCCAGGACCCGGGGCCCTTGTTTTTGGTTTCAAGGGCAAACACAGAGTCCAAACAGGATCATTCCGTCCCAGCTCTGAGTTTCCAAATCTAAACCATGCCAGGTTTCTCCATGCATCAGCTTGGAATGGGCGGTGTCTTTCAGCACCAGTCTGACACAGGAGAAGAGATCCACGGCAAAGTGCTCTCAGATACTTTGGACTCGGGTTTGCATCATCATAGTCCTCAGGGAAACCTCCATTCAGTGAAACACTGCTCACTCCTATATGCTCTGATATTCCTGGAAGCAGTCACCTCCCACTTTGAGATTCATGTTTTCGACACATTAGAAGTGGTTATGCCATGTTATTGCCATTTTTTCCATCCTATTTTCCATGCAGGGTAGCTGCACTCTGCCAGAGACAAGAGACCTTCCCCTAACACAAAGTGTGAGTAGAACAAAGCCCCACTTTCTGCCAGCCTCCAATTTATTTTGTTCATTGCTCTGAGGGCCTCACTGATTTTGATAAAACACTGCTACAAGAGGAAATCTTGCACATAATTAATTAATTATTCATTTCTGTTTATTGGGCCCTTTTGTCAACTTAAACTTGTCACACCTGCTATAAATCCCCTCCAGTGCTAAACAAACTCTTTAATTAAATCTATTGCGCCATGAGAGCAATGCTTCAGATTGCAGATGATGAAAGAGTTTGGCCCACCCTGGCTCAAAACACCCTTTGGGTCACAGCTTCTCTGGGCAACACATGCCAGGGCCTCCCCACGCTCACAGGGAAGAATTCCTTCCCAATATCCCATCTATCCCTGCCCTGTGGCAGTGGGAAGCCATTGCCCCTTGTCCTGTCCCCCCAGACCCTTGTCCAAAGTCCCTCTCCAGCTCTTTGGAGCCCCATTGGGCACTGGTTTCCCTATGCTTGTTTGCTCCTCTCCTAGAAGGACAGACTGGGAGAGCTGGGGATGTTCAGCCTAGAGAAGAGAAGGCTCTTGGAAGACCTGAGAGCCTCTTCCAAAGGGAAATAAAAAACAAACAAACAAACAAACGAAAAAAAACCCCACCCACACCGAGGAATACAAAACAACAACAAATACCCAACCCACCCAAACAACACTTGTTGCTCTGTTGGGCCATCAAAATGTTTCAGGGAAAGTGAAATGAGGGGGGAAGGAAAAATTCAAAAAGCAGATTTTGAGATGGGAGACAGAACACTGCTCTCAAGCAAAGCAGCTTTCAGGGTCAGATATATTTTGATAAAAAGTTACTGACAAAATAAGAATATCAGTGGGCGAGTGATACGAGACCTCCCTCCAAACATGCAGAATCCTGTACACGTGTCTTTAGCTGCCACCAAAAGCAGCATAGCTCTAAAACAGACAAAAAGCAGAGGGGAAAAAGAACAAAAATCTGTTCCCAGTAAACAGGTTCACCCCTTGCACAAGGTGCAAACTGCTCTGAGCAAACACCTTGCCCAACACCTCTCAATTAATCATTAAAAACAAACCTAAAGGGTCTCATCTCAGAAAGGGAACTTAAAGCTGTGCAGAGGGGGACCTCAGAGGTTCAGAAGTTGGAGTCAGCCAAAGGATTCCCTGGACACAATTCCATGCTGTAGAGTGTGGAAAATCACAACTGCCCTGTTGTTTTTCAGGACCAGCCCATCCCTCTGCAAGAGACCCCTCCCATGAAAGGCTGGCAGTTAAGGCTGGATTTATCACCCAGGAGAGAAAATGCCATTACGAAGGAGCTGAGCAATCAGAAGACAGTGTAAGGAATCCTTTTTCTCCTGATGTTCTCCACCTCTAGGGAGCCGAGGTGGCCATCAGTTGCTCTGCACTGGCAGCATGTGTGTTGCCAAGGGAAATAGGATCAGCTCCCAAGCAGGCTGGAGCAAAATCCAATGAAGGAAAAGCCAGATAACATGAGGGATTTGCTTCCTGCCCATCTCCAGATCAATAGGGAGACCAATAGAGGCACTGTCACCCAGCCCAGCTGCCCTCAGTTCACCTGCTCCAACTATTATTTACAGGGGCTCTTCTGCTGGGCTGCGATGAAACTGCCAATCCTGCAATTCCAACTTAGGCCAATATTCTGCTGGCCTTTCCCAACCCTACGAGCAACCCCACCTCCTGATTTCATTGCTGGAAACCTCAGAGCACACCTCCTCCTACCATCCACAGCGAAGCTTCCAGCCTCACATCTGCACACAATTATTTTCTTCTGAGGTGTTTCATTGCTCTCCAAGTCTTTTCTCCCCGGACAGACACTCAGGATCTCCCAGGACACAAAAGATGCTCATTTTTCCTTTTCATTACCCTGGCAAACAAACCTACAGAGGGCCGAAAAAAAGAAAAAAAAAAGAAGAAGAAAGAAAAAAAAGAAGGGAAAGAAAAGNTTTGCTTCCCTCTAACTTGCCTGTTGGAAAAACAAATCATCTCTGTGGTACCCACAATCTCTTACAGTAGAAAACAAAATGTGCACAAGAGTATATACAAGGGATGTATGTCACACTAAATTAAAAAAAGAATCTGGAATTAGTTGCCTCAAAGGTGAAGAAAGCCATGAGGGAATAGCAGGGGGCTGAATTTCTGTCTGCCACGTACACCAGCACAGTATAAAATTGTTGTCAGCACTGGAAAACCGCCCATCATGTGAGTGGGTTTAGCAGACGACAAGCTGCAGGACATGGGCACAAATCCATCTGGCCTGGAGAGGGAAAATGCCAGGGAGCAGCACTCAGCATCCATGAACACACCATTCCTTCGGCAACGGCAGAAAACACCTTAATAGCGCTCAGAAGTGTTGTGGGGCAGTTCGCCTTCTTCCACCCCCTGTCCACGGCTCTGAGTCCCCGTGCCGCGATGTAATCCCGGCTGCCCCACGCAATGCAGCTGGTGACTATCGGTGCACCGAGCTCATGCCAGCGCTCAGCCGGGAGCACCGTCACACTCCTCACACGTGCTGCCAGCAGCATCCAGCGGTACCGGCTTCACCTGCCCGCTCCATCCCGCTCCACCTTTTCCTTGTGCCTCAGGTTAAGGAAGTGACCCGCAGGAGAGGGGTGGGCGGTCCAGGGGGAAAACGCTTCGCGGCTTCGTCGTGCAGGGCTTCCAAGAGACCCTGCCTGGGCATCCCCCGAGCCCCACGGCCCCGTGGGGCCCCACAGGCAGGTGGCCAGTGCTGGGAAGGCTCGGCTGGCCGTGGGTGGACCCGGTAGCCTCGCCACGCCTCCCGCCATCCCGGACAAGCCCCGGCTCCAGCGGGATCCGGCACGGCAGCATCACCGGACACGCACCGGGGACGGAGGCCACGGAGAGCCGCGGGCCATGGTAAGTCGCTGCTGGGAAAGCCGGCTGTTTGCTCTGCCTTTTCGAAGGCAGAAGTGTGTCAGCGGCAGCTCGAGGCTCCGAGGAGAGGCAGGAGGGAAGGGAGAAAGGAGCAGAGCGCTGCGCTGTGGTTAATCAGTAACGCGGGAGCTCCGCCGGCTGCTGCTGAATTTCCAAAGGCTGCGCTCTCTAGGCTCATTCCTCTGCGAGGGGGAGGGAAGGGGTCCGCCAGCAACGACCCCCCCTCACATTCTGTAGGGCAAGGACGACTCCGACGTGTGCTCGCCCTGAAACACACCCGAGCCGGCTGGAAATCGGCTTTTCCACGGCAGCAAAAGACCGTGGGCCTCGTGGAATACACCATTCCAGCCCTGCCTACTCACCCAGGCCCGTCTCCTGTACCTTCTCCTAGGTGGAAATTCTGCCTTTCATTAGGAAAAAATTTTTCCCTGTGAGGGTGGAGAGGCCCTGGCACAGGCTGCCCAGAGAAGCTGTGGCTGCCCCTGGATCCCTGGAAGTGTCCAAGGCCAGGCTGGACGGGGCTTGGAGCAACCTGGGATAGTGGAAGGTGTCCCTGCCCATTGCGAGAGGTGGGACTGGATGGCCTTTAAGGTCTCTTCCAACCCAAACTATTCCATGATTCAATGAAAGGCAAGATTTTAGTTGGAGCAAAGAGGGTTCAGACTCTCCCAATTTCCCATGCTGGTTCCTTTCCCTCGGCTGCACAATGCATCTACTTGGTTTCCTGCAGGCAAAAAAACAAAATCCCAACTTTTGGCAGTTGAGAAGCAGCAGAAGAAAACAAAATAATTTCATTTCCCTGATGAGAAGAGTGTGTTTTAAAGGAGCGAGAGCATATGAAAGTATTAACATGCCATCCTGACAGAACCAGGAGGCTGGCCAATGTCCTGGGGTGGGGAAGGAGGGACTGGAGCAGGATGGAGGGCAGGGGGGTGCTCCAGGCAGAGGGTTTGCCATCACTAGACACAGCCGGAGGAGTTGGCTCTGTGTGGTCTGTGGGCCAAACCTCATCCTGGCCATGCCTCCCGCTGGTGCTGGGCTTGCTGAGAGGAGCTGGGCTGGAAAAAGCCCCGGGGGCCATCCTCCCACATAGTCACAACGGAGAAAAGGGTCTGAGAACAATTACACCATGTCCCTTTGTTGCTCTGCCCAGGGAAGGCTGGTTTAGAACCCAGCCCCCTGCATGCATACCCCTCTGCTCCAAGCAACAACTCCAGCTTTTTTCCGCTCTGTTTAGCACCGATAAGGAGCAGGTTTCAGCCCCTGGTCCCAAATTCTAGTGCAGCCCCTGCCCTATTCCCATCAGAGCCCCCCGGGGGTGCCCCCCTGCCAGCACCCCGTGCAGAGCCATCCTCTGTCCCCACGTTATCCAGTTGCTAAGCTACCTGTGCCCGGCTTATCTCACCATCAGCACGGAAGGGCAACGGCTGAGGGTTTATTGAGCTAAGTCATGTTTACTCACTGCCTTCCCTCCCAGTTCAGCGCTCCGTTGACGTGGGGAGGGGGTGAAAGAGCCGGGGCTGGCAGGGGGCCATCCAAAATGCAGTGAGGCCAAAATATGCAGAGGCAAGGAAGGCCTTCCCCAGAAATCCTGCAGCTGCAGTGCCAGGGAGACAGGAAGCATCCTACCCCCAGCCACCCCACGCTAAGATTCAGTGACACCCTGGCACTCTCCATTCCGTGCAGTCCAAGGGTCATGGATACACAGACAGGTAGGCACCCACACAGCCATGGGAATGGGGTATTATCTTTCCAATCTTCCCCAAAACATGCAAGAACCACCCACAAAAACATCAGTTTCACAGCTGATTGTTTTAGTACAGCCTGTGAGCAGGGAAGCCATAGGAGAGGATGACTTGCCTCAGTTGCTCAGTTGTTTAAGGTGCCATTTCTGAGCACTGATGCCCAAGCAAAGCATCTCAAGGGGCTCCTGATCAAATACCCACAAAAAACTGGGCCAGATTTGTCAAGACTCATATCCAACCTGCCACACTTGGCTCTACAGCACATAAAGGAAAAGAAATTGCAAAGAGATATTGGTCCTTATCACCACCAACTGGAAAGATCAACTCACCCAAACCTGCCAGAGCTCAAGGAGTGTTTGGACAACACTCTCAGGCACATGATGGGATTCTTGGGGGTATTCTGTGCAGGGCCAGGAGTTGGAGATTCATGATCCTTGTGGGTCCCTTCCAACTCAGAACAATCTGTGATTCTGTGAAAGAATTTTAATTGCCAGAACATAACATTTCAGAGAGCAGTGCCCCTCTGCACTGACTCCTGCCTTCCCCACTGACCCAGAGCAGAGCTGGCTCAGGCAGCCCCTGACGCCAAGAGCTTCATTTTAGTTTCATCCCTTCCTATAAACACTCCTCAAAGGCAAGAGCTGCTGCTTCCCCACTACCACCCCTTAAAAACTAAGTACCAGCAGCTCTGCCCAAGGCAGAGCTCAACCACAATCCCTCCCTCTGCCCTTTGTTCTTCACAGACAGAAACAGCCTCTTAAACTCCATTGTAATATAAAGGAGATGGAAAAAGGAGCTGAACTGCAGCTTAGTGTGACTCATCTCTGATCCACATCACTTCTTTCTCCTCAAAAGCAGGCTCCCAATAAAATAAATAAAAATAAATAAATAAATAAATAAGCCCTCCTGCTTCAGGAACCCTAAAGCAACTTTCAGATCTAGCAACCATCACAAGAGCTTCAGCTTTTAAAGCTTTTTTTTTTTGCCCCCCAGAAGATTATATGTAAAATAAAATGTATTTTGGAGTTTACCTTCACACAGGTATAATTTCTTAGTACCTCAGGCACTGTGGGAGGTGTTGTGGGTGAGAAGACAGAAGGGACCAGCTGGCCTTCCTTGGTACATGCAGGATGTATTCCAGGCAGGGAGCAGAGCACATTGATATTCCAGCCCTCCCACCCACTCTGCAGCTGCCTCCATGTTCCCATAACTCCACAACCCATGGGATGCCTCATTGCTCTGAACATCTGCTTCATCCCACCTCTGCCACACTGATCTGCTCCTCTTCCCTTTCCATGGTGCCAGGCAGGAAAAGCCCACAGGCTGAGCACGGAGGAGAGGGAGCAGCTGCTGCCAAACCTGCGAGCCGTGGGGTGGAACGAGGTGGAAGGCAGGGACGCCATCTTCAAAGAGTTCCACTTCAAGGACTTCAACCGGGTACGAGCACCAGGGGCACAGAGTTTTACGGACTGGGACACCTGGTTTGTGGAGCAGGGAGTCCCCTCTGCAAAGCTCAGCTGAAGAAACCCCTCTGTGTCTCTCCTGAAATGGAATGGCTGAGCAAACTAACCTACCCAAGACACCAAAGTGCTTGACCCAGCATAAAGTTTGTCTGGGAAACACTCCTCAGGAAGAGGAAAACCCATAGAAAACTCCCAGAATATCCCAGGCCTTGCATTTGGTTGGGTTATCTAGACACAGGCAGTGTAAAATTAATAGTAATGGGGTGAAAACCAATATGTTGCAGGGTAAATGGTTCAGAGTTAACTTTCCTTCTTACTGTGCAGGCCTTTGGCTTCATGACTAGAGTGGCTCTACAGGCAGAAAAACTGGATCACCATCCCGAATGGTTCAATGTGTACAATAAGGTAAGAAACACGGATGGCGGGGACAAAGCAGAGCACTTCAGGGAGCAGCTCCCTTTTTTGAGGGATAAAACAGGAGCAGCGAGTCCTGTTCTCATCAGCAGGACCTCTTCCCTCAGATGCTATTCCCGTATCACAGCTAGCCTACAGCTACCACAGATCCTTTCCTCCTCCTTTTTCCCCGTCCAGCTGAGCAGTAGCTGCCGTAGGCTGGCACCAGGGTTGCTTTTTAAAATCTGTATCAAGTAGCAGCCACAGGAAAAGCTTCTGGGGAAAGAGTGAATTGAAAATGGGCACAGGTGGCTGCTGTGACCAAGGTAGGGGTAGCAGTGACAGCTTGTGGCCAGGATGAGCTATAGAAAGGAGAAAAACCAGGCAAAGTGCCAGAGCACCTCTCCCACCCCAGGGAGTCTTGCTAACAAGTTTGGAACTACTGCCTCATCAGCTGCAGCACTGGGCAAACCAGCCCTGCTGTTTCTGTCAGCAACACTCGGCCTGTCTGTCTGTCTGCCTTAGGTTCACATCACCTTGAGCACCCACGACTGCGGGGGTTTATCAGAGCGAGACATCAACCTGGCCAGCTTCATCGAGCAGGTGGCAGCTTCTCTCTCCTGACCAGGAATACACGCAGCCAAAAATCCACTGTGCCACTGTGTCCTGCCTAGATGGCTGCACTCAGAGCCTTCTCCCACTTCCAAGCTAGATCCTGGATCCAGACTGCCCGACACCTCGCCAACCTCCCCAGCGCAGCTCAGATGGATGGAGGCACTTCTCAGGGTGCATGTATCCATCTCTGATCTTGCAAATTCCATCCTTAAAGCCTTCCTTAACCACATGATCCCACACCCCCAACTGCTGAGCCTTTTACCAGGAGTCAGTCATATCAGAGTCAGGGAATGGTTTGGGTTGGAAGGGACCTTAAAGATCACCTCATTCCACCCCTGCCATGGGCAATGACACCTTCCACTATCCAAGGCTGCTCCCAGCCCCAATCCAGGCTGACCTTGAACACTGCCAGGGATCCAGGGGCAGCCACAGCTTCTCTGGGCAACCTGTGCCAGGGCCTCCGCACCCTCACAGGGAAAAATTTCTTTCCAATATCCCATCTAAACCTATTCTGTGTGAATCCATTCACCTTTGTCCTGTCACTACATGCTCTTGTAAAAAGTCCTTCTCCATGTTTCTTGTGGGTTCCTTCAGGTACTGGAAGGCTGCAGTTAGGTCACCCCAAAGCTTCTCTTCTCCAGGCTGAACAATCCCAGTTCTCTCAGCCTTTCCTCATAGCAGAGGTGCTCCATCCCCTCTGATCAGCTTGGTGCCTCCTCTGGACTCGCTCCAACAGCTCGATGTCCTTCTAGAGTCAAGTTACACCATTGCACCAGTAAATCTATCCAGAGCCTGCCCCCATCCAGCCCCTGTTGTTGCTCCTTACCTCCTGGAATGTGCTTTCTGCCTAAAACATGTTTTGTGAACCCTTTGGCTTGTCTGTAACCAAGCAGCAAGGCGCTGTGCCATTTGTGATTGCTGTAACTCCTCTCTAGCAGTATTACATCAGGCACATGGTCTCACCCCAACTGGAACCAGCTTTTAGTAGGATACCAACTGAAAATGTTTACAATAAACATCTTGTTTAACTGGATGGCTCTTTGGAAAGAGGCCTCACTGATCAAAAGACACCAACAGGTTTTCCCAAGGGCAGGGACTGCCCTGATTGCTCTCAAGAAGGTGCTTCTGCCACAGAAAAACTTCACACAGAAATGGCAGGTGCCTTCACCTCAGAGTGACTGGGGTCTGAAAGACAAAGAGATGATCAAAGCCAGGGCAGGTAAAAACTGCTTGTGTACAATCACAGCTGTGCCATAGCCAAGGCACAAACATAGAGAAAGTACAACCAAAAGGCACAAAAGCAGCACGGCACCTGGCCAGGGGTTGCTTAGGGTGGAATACTTCCCAAAAAGAGGTTGTGGGTGGATTTGGTGGTGCAAGATCTTCACTGACACAATGAACAGTCTGATGTGAAACCAACAGCATTTGCTTTCAGCACAACAGTCTGGGGAAAAACACTACAAACACCCAGTTCAAGTCTTTTTTTCTTCTCTTTTTTTAACTCTTTAAAGTTCTACAAAGTATTAATAGAAAATCCATAGCTCTTAACTTCCAGCATCTTTGAACATCACACACAAGATGCAGACAGGGACACCACCTTCATTTTGACAGAAGGACAGAGCAGCCCTCAGGCAGAGTTAGTAAGATTCATAAACCATCCTCACTGCCACGGACCAGGCTGTGCATGAGCAAATTCCAGGAACAACAGGTCCCCATTCATTCAAATGAGCACTGAAACAGAAAAGTAAGAGCTCAGTGAGCCTAGATAGCTAAACGCACCATTTTAATACAAACCAGGCCCATTTTCACCAGCTCTCCAGCTATTTCAGCCTCCAGTTCGACAGTGGCAAATCAGAGCAATGCAGAAAAATGCCATCAGATCAACTCTGATCAACTTTTTGTCCATTAAAAAGTCCTCGTGGATTTACTGGGCAAGGTATTATTGTGTTGTACGCAACCCTTCCGCTCCCCTCTCCCCCAAGTCATCAGAAAAGTGCAGATGAAATCCATGGCATGAAGACGCACATCTCTTCTTGGTCCATCCCACTGGATATTCTTCATTCTAGTACCTAGGAACAGGTGAATCCCTCGGGAGTGCTTCGTACAAGCAATAAATTGAGTGTCCCGCTTGGAAAACCTGAAAATCCCACAGGAATTAACAGTGGCAAGGATCCCTCCAGGTCTAAAAGTACCGTCCAGTTTCAGATCATAATCCAGTTCATCAAATTCTTCTTTTTTTTGTCTTTGAAACAATCACACAAGCCTGTAAATCCATTCTTCCAAGACCATTTGGCATGATAAAGTAGATGCAGATTACATGTTAGGTGACAAGGATGAATAGAAACTACACACCAGGGAATTACAGTGGCCTATTCCCGACCACAGGATTACATTTACAGTATAGGACAAATACACATGGAACAATTAAACCCACAAATATTATTAATAAGCAAAGCCCAGAACAGAATACATTGACTTACAAATAACATCTTCAAATACATCCAAAAATGTGAAATGGAGCACTGATCTGTTAGATCCATCTACTTCCTGGGAGGAAAATGCAACCAGCGAAGGGAGTTTCTCTCTCCTTCAGCCCACCCCAATCCACCCCTTCTTTCTTTTAAAGCGGAAACAAAAAGAGTACCTCCCTTTTTTTTTTGTTCTGTTAAATCTCGGTTCCAAAGAGAACCATCACAGTAGCCAGACACTTAAGACTGTCTCCAAAGTACTGCAGACTCAGAGATACAGTAATGGTCACATTGGCAAAACCTTGAGAGAATAAATAGGTCCAATACAAACTGCCAGAGCTGATGTCACCATCAAAAGACTCTCGGGCAATTCAATGATTTCAAAAGGGCTCAGAGACTTGCATGAAGTCATCAAGCTCAGGGCAGATGGCCAAAATGCTTGTGTCTCCTAGCACAACGAATAAAGCTGTTGGAAAGCCAGGATCCTTCCCACAATGGCTGGGCCCAAGGCTGCGCTGGTTTGTGCAGGGGCTGGTCAGTGACCTTCTCAATCCTTAAAATTCCTGTGCTTCAGCCAGGGTCAGCTTCAGGCTAACAGGCTACAGCAGAAAGGTGCCTTCAGATGTCCTGCACGGGACTGTGCAGACACGGCCTGAAGTCTTCGCCCACGTGTGGGATTCTGCCTGGGAAACACTCTGTTCCATGCAAAAAGCTCAGAAGAAACATGGGAAAGCCCTGCAGGAGTAACTCCAACACTGCTTAAGAGATTCTGGCTTGTCCTTGAGGCCACAACTGCCTCACAAGGCTGTGCTGGGAAAACTCTCTCACCCTAAAAACAGCAGGGAAAAATAGGAAGGCTGAGCCACATGCCCAAGGCTGGAACACCTCCGACTTGCTGCATCCTTTCCTCTGCTTCTCCCAGCATCTTTGTAATACTGTGAAGGGACTTGGCTCATTACAGCTACTATCCTACCTAACAGGCAAGGGTGCTTCCTCTGAGGCCAGCCTGCCTTTGAGGTTTGTTTTCGGAATTAGTACCATAAAGAAATGACCACAACCAAAGTTGTGGTCAACGGCTGAACCCTCCAACCCTCCCTGGCGTGCCACAAAAAAAAAAGCCAGAGAAGCATCAAGGCACAATGGTGAATGCCCTTTTGAGAATGTGCCTTAAAAGAATCAGTGCAAAGAGCTGAGATTACTGCTATTACAAAAGTCGCCTTTTTGATACTAAAAGACCGTGGTAAAAAAATCTGTCTGCGCACGACGTCCCTGGCTGTGACACAGGCCAGAGCCTGGCTGGCTCTGCTACAGCATCGTGAGGGGACAGTGCAAAACCTTCAAGTTCTGAACAGTGAAATGAACTTTGCACCTCCCTCCAGATTTGTGCAAGGTAAAACAGCACTCCTGGGTGGTCAACGCATGTCTTCTACAAGAGGCAAGGGAGCAAAACAGCCACGATGTACCCGGGGTTTTCAGTACCATCCAGTTCCTCTCCCTACGCTGCCTGCTTGGTTTCTATTTCTGCTGTTGTTCAAGAGATTCCAGAAAAGGATTTTGTGTTGTTTTTTTCTCCCCCTCAGCAGATATTGATTGTAGTCTCACTGAGATCTCCAGAGGAGATTTCAAAAGGAGGCCACGACTACCTTCCCTCTGCCAATTTATCAGCTCTGTGTTACACAGATATAAGGCTCCCAGCATGGTCTGTTAAATGCAGCAGCTTGCAGGAATACTCAAGAGAAAACAAAATTTCCAATTTACTGTCTACCATTAACTTCCAGGGAGATTGGAACCGTGGAACACAATGTGAGAACTCAAATTTAACACTTGGCTGGACAAGCGGCTGAATACCAGGTCTGAGGAGGAGAAACAACACGGAATGAAGTGACATGCAGAATTCCTGAGGAATTTGGAGCTGTGGAATGAACATTCAATTCACCATCAATAGCCACGATGAAAACAGGCAGGGGGGAGGGAGGAAAAGCCCTAGAACTGAAATTGGGCATGAAAACAATGCAGATTTCAGAACAGACTAAGACAAGGAAGGAATTTTTCCAGATCAAGCCACCCTCAGACCTGCAATTGTAGGAACAAAGGAACTGCAATCTCTTTCCCCAGGAAACCTTTGGAACCAGCCCAGTGCTAGCTGGCAAGGCACCGATTGTTGCACTGCAGTCAGTGGTGGCCGGGAGAGCCGTTCATGTGCTTTTCACTGCTGGGAACATCCGTGCTGTAGAGGCCATCCAGGTACGCCTGAGAAATCTCTGCTACCAGGCTCCTGTCTGGGATGGACTGCGCCATTCCATAGATGGCTCCCTAAGCAGAGAAGAGCAGGCTGTTACACAGGAGAAACACCCTCAGCCCAAACACCCCCTCACTGTGTGCTGGCCTCCTCACCATGCCGGTGGTCTTGGCGTTGAGGTCCTTCATGATGTCCTGGATGCTGTCCCTGACGTCCTTCAGGAACTGCTCAGCAACGCCAGCCTTCGTGTGCAGCTGCGTGATGCAGAGATGGATGCTGGGCAGGCAGGGCAGAGGGCAGGGATTAACCACCTCCACTACACACAGCCCCGCGTTTTCTGAGCGCCCAACAGCAGCTGAGCCCTTCTGTGGCCGATGATAACTGTGTATCTCCTTAAAACAGCATTCCCACTAAGGGTAATCCCTGCAAAATGCTTGCTAGAACCAGCTCCTTCTTCCTTCCTTCCTGACTTCACAATTAGGTTAAAGTTTCTCACCTCATTCCAGGTACCTCTGGTGAGAAAAACACAGCTGCCTGCAAGCACGGTGACCCCTGCCATCATTTCCCTCTCCTTCCTCTGCAGCTTCTAAGCCATCACCAGAAAGAAGCACCCACCTCTGAGCTATCACCTCAGGCTCTCTGGACTTTGCTTCACGTGGCCAGTCAAAATTTTTTTCAGTGTAGCTACATCTGGGAGCACTGGCCCCTTCTGCCTGCAAAAGCCCAACTTCCCACTTAAGGAAAGTCTCTGACAAAGATTAATTTTACATTGAAAATGATCAGCCCTTCACTGTTCTTTCAATCACCTTAATCTTCAGTGGGCAGGAGGAAGACAGTAAAAATAAATCCATCAGTCTACAAACCCTCGGTTAACTAAACATGAGGTAAAGCCTTGGTTGTTTATATTTTTCTGCTTGTATTAGATAGAGGTAAATAGAAAAGGAGCCTCAGATATGTCCTCTGCCAGGCTCATTAAAATTACTATTACTTTAACTTCACTGCTATATAATGGCAATTACAAAAGTGATTCCTGCTCTGCAGAGGAAAAAATTCTACATACAGTTTATCAGATATGGACAACAGTACTCAGCAAATCACGAGAGCTACATGGCTTGAAGTTGACCATCTTGCATACACTGGCTAAATACATCACTCCCTGGTCTCCACACACTCACCTTGGCGGGAACTGTAGGACATTCAAGTTCCATCCTTTTGCAGCTAGAAGATTAGATAATCGATAGATGTCAAAAGTGTCTGAGCCAATGGAGAGGACAGACACCTCTGGCTTCCCAAAAATGAAGATGCTGTCAATTTTTCTCAACCTTGAAAAGGAGGAGGAGAAAAGAAATTACTGATCAGGGTTACAGGGTTCAGACATTCTGTCCACCCAGCTGAAGCCTTAAAGGAAGAGCTACAGAAGGGAACAGATGGCAGCACATTCCCACCCAAAAATCATGCACCCAGCCCAGGCCATTGGGACTTGCCAAAGGACCTGGGTCATTACATACCCTGAAGTCAAGTTAACTCAGGAAGAAATGGAAAAGAGGGAAGACAGAAAAGCAACAGAAGACAGAACAGCAGAGAAAATCAGCTTTGTGCCTGCATCCCTCCCCTCTGCACCCGTCAGCTATCTGGGCACAAACAAAGCATGTTCTCCCAGAACTGCCCAGTAGGTCCCTACCCAGCAGGTACCAGGGAAAAACAAAACAAAAACAGTTTGGGAGGAAGGGTCCAGTCCAGGGCTGAAGAGCAGGATCCAAACACTGAGGCACCCACGTACTCGGATTCGAGGAAACGGGCTGTTTTAATGATCCTCTTCGTAGCCTCAACGTAGCCCGACTCTCCGATGTGCAGCAGGGTTGCCCAACACGCAGCTATGATCCCACCAGGCCTGGAGCCTGCCACGGAGGGGGAGGCATAAATTCCCCCTTGCCAGTCAGGGGCTACGAAGAACTGGTACTTCCTGTACTCCGTGTCACTGTAGAGCACCACTGAGGAGCCCTTGGGAGCATAGCCGTACTGCAAGAGGCACAGAAAGGGTTAGAAAGCAGCAAGAGGGCACAGGAACACATCCAAGTCCTCACCAAGATCCCATTTGTTGATCTGCTGGAGAGCAGGAAGGCTCTGCAGGGGGCTTGGGACAGGCTGGATCCATGGGCAGAGGTTCAGTAAGGCAAAGTGCCAGGTCCTGTCCTTGGGTCACAGCAACCCCCTGCAGCTCCAGGCTGGGGCAGAGGAGGTGGAAAGGGCCTGAGGGTGCTGGTGACAGTGGCTGTACATGAGCCACCATGTGCCCAGGTGACCAATGGCACCTGGCCTGGATCAGAAATAGTGTGACCAGCAGGACCAGGGCAGTGATTGTCCCTCTGTGCTGAGGGTCCTTGAGTGCTGCATCCAGTTCTGGGCCCTCACTGCCAGAGAGCCCTGGAGGGGCTGGAGTGCATCCAGGGAAGGGAATGGAGCTGGGCAAGGGGCTGGAGCCCCAGGAGCGGCTGAGGGAGCTGGAGGGGCTCAGCTTGGAGAAAAGGAGGCTCGGGGGGACCTTCCCACTCTCTGCAACTCCCTGACAGGAGGGTGGAGCCAGGTGGGAGGGTCAGGTTCTGCTCAGAGAAAACAAGTGACAGGACAAGAGGAAACAGCTTCAAGTCGTGCCAGGGGCGGTTAAGGTTGGAAATCAGGAGAAATTTCTTTGTGGAAAGGGTTGTCAGGGGCTGCCCAGGAAGGTGGTGGAGTCTCCACCCCTGGAGGTGTTCACGGAACGACTGGATGCAGCACTCAGTGCTCTGGTCTGGTTAATAAGGTGGGGATTGGTCACAGGTTGGACTCAGTCTTGGAGGTCTTTTCCAACCTGAGGGGTTCTGTACTTTGGCACATTGCACAAAGCATGTGAACAGAACAGCCCCTACCCCCGCACCTCAGTGCTCCTCCACACAGTAGAGAAGAAATGCCTGAAGGCCAGGATGGCAACAGGAATCACACCCCAAAAATGAAAGCACCGGAAGACCCTTCTCCCCTCTCCTTACCTTGTGGGTGTCAGCAGAAATGCTGGTCACACCTTCCACACGGAAGTCAAAGGGATGCTTTAGGGGGAACCCTGCCTTCTCCATGAAAGCAATAAGGAATCCACCTAGGCACGCATCCACGTGGAAGGGGATTTTGTACTTCACTGCAAGCTGTGTGTGAACAAGAGATCAGGGAACAAAATGGTGTGACTGGGGCACCCAAACTCCAGTCACCAAAACGTAATTGGCATTTCACAGTTAAACGTACACTGAACCCTTTGAGAGCATCACACCACTCTCAGGCCATGGAGGACAGGCAATCTGGAAGGGCTGGCTATTTGTGGAAGGCCTTTGCCTGCCTTCCACACAGAGGAAAAACAACGTGGCATTTTGGTAGTTTGCTGAGTTTGCCAAAGGAACCTGACAACATTGTCTAAAAGGAGTATCCACAATAAAGTAAAAGGGCGTGAGCCAAATGAACAGAAGGTCAGAGGCCCTGGCTGGTCACATACAAAATAAATAACTGGAGCACAGAGAAGAAAGAACTCAAGAGGTGTGTCTGGAAAGTAAGATCCGAATCCTCTGACTCCTGCTCCCTCCACACGTTCCTCAGACTTCCACACCAATTTTGCTACAACCAGCTGGCCCTAAATCAAAGCCTTTTCACCAGGTGAGCCATTTAGCTGTCCTTTTCTTTCAGGTGGCAAAGAACAAGCACTTCTGGTTGGTCTCTCAGGCACACATTCCCCCTCACTCCAAACTGCATCCTACACACCCTGCTGTTGGTCAACAGCTCATCTGAGGACAGTAATACCCTTCCACCCACTGAGATCCCCCCACCAAATTCACTGCTTGGCGTCCTGGAACCCCTCTACTATTCTTGTACTAGTTTTACTGCTACAACACACAAGTTCCTCCAGGTAGGGGTATCCTACCTCTGCCACCTCTTCAACAGGGTCCATAATTCCATGTGGGAACTGGGGAGCAGAGCAGACCAGCATGGCTGTGTTCCTCGAGATAGCTCTCCTCATTGCCTGAAGATTTAAAGAGAGAAGATGCTCACATGCCATTTACCAAGTGCCATCCTGCCAAAAAAGATAAAGAGTGAGAACATGCAGAGTCTGGTCTTAAAAACCAAAGCACAAAAGCGTACAGAGAGGAAAGCAATGAGCTACAACCACTCATCCATTTGGAAATACCCTCCTCTGAAATCTGAGGCTGTTTCTTAAATACATAAATTACCTGATTCTAAATGAATCCCACGGGACAAAGGGATAACATCCAGTTATTTCAAATACAACCTCATCTGAAATGACAGGCACTTACTCCTGCTGTTTTTCATTGTTTCCAGAAAGCATTCCTCCCTCTTTATCCACTGACTTGCTACCTGGACAGGTAGATTTCTTGCCTAGTTGCTGTGCAATGTTAATTTCCTCACAGAGAGAGCCTGAAGTGATACCTGAACATCCACTTCCATAGCCTTGGTCAGTGGTATTTGGATCAGCTTCATCCCAAAGTAGTGTGCTGCCTTGTCAAAGGCTGCATGGGCGCTCACCGGGACCAATCTGGAAAAGGAACCGATCAAATGAACAGAACATTTGCTGTCTCCCATCTCGAGTGGCAGTGGCTGAACAGCCTCAATTAACTCTGTTTTCTGAGGCCTCATATCATTATCAGAGCCTTAAACGTTAGAGAGGGAAGAAAAGAACCACCAGTGTTTCATTTCTTTTTACATTTTCCCCTCAAGGCAATTAACCAGAGAAATATTTTCCATGCACCATCCAGAAAAGAGGCAGCACTTTAGAGACAGCAAATCCTCTATTAGCAGTGTAATGATTAGCACAATTCCTCATTTGAATTTCCTCCAACCACCCCAACTCCAGCCTCAGAGTTTTCAGGCTAAGCCCTCTTTGATCTGAATAAATCAAACCCCTTGAATACTTCAAAGGGCCTGACAATCTCTGCCCAAGAGCAGAGCTGATCTGAGCAGGCTGTCTAGAGCAGCAGACAGGTACTGCCAAAATACATCTGCTCAGCACAGCCCCCCAGCAACATCTGTGCCCCCCAGGCTGCTTTAAAACTTCCTGTGCTTTAGAACTCTTCTTTCCACACAGGTTTCTCTCCTCCAGACAGAGACAGACAAGGAATAGGTGGCAATGAGCTATGGAACGAAGGATTATTGAGGTCCAACACCACCTCAGCTCAAGGGGGACAGTAAATCCCACAAGCCCCCAAAGGAAAAAGCTGTGGTGGCACCACTCACATTTCTGGCTGTTTGATGCCTCTCTCATAAGCCAGGTCTCTGTACGCCTTGCAGGCCATCAGGATGCTCTCAGTTCCCCCAGATGTCATCTGTCACCAGAAAAGAAGCAAACAAGGAAAAATAACAATGGATGTTGCAGGAGGGAAAAGCAAAAAGGGGATGCAGGCACAGCATCTCTTGCCTCTGCTTCAGAGGTGCACGGGACAACTCAGGGTTTGAAAGGCAGCAGAAGCCACTGAACAGCATGAGGCAGGTTTCTGACACTCAGCTTGAAAATGGACATTTAAATGTTGAATCCTCTATTTAAATGGGATGGGGGAAAGGGAAAACAAACAGGAAGTATTAAATTCCAGAGCCCAACAGGAGGGGACCACATTGCACAGTCACCTCACAAAACTACTTGTACTTAAGGTCTTGATTACCTGGGGATTGTTTACCTGCATTACAGATTAATTATGCCACGTATACGGAAACAACAAAGTTGATTCTATGTTAAGTCAGCTGAAGTTCAGCAGGGTTTATTAGGTCTGGAGCAGTGCCACGCCAAGGCACGGAGTCAGCTCAGGGTTGGCACCACTCCCGAACTACAAAACCTTCCCAGAACCTGGAATGCTGCAGAACTCTGAGCTCTCTCCCACCTCCTCTCTGCAGAGGCCAGCTTAGGTCTGCTCAATACCAGAGCTTCTAAGCCCTCAGGGACACAAGAAATTTTACACCAGGAGGAATTTGTGCATTCCTCTCCCCAGCCAGTCCCTCAGTATCCACAGCACCTCCTAACCCTGCTGTCCCAGCCCTCTTCACCCTGACGACAGGGTTTGCATCAGGAGGTGGAAGAGAGGAAGGCACACACAGGTTTACTGCTGCATACTTGAACTCAAGAGCTGGTGCAAATACATAAATTAAACTCTTTACAGGAAGGAATTCCTCAAGTGGGAGGACTGTCTCTTCTGGGTCAGCTTTATGAGTTCTGGAACACAGGGGACACTGGGCACAACCTTCCTCAGTAAAATTTTAACCTGGGAAAATGTGAGGTTGGGTTTTCAAGCTGCGTGCAGAACTGACTGACTGGGTGAGCCATAACCTGAGGATATGGGGTAGCTGGGACAGTTATACAGAGGTTCAGATAAATGAGTAATCAAAACCTACTTATACTGCTTATGGGGGACTAATTTTGCTCCTCAGACCTGCTGTACCAACTGTAAACGTCTCCTTTTAACCTCTTCCCCCTCAAAAACAAACATGAAAAGGACCCAATCACATTTGTATGCCTTACGACATCTGGAAGTTTGGGTTTTCCTTTGGTTTTTCCCTGCTGACATGGCTGCAAACCCTGAAAATGCCAAGAAGTGTGACTGTGTGACAATGACTAAACATGAAGTACAGAGATAAGGAACAAAGTTCACAGCCTGCCAGGATTTGTTCCTAGCACAATCCAAGCCAGCAGCAGCTGCTGCCACAGGCAGTGTGGAAGCGACTGTCACACCACAGACAATTCCTGCTTTTTGGGGGAAGTTTAAAAGCAACAGCTGTCAGAGATAAAACCTAACAGAGCCTCACACTGGATAAAGACATCGCTGCATTAATTGTGAAGCAAATGGACAGCAGCAGGAACACAATGTTTTAAGGGTTTTATGGGCCATGTCACTCACTTCTCAACGCCCTTTATGAAAAGATCTGTCAGGTTGTGATTACCTTTGGGGAAAAAAAAAAAACCCAGCTGGTGATAGACTGCCTTCCTACTGGGTGGGAGAAGAGGAATGGGATTATTGCATACTTGTACCTATCCTTGCAACACTGCTTAGGATGATGATTGTGAAAACTTTGCTAGGAAGGACGTGGGGATCTCGGGATTCGTGTTACTGAACACCGGGCCTGCTCCTTTTGTTGGGCAGCATTCCCTACTTTCACTTAGATAATCTGCTCTTGAAAAGGTAGCCTCTGTACAGTCTTATTCCCATTTCAATCCTTCCACCAAAATACCAACATCTTGCTTTCATATGCAACAAGCCTTTCCTCAAAGTCTGGCTTTATCCCCTGCATGGAAATGATGAGCCACACACAGTTTTTGGTAGGTCAGACCCAACACTTTTCAGCAGTCAGTCACATGCAGCATTAAGGAAGAGCATCCAGGATGGATCCTTCTCCCAGGCACCCAGACCAGCATGCAGACTACCACACAGAAAGCTTGTTCAGGCAGCTGAAAATCTGCCTAAAAAGCTGAATTTCAGCCAGCTCAGCTTCCTAAACTGGCCCACAGTCAGCACATCATGAATCTCCACCACGGAGAAGTGCAAGAGTCTGGAGCAGCACCTTTAGCCCAGTGTAGTTCCAGTTGCAAAATCCTCTGGGTCCACACGGATTATCTCTGTGGATGGAGCCTGCTCCTTTCAGAAGGAAGTCCTTCCTGACAGAAGGCTTTGTCAGCTTAGCCACTGACAGCAAACTCGTTCTGCTGCAGCCAGAGCCTGAATCACTGTCACAGGATCCAGCTTCCCCAGTGCCCGTGGCGCCGGCACCCGGCCAACGCATGGTGATTCAGCACCCACCGAGGGCTCACACACATTCTTCTCTCCCCTCAGTGGAAGTCCACAGGCTCGGGCCATGCCATGGGGAAAAGGGGCTGGAAACAGGCATTGTTTTCAGCAGCTTTGCAACCCTGCACTATCTTCAAAGGCCAGGCAAAGTGTGGGGGGAAAAAGGAAAGTAAACAGACATTTTGTGTTCTTGATTTATTTGTTGTTTTCCAAATGGGAGAGGAGTGAGCACAGGGAATAAATATCCCTCCTGCTTTCCAAACTCAGTATATCCCTTCCATTGCTCCCTCCCTCCAAATCCCAGTGCTCTGGAACCTCAACATTACAAGAGCAATAAGAGATATGGTCCCTCTTCCAGGATTCCTTTGGCCATGTCACTGTCAAACTGTCAGGCATTAAAGAACCACTTTGGTTCGTGCTCTCTAAAGTTTTCCTTCCATTTTCACCTGAAGAAGCACATCTGTTCAGACCCTGGAGACAAAGCTGACCAAAAGTTTCACTGAGCTGAACTACCCCATGAATAAAAAAGTGCAAATTACAATTTATTTCTAGGGTAACAGAGTAAAAAACCACACCACAATCCACTGCACAGTCATAACGTTGTGGCAGCCTCCCATAAAACCCCTGGAAACCTGTGGGTTGTAAATTCCACAGCTTGTGTCTCTCAAGGTGACCTGCTCATCACTACAGATAAAATCTGACAGATCTGCACAGCTTAAGCCCCCCTCAAGACACATCACTCACATCTCCCTTCTTCAAATGTGCAGCCAAAGTTTGGAAGCCCCAGAATTTGGGGAGAAGAGACAAAATGGGTTTCCACAGGAGATTTACGCTTGCATCTGGTGACTCTGCCTTCTCTCTCCTGTCCTCAGCTGTAGAGTAAGTGGAAGAAGAATTCGCAGAGATCCACATCAAATACTCACATGTCACCCACACACAGAATTTCTCCCTACACTTCAAAGCTGCCCTTTCTTTTTAAAGTTCAAGAAGTTACTTAAAAAAAATACTGAAGCTTGCATAAAAGTGGTCATTTTTCCCCAAATTACAGGGGAAATCCACAGAGCCAACACTGCAAAACAAAGCACCTTGTGAACATGAACACATGCACACATCAGACAAGAACAAACTCCCCTGTTTCTCTTCTGTGTGCTGAGCTTAATTAGTCCTTCCAAATCATTGCAAGAATGGGATTAGAATCTTCCAGGCACCCAAACTCACCAATTCCTGTCTCTTTGCTCTTGCATAACACAATTAAAAGTAAGAACAATAGTGGTAATTAGTGAGAAATAGGGAGCATCCATCCACTGCTGAGAATGATTACTTTTAATACTGCTTAAAAACCTGAAACATGTCTCAGAGCAATTTAAGGCAAAGGCATGTCTGAACCGCCCCCAGCTACCAGGGCATTGTTAGAGCTTTCATGCCCATGTCAACAAAGGAGAATTACAGCCCACATGGCTCAGCTAAAGGCAGCTCCTGTAAATAACACGAGCTGCTCATCTCATCTAACATTCAGAAATGTAAAAAAGACAGGTTTCATTTAGGCATTTATGAAACACACCAAAAACCTTCAAAGAGGAAGCTCCCCAGAGATCCTGCTGAGGGAGATGTTCACATGACACAGGGCAGCACCACGCAGAGATCCCAGGCTGCTGAAAACCTTGGGAACAGCATGGATGTGCCACTGGGCTGCTTCTCTCAGACTGAGCAGCAGAATATACTCCCACAAAGAGCTGTTCCGCAACGCGCTGCGGAAATGAGAGCACAAAGGAAGTGAAACTGCCTCACTGAGAAGTCCAGACAGAAACTTTTTGGTGCTTTCCACGCAGCACAGACGCAGACACCCTCTCCAGAAACACCAACGAGTTCCACCTGCCTTCAGGGACCACCACCAGGCACCAACAAATTGGCCAAGCAGTCCCTGCTGCTTAAATCAGGTTAGTAAATCCAGTGGACAGGGGCATGGTAGTATGACACTGCTTCTCAGAGGTGGCAGTGAGGAAATTCAGGGGGGAGAAAAACAGTTGTTCTAAATTTCAACACTGCAAAAGTCAAATCAAGAAAACCAGAGGCCTTCTCAGTAGAATAAGCCAGCAGTTCCTCTTGAACAGATTAAAGATAAAGATAAGAGCAGAGCATTGCACCTTCCCTCGTTTAGCATTAAAACGTCTCTGCATTACAGCCTCACCGGTTTTAGAAGTGTAACTGCAGCACTCTGAGCCACCAGCTACAGCAGGGCCTTCCCAAGACAAAGAGCAAATCATCAGTTTGGAAAAAATGCTCTTTTTAAATGACTTTGTAACTGTCCAAGCCTCCAGAAATTCTGCAATGTTAATTCAGTTCTGGGGGGCAAGAAAAGAAAATAAGTGAAGTCTTCGAGCCCAACTACTTAAAGAGCATGTGACCTCCATATACCCACCCACACCTCTCCATCAGTGATCAGCAACTCCAGGCAGTTCACAGTCAGGAAGAGCAGTGGGAGGAAGACAAAAAGTCCACTGGAAACACTCATTCAGACATAATTACAAGGGTGCAATTAATCTTCCATTTCTGGCCAATCAGTTTTCCAGCCCTCCCCTTCTCCCTGCAAACGGGGCTATGTTCAAGCATCTAGGACAGAATTCCAGGGCAGGTTGTGCACTTCCTCCTTTGCTTTGTGGCACCGTCCTTGGGAGCGAGAGGAGGACAGAAGGAAAAGCAGGATCCCCAGAGTATATTTGTGCAGGTCTCACTTTGGCTGTGGCAGTTTTTCACCCATTCTGACCTTCTCTTAGGCAATTCCACTTTTCCATTTCAGTGGGAGAGCACCCAGGGCCAAGGCTGACAGTTTTACAAGGCGTTTTACGTAACAAAACCTGAAAGCCCCCGGTGCAGGCTTCAGCAAGCAAAGTTCCCCAAGCACCCATCAGAGTCACACAGCTCTCTGTCTGCTGTATCAGCTGATAGAAACGAGTTCCAACAGCTTCATGCCCAGCCCCTGCCCCACTCCAGGGATAATCTCCCCGGTGTTCTCAGCACTGCAAGCCAGGAAGGAACTGAGGTGAGCTGAAATGGTTTTTATAAGCAAAGAGGCACGTTCCTCCTCTAAACTTGAAGGTGGTACAAGGAATACAGTCCTGAGAAGAAAAGTCAGGTCAGAGGGTGTCACCTCCTCCCGTCAAAGGCAATCACATCTTGCACTCCCACACAGATGAGTTCATCTTCAATCCCACTGGGAGTCTGGTCCCAACTACACCTTCTACAAGGCTACTCCAGTACTCGACTCTTAACACAACCAAGCCTCCAGCTGACAGGGAAAGCCCACTCAAAGCCAGTTCAGCTCATAAGCTCTTGTGTCAACACTGCCTTCCAACACCAAAAGCATCAGTTTAAGAACACACATTTGGACTCCTGCTGGGAATTTTATCGAGGCTGTAAAACTGGTTTGCACTGGAAGGCCACATGAGCCTGGAAACACAGCTTTCCAGCTGGACAGCTGACAATCCATGCCATGCCTGCTTGTTGGTGAGTAGCCAGCCAGCCAGCCGGTCTCGCCCTCGAGCTCAGCAATCTGGCAGGCTCATGGATTTCCAGCTCAGAGACTGAAACTGAAGGGAGCTTCTCAGAGTGACACTTCTCTGTTCACAATTCCCCACTGACAACCAGCCAGGCTGCATTACACCAGTTCCCTTTGCCAACTGCCATCAAGCCTGTGTCACTTAAGAGTGGGAAAAAAAAGCTGAAGTAAACGGTCTTGTTTTGCGAACTGTTTCTCTGAGTTACATTGTCTCTCATAAAGCTTCACCAAGAAGGGAAATTAAGCAACCTCCACAGAGCTGGCATGGAATACACCAGAACGAGCTTAACCTCAGTCTCATCTGCAGAGCACAAGGTGCATTTGCACTTATCAAAGTCAAAAATATCCAAAATGTTCAGGAGGCAGTCGAAGACAGAGTACTTACAGTACCACAAGATTTGGGGCCCCCGTGGAAGAGCGTACAGGCAATCCTCACTACTTCTGCTTCCATCTTCCTCAGACCAGGGAATATATCCGGATGGAGAGGATTACTCCAGGCAAACTCTTCATACACCTTCAGAAAACAAAGAGAGAAAGTTAAGACTTGCAAATGAGGCTTTGAGAACTCCCCATGTGCACCATAGAAGCAAATTAGCTGCATTTTACCCTAAGAATACTACAGGACTTAACTGCTCCTGCAAGTAAATGCCACAAGCTCGGAAGCTGCAGCTGAGGAGTAAAATAAAGAAAAAATAAATGTTTTTCCAAGGCATTCAGACCTCTGGAGTGATTCTACAGAACAGCAATATCTCTTGTTGTAAGGAGAGATCTAGTAATTTTGCTGTTTTTAAAGAAGAACACAACATACATCCTGCAATTGCTTTACACAAAACAGGCAAAAAAAGTGACTTTGCAGAACTTGTTCTCAAGTTTACTGTTAAGGGGGGGTGGTTCTGAAGCAGGTAGAAAATGACAAATGCCCACCCACACCATAACGAAAGTGGCTGTGGAAACCAGTATTTCTGCTCATTCCACAGCTGTGAGCTCACAGGATACAAGGCTGGAACAGGCCAGTCCCGACCTCCTGCAGTCCAGATCAAAAAGCAACTGGAGGGATGTTAAATAAAACACAGCAAAATAAACCAGTGAATAATCAGCACAAACAAACGGAATGTTTCCACAAAGTGATCCAAGCCGAGGCCCCTCCAGAAAGGCTGTTCTGAGCTTTGTTTCCCCAAAAGTGGCACAGAAAATATCAACACGAGGAGGAAAACAGCAATAACAACCACCAAACAGAGCCCATTACAGCTGCTACAAAAGCTGTTCCCAGGAGCAAGAGGGCCAGACTTCCCTTTCTAGCAAAACAACTCTGGAAGGAGATGTACTTGAAAACAAACCTTTAGGCTGTTTAGGTTATTTTCCAGCCTTCTCAAAGGGAGAAGTTCCTGAGCAGGTAAACAGACCTCACAAAGACGCCACTGAACTGTGCCAGTGCTCCATTGTTTAAGATTTGGACCACACAGCCACGCCAAAAAACATTTCACAAAGCTTCTCTTTTGCTCAAACCAAGAGGAGTTTGGTTTTGCTCAGTGAAAGTTGCTCCAGTACCAGTCTCCAGTTCACTTGTAATTACTAATTACTTTCTCACTCAAAACAGTACCTCATCTGATTAGATCCCAGATATCTCTATGAGGTGTTTTCACAGGGACAGTTACATGGCCAGAGTTACGCTGCCCAAATTGCCACTAATTCCCCTTCCCAGACTTAAGTTTTAGATCTTCCCTATTTATTTTGGGATGCTGGAACAGCTCTGAGGGGTTTCTGGTCCCCCTGAAGATGCAAAGTTGGCCTGCTTGCACTTTACCTTCACCAGCAGGTGGGTGAGTTTCTCTTCACCACTGTACACAGTCCCGGAGACTTTCCCATCCTGCCAGCGTACATCTCCTGCAAGAGAAGGGAGAGCACACTGCTCACAAACACAGTGAGTTTCACAATTCCCAGCCAGTGTGGAAAAGCACATGGAAAATCCCCTCAGTTCCGCAGAGGAGGACTCAGCTTTTGAGATTTCCCTGAGTTTTGTGGCCCAGGGACAGCTGCGTGTGAAGCTGAGCCTCTGGCATCGTGTGAACTTAGCAAACAGCAAGTAAATGATGACTAAAGAGTCAGCACATAACCAACATGTAGCTGCAGCAAGCAGTTATATTAATTTGTAATCCACTTAATCCCCAGCAGTCTCCCCAAACTCTTGTTCAACCAACTGGACACTAAATTAAAACCACTTTCAAAGAGCACCCACCACCACTGTAAGCTGAGAAGAGATGGAAAGGCCAAGTTTGTACTGCTAAAATCCACAGTGCTGGCACCTCAACTGAATTTTACCTAAACTGGTATTTCCAGGCAACTTCCAAGGGGGAGTAGGGGGGTGGGAGGGGGAAATAGGGGGGACTTTAGAAAAGAAAAAAGAACCCAGTGAAGGAAGGAAGGAAGGAAGGAAGGAAACAGTAATTTAAGAGAAAACACAGACAGAAGCAACATTAGCAATACACAGCAGTAGAAAAGAAGGCAGTTGTTCCAGGATACTCAATGATGAAATTGTTTGTTTCTGAATTTGGAGCAGATGTACTGTTCCAGAAGAAAATTCAAGGCATTTCTCAGATTTGGGATAGGAGCAGGGCAGTCATATTGTCTCCTCCGGACAGGAAGTCACCCCGATTTGCTCATTAGGAGTAACAGGTACGCAAATCAGGGGGAACACGTTTACATGAGAGAGGCAACTCAAATTAAGTGTCAGACACTGCTCGTGTGGACTCAAGCTAGGAGAATATCATCATGACTCTTCCTTAAAAGGCTTTTTCAAGGTGCAAACATTGTCTCTCCTAATTGAAGCCACAGTCTTGGAAATTCCCTAACAATCCTACTTGGAAGTTGCTTTTTTTGATTGTGAGTATTTTCTGGGGCTTCACAGAAAAAACACATTTCTGGTAAAAGTCAAACATCAAGGCAACTGCTCAGAAACGCAATCCAAAATGAGAACTTCCTCCATATTTCTCTTCTCCTCAGCTCTCCCATCTCTCCATCAGCCTAGAATTCTTGTGGAAGGAACAGAATTTCAACGTGAATACCTGAACGCAGTATTAGAACTCATGAATCTTAGTCACGTCCAGAAGGAAAACAGACAAAAATTTGCAAGGGGACAAAATATTTCAGCTGAAACCATGAGCAGGAGCCACTGGGACTCACTTAAGAGAGGAAATGTCATGTTTGGTGTCTGAGCAGACCCACCTCTGCTGCAGTACAGACTCACCTTTTGAGCTATACTCTTTCATCTTCTGCAGCACTTCAGGCTGGCTCATGCCCTGCTCCGGCAGCGCTTTGATATAATCCTTTTCATCTTTCAGGAAGGATAAACTGGAAGTGACATCATTCAAGGCTTCATCAATCTTCTTTTGAATCTAAAAAGAAAGAAAAAAGCCTATCAAACAATTGCACTGGTCAAATTCTAAATAGTTGTTGAGTGTGTGCAGGACAGGACTCGCTGCCTACATCTGTGGTGTTGATGGAACAGACAGGAACTGCTCCACTGGGAGCTTTGACCCCTTTCCTTAGTGCTTGAGAAAATAAAACTCAAGGGAAAAAACCTGCATTTTTACCCAGCAAACCTTTTCAAGCCACAGTTTTTAATTTGTAGAGGTCTTCAGATGCATTAGTTTGTACCTTGCCTCCTCTAGCACCACACACACAGTTTAGAAACTCATGAAAACAAAGACATAATAAAGAAATCTCCACCACAGACACAGTTCAGAGATTTCTTTCTTCCCACCCACACCCTACACTCAGGAAACCCCAGACTTCTCACAACACATTCCAAAGTAAAGATTCTTCTTCCAGGCAACACAGGTGCTGAGATACTGACTTCTGGACATTGGAATGCCTCAAAGCCAAGGCCTCTTGTGAGCACCTGATAAGTTATCAGGTATCATTTATAAGAGGACACAGACAGGACACAGCAGGAGAGCTCTGGCACAGGGGAGCAGTGTTAGCCCTGAGAAGGGAAGTCTGGACACAACAGGGACTGTATAAAGTGTCCTGTTCTAACAGGCAGGCAAGAAACGTCAGCAGAAGAGAATTTGTCTGATCAAGGGCTACTCAGGTTAGCAGGTGAAAGCTGGGGCACTTAACAGGACAGGAAGGGGATTTAGTCCTTTCCAGAAGGATGTGGAAGAAATTGCAGAACTCCTTCCGTGTCCACAGCAAAAGGAAAAAAAACTCCTCTCTGCTACTGTCTTTGGATAAAATTTGGATCTGCCTGGAACAGATCTGACCCCTGGAATCGATGCGTAAATACACCCGCACAGCAAGCAGCAGGAAGTGCAATCCAGTGTGATACCATCATTCACGAGATAAAATAAACCCAGCTGTGCATTTCTCCACCCCGAGTCGTTAACGGGCTGAAACATGCTGACAGTTGTGGTTTCAAGTTTTTATAAAGGAAAAAAAAAAACAAAAAACAAAAAAACAGCTCCCAAACACTACAGCTCGTATATAATTTTAATGATTACGCACAGTGCTGATATCCTTCTGCTAACTTTTGCTAATAGTTATCTAAGCCCTAAACTAATCATGGCCAGTTGCTTGATTAAAATAAATACCCTTCCACATTGCACAACAAACCCTTGACTGTCTCACACTTCACACTGCTTCAGGAGAACAGCTCCAGTTCAATCCTGTCCCTTCTTCCAGAATTCAAATTCTTTTCTTAAAATCTAACAACGAGGAAACATTACTAGAGAATTCACTCATTCTTGGTTAATATAAACAGCTCAAAAGTCAAAAAGAGGTGGAACCCCCCTCCTATGGGAGTGTTACTATGACAAAAAGATTGGATAGAAATTGTATCTGTCATTAAATCAGGAGGCAGCAGAAGACTTCCAGATCTATATCCTTGGATCATTAGGATCACAGTGACATGACAACAAAGATGCACAGAACTGTATATTCTCCAAGAGAGCTGAAACAAGGAGCTGGAATAATCCTCTAAGTAGTTGTTCAAATACTTACTATAGGCCCAAGAAATGGCATTTTTCTCAGCAGTTTAAAGAACTGTTTTTTAGTTCGGGATGTCAAACCTGAAAGACAAAAGGCAGAAATGAACCTGAGAAACGAAAAAAAAAAGAAACTTCTGTTGCAGCTCATGATCCAGGCTGAGCATTCCTGATCCAAGCTGAAATACCACAGTGACCCAGGGGACATGGTGAGACAGATGAGTGAATCCAAGAGCAAGGTTTTCAGGGATGGACCATGCCATGGAAACATCTGGACTGCAGAACAGCAGCCATCTGCTGGGATCAGTTATTTGACCTGCTTTCTTACTTCCATGGGAAAGCACACCCACGTGTGGAACTTTACAGGAAAAACAGGGATTTCAGGGTTTGCTAAAGGTAAGGAATTATTATCATTTCCTGCCTCTTCAAACCAGAATAGTTACTAGAAAACAAAACCACTGAGCAGTGTGGAACAGGCTCCCAGACCAAAGGAGGGAACAGGGACATTTGTGACAATGTCAGCCACAACACGACGTGGATTTGCCCCGTTTGCTGCACCAGGAGGTGACTCAGGGAAAGGGGATGGACAGAGAGAAGAGCAGAAATTCCACCACAGCCCAAAGACTCAAATCAGAGAAGCCACTGATGACAAGCACTCGAAAACTCCTCGGGTAGCTCTAAAAGCAGGAATGAAATCAGGATGACACAGATGCTTTATAGCCAACAAAAATGCCTTCCCAGTCCTACCTGCACACCAGCAGTTACAGGACACACCAAAAAAAATAACTAAATAAAGTTTAAAAATCGACCATTTTAAGACTTTGCAATTTTATCTACACTTCATATATATTTCACCTCATATATACAATTTGAAAAGCTGCCCAAGGACACTAATTGGCACATTCTGTAGCACACACTTGTTAGTGCTCTGATAACAACACTTCTGTTGCACATCTCAGTGTGCACGCTGCTTCATTAATAATCTTCACAGCAAGAAAAGACTGTGAACTCCTGAAAAACTCTTGACAATCTAATCAGATCTTCTAAGAGCTAGTCCATACTTACATAAAATACATCGTGCAACAGTACAAATACTAGCCAGGAAGATAACTGTCCTGAACGAAAGTTTCACACCAGTTTGTTCCTTACAGACATCCCCATTGTTCAGCTACCCCCATCCCCACAAAGAGAAAGGGCTGCTTGAGGAACAGAGACACAGAAGGAGAAATCGAGTTAAAAACTTGGCTGTTTTTAACAAGCTGCCACCAGAGTGTAACCCTAAGGCCTGGGGGAACTGAAAAGCACCTCTGAGGGCATGGCAGTGACCTCAGGCCATCACACGACCAGAGAAAACCGCAAGTTCTGCAGAATTCAGCTGCAGTGAAGAGCTGCCAGTATCAGAAACCACTCAAAACAGGAAGATACTCGGGAAGTATATTAAAAAAAAAAATTAAAGAAGAAAATATCCTCACACTATCACATGCAATTATCTTGAACATTCTGAGGATGAAACGTGCCCCCAACACGGAATCAAGACCACGTCTCCTCTCCCAGCAGGAAGGGAAACAACCAAGGGTTATCCAGACACTTTGCAGCAGTGACCAAGTTCACAGGAATCCAGCTCTCCACAAATCTCCCCAGGGTTTGGGCAAGAAGAGAGTGTTGTGACAAGCAAATGGTTTAGCCAAAGGGAAAAGGGAGACAAGGGAAAGGGAAGGAGACAGAAGCACATTCCATGCACCCTCTGACAGAATGAGGGAGCTTCATTTACCAGACAGGCCTTGACCTTAATTTAGAAGGGGATTTGGTAAATATTAGGTGACAGCAGAAAGTCTGTTTTAACAAGTGTTCGGCCTTGTTTCACCCTCTTTCCTTCCACTGCCCAGGAACAACTCAGGGCCACCTCCCCTCCCTCCGAAGGTAAGAAGATCCTCAAGTACTTACTCTCAGGCTGGCAGAGGAAGCCATGCAGCCACACACTTGCAAGTGTGGAAGAAAAGGTCAACCCAATGAGCTGCCAGGGTTCAAGTCCATCACACCGGGCATTCACAAAGCCTGTCACTTTCTCCCAATACATCTGGAGGATTTCCTTGTAGGGAACAATGGCATCCTGCGCAAAGGAAAACCAGGAGGAAATTGAGGACAGCGCAAATGAAAACAAGCAGGGCATCAAAAAGCTTCCTGCTGATTAAAAAGATTAAAAAGATCCTCGAGAGACTGCAGACCCCACGCTTTCCTTCATTCCTACAAATACAACGGCTAGGAGAAAGTTTTTATTCACTTCCAGTCAAGAGTCGCAGACAAAAACACACACCGAGAGACTTCAAATACTGAGAGAGAAGCACCAAGAGCAGACGAGCAATGTCAGGTTCTCTGCACAGTCCCAAGGACCACCACCGCATCTTACCACTGCCCAAGAGAAGCAACTGTGTGAATTTTTTTCCAAGGAATTCTCAGGTGCCAAGTGAAGGCACTACCAAAACAGGTCTATTAAGTACCTCGGGCTGGATTTTCAATGACAATGGAAGCACTCAGCAAGTCCTTAAGGTAAAGATCTAATTAGCATGTAACACACCAAGGGAGGATGGGAGAGGAAAACACTGCTGCCATCAAAATAACCCCCAGAAAATGGTGATGCAAGAACAATTACAATGTCAAACCAGGAATTACTGTCGGGACACAGCCCAAGTTCCTAATCAATAGCTTCGAACCAGATGTTCTTCAAGAGCGTCAGAACAGAGTGAGGAAAACTGGATGGGCACAGGAGAAAAAGGACATTTCCCCCTAAACAGGGGTCTTCCATCCAATTCTCTGGGAGAAGGTTTCTAGAGATAAGGAGAATAAGCAAGAACAGAGCCCTCTTCCAAATCCCTCCTCCCTTTTGACCGGCCATCCAGCCCAGTTTTACTGGGGAGATCTCCAGCACTTGAGAGCTTCGCCCTCCAAACAACAGGGAAAGTACGTGGGGCCTTTCAAAAGATT
Source organism: Cnemophilus loriae (assembly GCA_013397755.1). Taxonomy (NCBI): domain Eukaryota; kingdom Metazoa; phylum Chordata; class Aves; order Passeriformes; family Corvidae; genus Cnemophilus; species Cnemophilus loriae. The sequence goes on from VZTF01001476.1 coordinate 1,904,958, forward strand.
TATAACTAAACCTTGGAAGGAATAAATCCTTGATTCCTGTGCTGTTGGACTTTGGGAGGGAATAGAACAGTTTTTCAATAAACCACTAAATTAAAAACTGCTAAAACTTTGCTTCTCAGGACCCTTCACAGGTCTCACTTCTGGGTCAAGCCAGCAACAGAAGCAGCATTTAATGAACTTTTTTTTAGGGGGTAACGTGTCATTCCAATACAACTGGAGAGGCTACTAACAGTCTAAAAAAAAGCCAAGTTTTTCCAAATAATCCAAGGAGGAAGGCAGGTTTCCTTACCAAAAAGCAACACTAATGAATACTCACCACTTTGGAAAAGCAATAAAGTGCATATAACATGGCAGAGTTTGAAAGTATTTAAGCAACCCAAACATAAATTCCAGCAGGATTAACAGCGTTTACCCTTAACAGAGGAGGGTTTTCACCCATGTGCCAGCACAGGCTGAAGGGACACGGACTGAATTCGGCAAAAGCAGGCAGCACTCGGCTCTGAGAAGGCAAATTAGCACCTATTCACTTGGCAAAGGGCAACTTGAAAATACATCAGAGCCACTTCAGCCTCCAAAACAAGGCGGCCACACAAACCGCTGCAATTAGGCAATGTCCCAGCTAATGAATGCCCTCCTCCAAGCCACTCACCACAAAGCCGATTTAACCCCAGAATTTAAGGGAAGAGCCACCTTTTCCAGCTAACCAGAGGTGGTACTTAAGTTTCAGCGAGTTTGCACAATCTTCGCTGGCAAATCCCTGGAAATGAGCTTTTAACCAGCAACAACGACTTTGGTTCTTTGCCTAGGGGGAAATGCCAGGATATCATTCTGTTTTGGAACTGCACCTAGAGGGTGGAAATGGAGCCACTAATGGGCTGCTGTCTCAATAGCTGTTCTCAACTCATGGCAAGAAAATGCTGCAGCATCAAATATAAAGTAGACTGTGCTATTTTTTTTTCCTGAAGATGGAGGATACTGTAAGCCCTGAACCAAAATGGAACATGACCTTCTTGACAGAAGTCCCTCCAGTCAATGGCCAAGTCAAAATAAAAAAATCTGGTAAGAGATTGACCTCACTCCTGGAGAAAGCTCTGGGCAGAAGATCCCAAGTGACTGCACGTTTTGTTGTCACTGAAATCCCTGAGCACCATCATACGGGAACTCAATGGTATATCCAAGTTTTGAACAAATAAGAGAAGATTTTCATTATGTTCATTCTAAGACGTTGAAGAATTTCCTCCCCTTTCTTGCTTTAAAAAAACCCCATCTGAAATCAATCCACAAGTGATACAATTTGACCAGGTAAAGTTTTCTCTGTATTTCTCACTTTCCTTCTTCACTCACGTTATACTTCGATGAGTTTGAAGGATGAGGTTGATCAGTTTAGGAGGATATTAAAAACTCGGTGAAAATTGTCATGAAGACGAGTTAGCAGTGAATTACAATTTCTCAGATCCCTGCCTAACCACGCACTCAGTTTTTCCCAAATGCTCCTTTCCCTGAAAGTATCCAGCAAGACATGAGAGACCTTTACTTTCTGAATTATTCACTTAATCCCACAGAAACCAGAGGGCATTTAGAAGGTCGCACCCAGATGTTTTTATTACACCCAGGAACATGCTGGGTTAAAAGGCAGCTTATAAAAAAGAGGGAGAATAACTTTTTACATGGGCAGAGTGACAGGACAAGCAGGTGTGGCTTCACACTGACAGACGGCAGGGTTAGGTGGGATGTCAGGAAGGAATCCTTCCCTGTGGGGGTGGAGAGGCCCAGAGAAGCTGTGGCTGCCCTTGGATGTGTCCCAGGCCAGGCTGGACAGGGCTTGGAGCAGCCCGGGATAGTGGAAGGTGTCCCTGCCCATGGCAGGGGGTGGCACTGGATGGGCTTTAAGGTCCTTGCAACCCAAACCATTCTGGGATTGTCTACGACTGCAGTCTCATGCCACTTCCTCATTTTACAGGGAGGGGGCAGGGGGAATAAACAGCCCCTGTGTAGCCCAGCCATCGGAATCCCTTCCCCTGTAGCCCTGGAGGTGCTGCTCAGAGTGAGAAACTCTTCCTGCTTCCCTAGCTGGGCTAAAGACAACAGGCTGACCTGACTTCAAACCTGTCTACAGGACAGAATTTCATGTAAGACAATAAACTGCTTAATTTTGAAGGCATCAAAAAAACAAAGGTTTCCATTAGAAGAGAGTAGATAAGGTGGTTTTATTTCTGCAAGAGAACCTTCCCCACACAAAAGCTTCACAAGACACAGGATTATTTCAGAAGCAGTTTAAAAACCTGACTCATGAGCACACTATAGAGCAGGGAGAAAAAACATCTCCACTGGAGGATTTGTTTTTAATTCTCAGAGCAGTAAGATAGACCCAGCTATCAGATAAAATACTAATTGCTATCATTAGGACTTGCAGTGCTCATTTGTACTGATATTAATGGACTCGGCTACCTAAGCAGTTTACATATTGAATTTTTAGCTGCACAGATAAGAAATACATCCTCAGTACTTTATTTCTAAAAGCCATTAGCTAGCTGAGCTGGTTCCAGGGATAGCACTTATGCCACTACAAAAGAGCACAAATTAACTGCAGTAATGCCCTTCTGTCCCAGATGATAGAAAAGGGAGGGGGGAGGAACGCCAAAGCTAATGAGAGTACATTTTGCATTTTTGCCAGAACAGCAAAACAACAGCTGTGAGTTTTAGGATGCAAAAAGGCTTAAAAGAAAAAAAAAACAAAACAAAAAAGAGAGAGAAACAGAAAGGCAATAAACTGGAGAACCTCAGACTTTTGTTGTTACAATTTGCCTTCTGTTTCTGTAGAAATGGAAACACTGAGTTTACCTGAGGGGAAAATGAGAAGAAAGATTTTATCAGCTGAACCTTCCTTCCTCCAAAAGAAGGTTTAAAGTGGGTTTACAATGGGACCACAGAATAAAAGTAGCTTTTAAAAGCAAGTTTATGTTATGCAATACCATGAGGCTGACTGTGTGAGAAGAAGTGCAAAGATCAAAGAATCACAGAAAGGCTTGGCCTGGAAGAGACCTTAAAGACCATCCTGTTCCAAACTCCTGCCACGGGCAGGGACACCTTCCACTAGACCAGGTGGCTCCAAGCCCCACCCAGCCTGGCATGGGACACTTCCAGGGATGGGGCAGCCACAGCTTCTCTGGGCAACCTGTGCCAGGGCTTCACCACCCTCTCAGGGAAGAATTTCTTCCTAATATCCAACCTAAACCTACTCTCTGGCAGTTTATGCCACATCCTCAGCTTTCACCTGAATCCACACACATTCCCAAACCAGCGACCCTCCGACCACTTCCCCACACCCTAACCTGAACAGCTGTGTCTGCCATCAGCTTCCCTCACGTCCCCAGAGCTGAGGCGGGAGGTGGCTGTCACACAGCTCAGCACACAGTAAATCAAGGCCAAGGGAGATGGCTCCAACAGCACGAGCTGGGTCAGCTCCGATTACGGGAGCGTGCAGAATGCCAGTACTGCCACTGTAATTAAGGCCTCTGCTCCAACACAACGAGTTTTTCCGAGGAGAAGCTTCCTGACTGAAAACAAACCACACAAAGCCAGCAAGGACACAGCAGCCTCGCTTATTTATTCTGCTCCTAAGTAGAAGGAAGGCTTCAATTAGCCCTGCCTTCGCTGACACCTCGTTGCCTGCATGCGCTCTGGCCACAAAGGGCACATCTGACCTGCGTAACCAGCCTGGCCGCAGGGAAGCACTGGACTCACAGCCACCAGCCTGCCGACTTCCTACCGGAGAGCTGGGAATGGGATTGAGCAACACCACCCCAGCCTCCTCAGAGGGTGCTGGTTGCTGCCTGTGCCTGCGGTGTTTTGATTCGCGCCCCAGTAATGACTCTGCTCCTCCGTCCCTCCCTGCCAACGCCAGCCTGACAAATATCTTTGCATAAGCACCAGGCAGGGAATGTTTGTTCGTCAGCTCCTAATGACAGCTCGAGGTTTGGACCATGTGCTGCGCAGCCCGACCAAAGGATGTGGGCAGACAGAGCAACACCGGATGCGTGATCTCTCAGAAATCAAAAATCATGAGCTTTTGGATGTATGGGCTGAACTAAGTGAAATTAAAAACACATTCAGGCCACGCTCAACTTACCACCTTACAGCTCCCCAATACCACCACTTTCGTCTGCTTTGCATTTATTTCCACCACTGCCATACTGAAACCTTTTCTTTTTCCAGAATGACAGCAGTTTGGAGGGGGGTGGGGGCATTGCCACGCATAGTGTCTGCAAAATGAATGTATACATACTGTCCCACCAGCCCTGAGAGTTCAAGAGGAGTGGCTAAACAGTGGCTAATTATAGCTTCAGCACAAAAACAAACAAGGCAGCAAGTCAGATTAAGAACAGCAGCATTCCAGTTTCTACTACGGAGCTGGAATGTAAACTACCAAAGCAAAATGGGAAAAGGCTGACTGGATGCTCAAAAAAGGTATGATTTTACAGGAGCTCCAAGGACTCCAAAAATCAGGTGCAAGTTCAAATTTCATTTAACCCAAAATACACACAAGGTGTCGTGTTCACATAAATAGGCAAACCATTTTGTAAAAGTTTCTGCAAGCATCTAGGCATGCTCCAGGCAGCACAGACCTCACAAGAGACAGGATCCACCCAACGGATGCTGCACGTGGACTCATCATGGATCTCTGTGGATCACCAGCTCCAAGAATGTGCGAGGAAACGTCCTCTGCTGACACCCACGATAATCAGGATAAAAGAAGCGCCCAGTTCCCTGCACGCTGGGGCTCACCTGGACATATTTCATTCCTCCACTTGGCCTCCTCTCAGTCTCAGATCCCTGCATGCCCTCCGGAGAATAAAATGGGTGTTTCTTCGAAATACTTTGTGAGCACTTGGGTGCCACAAAGAGGAACCCGCAGCATTAAGACATGAAGTCTTGGCAGGAGCTGGCTGGAAGCAGATCCCGGCATGGCAGTTGTTCTGGGAGCAGGCATCCGTGAACAAAGGCAGCACCAAGCCCTGGCACAGCTTCCCAGCAGGGTTATGCAAGCCTTGGACAAAGCCCCCAGTATCAGCACAAACTGAATGCTGCTATTATACATGAAGGGCCCTGCTTTTGGGCAAGTCTGACCATAGGGCAGAATCCTCAAAAATTATCTTATCAACACCAAGACACAGAACCCTTCGACCCCTGCAATATCTAGTCACATGCTCTTCCTGATATGGCATGGATAAATCTTGATGAGCAAAGAGAAGCAAAGGAAACATCAGAACACAAAGGATTCTGAGTGACTTTCACATGCAAATTTCTAGGAAATACAAATATTTCCTAATACAGAAAAACTGTGTCACGATCACCACAGCAAACAGACCAGAACACCTGCTGCTACATCAGTTGGCAGAATCCTAAACCTCAGTTCATGCTCTAAGGGCAGGACTAAAACATGCATTAGGCCTGCTGGTACTTGAAAGGGAATGTCTTTCACCGCCTGGGATGCAAGCAATAGAATCATAGAATCACAGATTCATTTGGTTTGGAAGAGACCTTGAAGATCATCTCATTCCATCCCCCTGACACAGGCAGGGACACCTTTCACGAGACCAGGTGGTCCAAGCCCCTCTGACCTGGCCTGGGACACTTCCAGGGATGGGGCAGCCACAGGTTCTCCAGGCACCCTGTGCCAGGGCCCCACCACCTTCACAGGGAGAAATTATTTCCTAATATCTAATCTAAACCTAACATTCTGTCACAGTGAAGCCATTCCCCCTCGTCTCTTGTGAAGAGTCTCTCTCCACCTATCTTGTCAGCTCCTTCACATACTGGAGGCCACAACGAGGTCACCGCAAAGCTTCTCCTCTCCAGGCTGAACAATCCCATCTCTCCCAGCCTTTCCTCACAGCAGAAGTGCTCCATCCCTTTAATCATCTTTTTATCGGCAAAGAGGTGTACTTGGAAAAAGAGACAAGCAGAACCCCAAAATCCTTACTCAGAAAGGGGCTCTGCTGAATCCCTCCGAGCACAGGAGTCACAGCAAGGCCGTGATTACTGCCACGCCAGGCAGACCACACGCAATAAATGCTGTGGTTAGGTTTATTTCCACACCACCAAACACTGCTGCAGAAATCCAGGGCAGGAAGTGAGCGAGGCGTCACCTCAGCAGACCCTCCCCTGCTCAGCAATTCAGCTAAAACTTCTAAGGGTAGGAAGAGGGTGGGAAACTCAGCAGGCTGGACACGAGCAAAACATGGGAAAAGAAAGATTTTACTCTGTCTAGGTAAGAAAATTTCCAGTGCTTCGCATTGCCTTTTGCTAAGGTCACAGGAAGGAGGGCAGAGCGAAACCATAGTTTAGGAAAAACGTTATGTATCAGCGTTTCTCCAGAGAAAGCCTCATGTCCCCGAGTACAAAGCCAACTTCCCAAGCTTTCCAGAAGCCAGGAATCCTATGCAATAGCTACTGTCTAATCTAGTGAATAAAACAGCAGACCTGAGCAGGTCCTCCAGGTGCAATAAGGAGCAATTTTCCCCACAAAGCTTTGGCACTGAGGTGAGAACAGCCTGACCACACAGCACGGCTCCAGCAACCCCAGGCCAGTCTAGACCGCCCCCTGCACAACAAGCAAAGTATCTACCCAGTGCCAAATTTTGGCAGCTGAAAGCAACCCCAGCACGAGCTGTGCAGGCTCTTGGTGCTGACCCACGGCTGCACACAGCTCCACACCAAAGCAGGAAGAAGCAGCAGCAGCGCTTGAGTGCTTGGGAATGGAGTAACCAAGCGGGACAAAGGAGTGCGACAAAGATAATGCTGCTTCGTTTATCACTCGGCAGCCGTGATTTCAATTTCCCTTGCAGATGGGGAAAAAAACCCTAACCAAACAACCAAAAAACCTAGCACCCCTTCCAGGTTTGAGGAATTGCAAGATTCATGCCATGCCAACGTGGGCTAGGGCCAGCTATATTCCAAGCAACCCCGAAGTTTGCTTCTAGCTGAAAAATAACTGCCAATAAGCAAACAGTGTCTCTAAAAAATAACAATCTATCAGCAAACATGATTTCTCTTGGCCAGATCAGCACCTTCACCAAAACCCCGAGGGAAACAGCATTCCTGCCCCACCCAGGTGAAACAAACAGAGAAACGTGAAAACACCGTTTCTAATCCTCTCTGCCCCGAAACTAGGTAATTGCGGGGAATAAGGAAAGCGGTGTATGAATACGAGGAGACATTTACAGGGGAAGGGTATGGGCCTCGGGTGGGGGCCGAAGAGAGGACCTGACCACCCACCCTCGCACCCCGCCGGCGGCCGAGCTCGGCCGGGCATCCCCTGAGGCCCGTCCGGGACCCCCCAGCCCACGCCTGGCCCCTGCCGGACAAGGCCCCGGCCTCGCTGCCTCACAGGCCGCGCCGGGACACCCCTCTCTCTCCCGCCATACCCTCCTCGCATTCCCTGCTCACCATCGCTCCTGCCGCCGCCAGCTGTTTCCCCTCTTCCACCCTTCTATTTTTCCCTCCTCCTCCTCCTCCTCCTCCTCCTCCCCGCGGGGTCCCGGCGCGGCCGCGCTCCGCCCCGAGGCTGCCCCTCCCCGCTGGGCCCCGCCCCCAGGGCGGAGCCGGGGCGGGGGGGCCGCGCCCCCTCAGGGAGGAGCGGCGGCCGGAGAGCGGCGCCCCCTGGAGGCGGAGAAAGGGCGGGAAAAGCCGCGCCCCCTCAGGGCTGAGGAGCGGCGGGGAAGCGTCGCCCTCAGCTGGAAGGAGGGGGTAAAAAACTTAAAAGCTGAGGTGGTTTTTGTTAAAATACAAAAAAAAAAAAATACTTACAAAAAACCCTCGAACAAAAACCCCAAACAAACAAACAAACAAACCCCCCCAAACAAAACCAGTTTGTAAGCCCGCCCTGGTTATTAATTATCTGGGGCTGGAGCCCCTCTGCTTTGGATCCAGCCTGGGAGAGCTCTGGATGTTCATCTGGAGAAGAGAAGGCCTCGGGGAGACGAGACCTTAGAGCCCCTGCCAGTGCCTAAAGGGGCTCCAAGAGAGCTGGAGAGGGACTTGGCACAAGGGGGGTTAGATTCACACTGACAGAGCACAGGGNGGTCCCGGCGCGGCCGCGCTCCGCCCCGAGGCTGCCCCTCCCCGCTGGGCCCCGCCCCCAGGGCGGAGCAGGGGCGGGGAGGCCGCGCCCCCTCAGGGAGGAGCGGCGGCCGGAGAGCGGCGCCCCCTGGAGGCGGAGAAAGGGCGGGAAAAGCCGCGCCCCCTCAGGGCTGAGGAGCGGCGGGGAAGCGTCGCCCTCAGCTGGAAGGAGGGGGTAAAAAACTTAAAAGCTGAGGTGGTTTTTGTTAAAATACAAAAAAAAAAAAAATACTTACAAAAAACCCTCGAACAAAAACCCCAAACAAACAAACAAACAAACCCCCCCAAACAAAACCAGTTTGTAAGCCCGCCCTGGTTATTAATTATCTGGGGCTGGAGCCCCTCTGCTTTGGATCCAGCCTGGGAGAGCTCTGGANTCTTTTGAAGAGAGTTTTTGTTCTGGGCGAAATACAAGGCAGGAACTACTGGCCATTATAGCATTATCCAGTCTGTTAGTTCTGTTAATCCATGGATCAAAATCTACTCTATTCTGGGTGGATCAGGTGAGACCCCTCATCACCCTCACTGGCCACACCTAGGGCTGACATCCACCTACACCACAAAGATCTCAAAACCAGTTTATTGGCAGGAGAAAGATTTGAGGGCTGCTGACTCCTGAGGCTATTCCAAAAAACTCGCCGGTGGGTAGAGCGGCAGCAGCCAAACTGCCCAGGTGTTCAGGAGAGTTTTAAGAGGTTAAAGGTCTCTGTGTCCCCTGGGGTTAATTCTGACCTCATGACATAAAGGCTGCAAGCAGAATATTGCTTGGGACCAGCCTTGTACAAGCACAGTGTTTTTTAGACACCCAGGGCAAACCTGACAAACACTCCAAGGCCAGTAAGTGTGAACTCCACAGATACCACGGCAGCATCTGGCTCATTTCCCAAAAATTAACATCTGGAGCAACTGCAGTGCACTGTGCCATGGGGTGCTGCCTCTATCACCTGCAGGATGCACTGCCTGGAGAAACTGCCCCTCACCCCGGAGATGGCAGCAGGAGCAAATGCCCACATTAAGCCATTTCTGGTTAATCTCTACAGAACACGTCCTGGCTTTTAGAATTTATAAATCTGTGCAGTCTTTTAGACAGATTCTGGTGCGGCATTTTAAAATTTTGCTCTTAACCTCCCTTGCTTTTGTCTCTACGCTCTTTTGAAGCAGATATACAAGCATCAGCTCATGGCATTTGTAGTTTGCTGCGTTACAAGCGGTGACGGTTTGTCTGCTGTCACTGTGCCATCCGAGCCGTCTCCTCACAGAAGATGGCACCTGGCGTAAGCCAGCAGACAGTACTTTTATCTCGAGCAAACTGCCCTCGTGGGATGGTTTTCAGAAGCGTGCCTAGACATCAGATGCTCTTTTTAGCAGAAAAAGAAGGAACAAACAGATCTGTTAGTAACCCAATACCAGTCCCACAAAGTAGGTCTTCTTCCCACATGCTTGCCAAGACAGAAAGCATCTATTCAAGAGAACCCCAAAGGAGCTGTGTTTTCTCACTATAAAAACCTCTGCAGACACCAGTGACCCCAGTCTTCAAGAAAAACGTTGCTCTTTGGAAAGTAGCCTTAAAACCCACATTTATGTATTCTAAGTAACATCTTGCTCTCGAGGGGGCAAGAGGAAGTCTTGTTTGTTCCTTCAGCCCTGAAAAGAGCCTCTTCAGATGCATCATTGCGAGCTTCGCTAATCTTCACACACACCTTCACATAACGCCAGGAAACAGAGAGCTGGGTTTGTTTAATGTGGCTAAAAGCACAGGTGGAAGGGAATATCTTGCTATGGATATCTGGGGAGGGAGAGGAGCCATTTGAGTGAGGGGACAATGGTGGCATGAGAGCAAATGGATGCAGGTTGGCCTTGAACCCATTTCTGTTTTCCTTTGGTCTATCACGCAGCCCAGGCAGAAATTGGTTTTCCCACTATTCAGATGAATTTTCAAAAAATCAGGGTACCTTGGCTTCTCCTCACAGGTGGCAGGATTAATGTCAAGACCGTGCCAAAGTGACTGCTGTCCCAGAGAAGGGAGTTGCCTTTCCCAGGAGAGGCCAAGCATCATCTGGACAACACTGCCCATGCCAAAACAGAGCTCTCACACCTTCCTTTAAAGGCTGGCTTGGAAGGGGGCTGGAGAGAGAAAAATCAAAATGATCCATGGTTTTCCAGTGCTCCAAGATCCTGTGGGGGGTTGGCATTACCCTGTGCATTAGTATTACAGGTTACATATTTATGAGAGAAAAACTGTCACGGAGACCAGTTCAGCAGGACCAATCGGTTCATGCTCTGATGCAAAAGTCGCGTCTGAAAGCAGTCGAGTTTGAAAAAAAGGAGGGCTTTTTTCCTCTTTCCACAAAGAAATGGAAGGGGGAATTCTGGGAGTGACCCTCCAGCATTCCCAGGCTTCCTAGGAGGGTCTTGGAAGGTCCCAAGGGATCCCAGAAAGTCCTGGAGGGGTCCGGGGGAGGGTACCATGAGGGTGCCAGGGGGGTCAGAGGTCCTGAGAGGTCCAAGGGGGGTCCTGGGTGGTCCTGGAATTTCCTCGGGGGTCCTAGAGAGAGTCCCTTGGGGACATTGTGAGGGTCCCAGGTGGGGTTCTGGGGGCTTCCTGGTGATTCTTGGGGGGTTCTGGTGGGTCAGTGACAATTCCCCCC